>JARHVA010002864.1:0-600000 GCA_037957365.1 Torreya grandis
TAGCCCCAACCTATTTTACAAGTTTGTGTATATCTTGGTACAAGCTAGTAAACCGAATAGCCACTATAGACCTCTTGTAGCCCATAAAACCCCTAAGCTTTCTAGCCTCTTAATGGTTTACTTTAACACCCTAATAAACACTGGTGGTTTCATTCAGATTCTTAGAGATACATTATAGCACACTTGGTGGGACCTCACATATGGTCTTACACTAGTTCTATCCCATTTAGAACTCTCCTAGCCAACTCCCCTTTGTTAATTGTTACACTTTACTTTCATTTGTGTTTTGTCTCTCACCTTGGTTGTCATATTCTATTTCGGTTGTGTTATTTTCCCTATTGGTTCTCTTTAAATGTGAATTTTCTATTATCTTCTATGTTTTTCTTATTTCATTGCATCCATGGCTGACCTCCCACCCTTAGGATGTCACTCTTAATCAAATTCAGGGTCTCATCCCTGAGCTTACTCATGAGCAAGCTGCAGTTGTAATGGAATACCATAGACACCATAGGACCCAAGAGCCTCCCTTGACCCATCATGGTAGTCTATACCCTCTTACATTAAAAATGGAACAATATTGGTAGGACTATAACCAACAGACTTGGTCTCCTTTTAACCAATCTGAGCTTCATTCATCTAAGGATGTTTTGTCTCAGCCCCATATCGTATCCCATTTACCCATTCAAGGTGTTGAGGATCCCCTTGACCATCTAAGACTTGATGAGCTATAGGTGATAATTGATGATTATCATAGATGATTTTAAGTGAATGAAGTGTATCTTTATCCCCTTAGGAAAGGCCGATGTGCTTCCTTTGGAGATAGAGATCACACCTAGTCTAGTTTGAGTACCTCAATTAGTTCTCATATGAGTCCCCAATATCTTTCTTGGTAGGAGAATCTATAGAAATAACCCCCTCATGTCCATATTATAGGTCATAGGTATTCACAATTGAAGAGGTATTTTCCATCATGAATATTTCTCTCATCCTCCTATCCCTTCCTTTAGATATTTGCATGTTGATTTTGATCATCATCTACAGATTAGAGAGTTGTGGGATGCCTATCATGAGCATTAGTGCCCATTGGTTGATCCTCATTTAATGGCACATGACTAAAATTATGGATATTTTGGTCATCATAAACATTTCTATGAGTATGCCACATCTTCCCATCAGCCCCATAGGAATCATCACACTTCTCATGACTATTCCCCACCTCATGGTAAGAGATGATTTATATTATGACTAGCCTCTTTATCAAGAGCCACCTTGGCATCATGCTCTCCATGACCATGGTTATGATGATGCTTATGGGCATAGGCAACATCGTTACCATCATGAGGCCCCTGCTAGAGCTCATTTCCAGCCTGTTATCAACTAGGTTTATGAAAATCTCTATTAGAATCTTCTATCCCCTTGGGTATATGTTATTCCCATTCCTACTATCCCTAAACTACCAAAGTTCAATGGGACTCAGGACTCTATTCCTACAAATCATATTATGACATTTATGATGGTGTGTATGGATTGGGAATAGGATGAAGTCATGTTATCAAAGCTCTTTGATCATTCTCTATGAGTTAAAGCTCTTATCTAGTTTTAGAATCTAACTTCAAATTATCTCTCTAGTTTTTAGTTCCTTATAGATGATTTCATATAATATTCAATATTTTTAGAACTTTTAACCTCAAAATTTTATCACTTACCTCTATGGAATAGGCTAATGGTGAGTCAAACTTTGATTTTGTGCATATATGGCATTCACATGAGCTTTATGATATGTTCACATGAGATTTGAGGTAAGAGGTTCACCTTGAAGTCCTCAAGCATCAGCCCACCTCTTATGATGAATTTATTAATGAGTGTCTAAAGATCAAAGTGTTTGAGGTGCATACAAGCATGCAGTCTGTACCTTCCCAAAAGTCATCTTCATCATGCAATCATAACCACAATGTGACTAGTGATGGTGTCACTAATTCTCCTCCTAAGAAGGACAAGAAGGAAAGTTACAAGGTGAATGTTGTAAGCAAGAAACCAATTAAAAAGAAGGCTTCTAAATCTAGTCCATTAAAACAATAGATGGTTTTTCCTTATGACCCTACCAAGTTTTTTAATTATCATTAGATGAAGGGGTATGATGATGCCACTTATACCATCCAAAATTCTAGTGGGAAAGCCTCACCTCGGTCTTAGAGTTATCCTCTTATCAATCCCAACTACAAGTTGGATGTGTTCAAGGAGCCTCTATTGGAACATAATAAGGAGAAGAAAAAGAAGAAATCAAAGGCTAAACCCCACACTCCTCTTCTTTTTCTTCCACCTCTTCTAACTCCTTTTCTCATGTTGATGTGAGATGGAAAGCCAAGTATGAGAGTAACAAGTTTATTATTGTTATTGACATCGCTCCTACTAGTTATGAGTGTTTTGTCAACAAGCACTTGAGTCAGTCCACTAACCCTATTAGAGAGACTAGTGGTGTTAGGCCTCCCATCTAGCCTATGGGGGAAAGTAATCCCAAAGTCAAATTTAACTTCTAGTGTAACATCCCTCCCTAGGATAGATAGTGTCCTTACTCTGTCATAGAAGAGTTATAGGGTCTCTCAGTTGGGATCTCTATTTGGGACCTTCTTCACCTTTGCCTTAATCAAAGGGGCCTCATTTTTGATGAGTTTGGTCTCTCTCATGAGGGTCCACTATAGGATGATGTTGAAGTTTTGTTTAACTCTGACACATTTGAACACCCTCCCCTCATGTTCTCTCATTCAACCTAACTTCCTTGCCAAATGCTTTGATTCTAGAAAAGAGGGCTCAGTTCCCTCTCTACATAGAGACTTATGTTGATGATTTCCATGTCAATTAGTGTATTATTAATGAAGGAGCCACCTTAAATATCATGCCTCTATGTGTATTCTATGATCTTAGGATTATTCAAAAGAAGCTATATGATTCTCACCATACGTGTGTTGGTTTCAATAATGACATAGTTATGTCAATGGGAAACATGAAGCTCCACATCAAGTTTGGTATTAAGATAGTCAAATTTGAGTTTTGTATGTTAGACCTCGATATTTCAAATAAAATAATTCTTGGCTATCTTTGGACCACTACCATGCAAGCCATCATATTGGCCATGTTTTACATGGTGTAATTTGTGCATGAAGGTGAGATTCACACCAGAGAAGTTAACCTAGATCCCTAGGCATTACTTTATGCAAAGATAAAGCCCATAGGTAAGGCTTTAGCTATCTCTCCATGGGGTTTTAGGGGTGCCCACACACTCCCTACATCTGAATCTCATTTTCTCAAGGATGAACATTATGATTTGGTTGAGTACCAAGCAGTGTTCATTCTTTTAGATTCCAATGTGCATCAGTTGACTCCCTCTTCCACTCTATGATACTAAGCCAACTCATCTCTTTTTGGATACCTCTTCAATAATATCTCCCTAGATGTTGGGCTCCCCCTTACATCATACTTTTCCCATCAGCGTATTAGCTCTCTTAGTATGTCTCTTGTAGAGGCTATTAGCGTAATTGAGTCTTATTTTGAGTGTTATTCTATCGGTAGTAGAGCATCTAATGCAATCAATGAGAGAAGAGCTTATAAACATCTAATTCTCATGCATCCTACATGCCACCATCCTCTTACTTGTTTAGGTTTAGAGGTCTCTTTCTCCAACAATGACCCCACCTTCGGCACTCCTATGTTTCAGGTCATGACTAGTGAACTTAGAGATATGATTGTTCTATATCCTTCTTTCTACCTTTTCCCTATTGTTTGGCCTCCTCGTAGCCTAAATACTGGTTTGCCTCAAGTGTAGGCATCTATTTAGGGAGAAATGAAAGCTTTCCCTTGGGGGTAGCCCTGAGTCTAAGGCTATGGTGCTTTGGTGAGCCTCAAAGCTTACTAGAACACCCTCCTCAAGCCCCTGTTCGATGGATTTCCCTTCTCATAGAATCCATTGTTAGGCCCTTGCTGATCTCTCTAGTCATTTAGATTATGCACTCTTCTTTAGATGCACCTAAAGATAGAAGTAGAGTCTTTTTCTTTTCTTAGTTGGTCGAGCTCCTACTTGCTCATAGCTAGCCCTTTATCAACTCCCTCTCTCCTTTTTGTAGTACCTATAGGTGGTGTGGGTTAGTGGTTGTGGTTGCTTATGACTTCCTCTAACCATCCCTAGCTAGTATTTATCTATCATGGGCCTCCTACCACACCTCATCACCTCTCACTATGGTTGTTATTGAGTTACTCTCTCATGATTGGTCCCACATAATGGTAGTGGCTCTATCGACCTAGATGTCTTTCTTACCTCTAGCACTCTAACTCCTCGCATCTGCATGAGAGAGTAATGTGACCTTGGATAAATCATGCTTATATTGAAACAAGAAAACTATGTTTTAGCATTCTCACAAACATTATTTTCTTATCTCCCCCTTCCTTTTCCTTTTTAATCTAGTTTTGGATCTTTATGGGCTCCCCAGGCTTGGTTTTGGCCTTTTCTAGCCTAGGCTACAACTTTTTGGGATAAACCATATCCTGATTATAGGCTAGGCCATAAATTTTTTATCCTATTAGTGGTTTAATTTGCAAGTTTACCCAATTAGGTTGTGGCCTGGGCTAGAAACCTTCTTTTTCCCCTTTTTGAGCCTTCGTTTAGCTCCATTATTGCTCTCAAAATCTTAGAACCTTCATCATAAAGGTTTTGGTCCATTCCAAACATAATGGTAGTGTCAATTTTTCTCTTTGAGGCCTCCTTGGGTATGTTTTAGGACCATTCCAATCTTTTGGACCCCTAGGTCATCTGGCCTATCAAGCTCATGCACTCCTTATCAAATGTACCTTGTGGGCATTTTTTTACATTTTAAATCATGAGACCTCCATATTAGGGGTTTTGGCACATTATAAATGCATTAGCAACCTCCATTTCTTAATTTGAGGATTTTTTAGGCCCACTCTATCCCTATTTTGGTCCTTAAGACCCCTTCCAAGTCCCCATTGACCTTTTAGGCCCATGTCCCATTTCATGGGCACCCAAGGATAGAAGTTACTTTCTTTACTTCTTTTAGTTAGTCATTTATCTAATTTCTTGCAGTCGATCCATTCTAACTCCCTCTCTCTTTTTCATCATGGTTACAGGTTGATGGTATTAGTTGGATATAGTAGTTTGAGACTTACTCTAGTCTTATTGATTAGTCTTCATCTTCTCTCAACTTCTCCCCACTTTCCTTGGTTGCCTCTTCCTACAACTAGTGTTGGTTAACCACTTTGGTTGTAGCTTGGTTGCATTTTTTAACTCCCTTGTGTAACTCACTTACTTCACTCTATATTTAGATAACCTTTTTTTAGTCTTTCATCTTCAACCCCCATCATGGTGCACCTCTTAGTGGTGATTCACACAGATGGTGACAATCAGGGCAACCCATGACCTATGGTTGTGGCTTGGGTTATTGATGATCCATGGGGCCATGAGATTGTTATAACTAGTCATTTCTTGATCAGTGAGATGAATAATGTTGTTGAATTTCACATAATCATTAGCACCTTAACTGATGCCTATGAGTTAGGCACATGTTATGTGCAGTTATTCTCTAACTCACTCTTAGATATGTATCAACTCATTAGTGTCTAGGTCATCCTTAGCTCTGAGTTACTCTCCATCTTTGATGTGGTGCAAGATTTGCTCTCATTTTTTTAGGATGTCTAGTTCATCCATATCCCTCATAAGAAGAACACTAGGGTTGACACCTTAGTGGATGTCATTTTGGATAGTATGATCTGATTTGATATCATTTTTGTCCCCTATTTGTAGGAGTTAGAGATGGAACTAGAATTGGATTCTAAATTATGTTGCCTTTACACTTTCACTTATGGATCATACCATCAACATTCTTCCACCCCATCCTTATCTAGTAAGTGTAGGTAATGTTTTCTATTATCTTTTTAGTACTTGCTTCCTTGAATTTAGTGTGCATTCTAGGTACTTCATAGCACTCCTTATTCATTTGAACAATGATTGCTCATACCTTAGGGGCATATGTAATCATACTTCTCATGACCGTACTACTCTTTATGATTACACACCAGCTCACATGTAGACTATCAACCCTAGTTATCTTAATTAGAGACATATGCCACTTTTTTAAACCTCTCCCATGCATTATCCCCATCTTCTAATCATTTTTAACCTTTCTCATGTTAAGAGGGCTCTCTAGGGACCCCATGGGGCCCTTTTAGGAGCTCTTTGACCAGATTAGGCTCTTGTTTGACCTATTTCATGGATTAGGAAGGAAATCCATGGCCTAAGACACATGTTTACTTCATGAAAGCCATAGCTTAGGCTGTGACCTAGGTAGAACTCATGAAAATTGTCTAGTTTGGCCCAAAATGGTCATAAATGACTAGTTTTTTGACTTGTTGATGGATTAGGGTTGGATATATGTGCATTTTCCTCATTTATTCACATAATATATTCACTCATACTCCACTTTGGCTACATATCTACTTTGATCATATCCACTGATCATCTCACATTAAAAGCTTGGCTACCTCCCTGAATCTCTCTTGATTCTTGGTTGGTATAATTGATTTCTTTATGAAAAGGGATGCCTTAATTTTTTTTTTTCATCCATTGGTGATTATCCTTGATATTGATAGTGTTCTTATAGCTTTTTTTCTACTCCTTACCTCTTCAAGACTCCATGTCACCTATCACTTGTGTTCCTTGCATTTCCTCTCATAGATTGGTGGTTTATCCTTCATCTCTTCCACAGCTTTTGGCTCTTGGTCTACACTCAACATATACAAAGCCTAATCTTCTTCCTCTCTTGCCTTCTAGATTAGATAATCAATTGGTAGAAAGTATACTCATCTCTATTGAGTTTGATATGAGGGCACTTTGCTTTTTAAAGTGAAATTGTTTATTTATTTGCAGTAGTGTGCATGCTAGGGTTTGTATTATTTTAGAAAAATATTTGTTTATTACATTTCTTATAATATTTTCCAATGTTTTTTGTATTTTTGCATGATTAAAGATTACTTTCATTTCTTGAAATATTCCTTTATTATATGCCATTTCTCTCTTTAGAATATTTCTTTATTACATAGTAGATAAACTAGAAAAAAATTTCAAACCCTCTCTCTCTCTTGTTAAAACTAGAAATACTGTATTATTAAAAAATAGTAGTATTGCATTAAAAGATAGCTAAAATATAGAATAGGCATGCTCTTGAACCCTTGCTTGAAAATTTATTTATTACTTAAAATGTCTTGTAGTTTGACTCAAAGTGCCTTAGTTTATAGATTTACATTTCATTGGTTATCTCGTGTCATTCAATACTATTGCTTTCATATTATTTATGCAATCCATAGTATAGTTTTAGCTACTTGTTTTACTATGGTTGGATATAATAGAGGTTCCTACATAATTTATATGCTCTTTTATACTAGCCCAAACCTAGTTTACAAGTTTTTTTATAGCCTACTTCAAGTTGGCAAACCAAATAGCCACTATAGGCCTCCTGTAGCCCATAAAACCCCTGAGCCTTCTATCCTCTTCATGGTTTGCTTTAGCACCCTACCAAACAATAGTGATTCTATTCATATTCTTGGAGCTACACATACAAGAATAAGTATTTTGAGAAATAATGGTTAAGGAGAGTGGGTGCTTGAGCAATAGCCTATTTGATTTCTTAAAAACTCCTCTTCCCTTCCCTAATCCAAGTAAATTCCTTATGTTTCTTGAGCATAAAATTTAGGGGTCTAACCAACTCAATAAATCTAGAAATAAACATTCTAATGAAATTTGATCTTACTTAGAAAACTTTGTAGTCCTTTCTTATGTTTGGGAAATGATAGGGATAGAATTACATTTACCCTTTCAAGGTCTATGGATAGGGACATTTTGTACAAAATGTGGCCTAAAACTCTACCCTCATGGACTAAAAAAATGCAATTTTTGGGGTTAAAAGAGACCTCATACTACCTATACCTATCAAATATCAACCTTAGGTGTGTCAATTTAATTTTACCATCCTTTGAGAAGACTATAATGTCATCAAGATATAATAGCACCATCTCATTGATTAGTCCTTGAAAGGCTACATCCATTTCCCTTTGGAAGGTGGCTTCTACATTAGATATCCCAAAGGGCATGTTTTTGTAGGCTTAGGTACCCCACTTAGTTGTGAATTTAGTCTTGTGTTGGTCTTATTACTTTAATAACACTTATTTATAACCTGAGTACCCATCAATCGAGGAGAATCATTTTGAACCTATAACCTTTTGAAAGATCTAATCCATGGATAGCAAGGGGTAGTGGTCTCTCAATGACACCTTGTTAAGATCATTGAAGTCCACATGTAATCTTATCTCCCCATTCTTTTTCCTTATAGGCACAAGGTTATCCACTTATGAAGAGTGTTTGATTAGGAATATAATGTTGGATTCAATCCATTTAGTCAACTATTTCTTCATAAATAACTCAATTTTGGGATGACCAGTCTTTACTTATGCCTCGTAGGTCTGGCACTTGCTTCTAACTCTATAGTATGATGAGCTAAACTAGGGTTAAACCCTTTCAATTAAATGTATTCCCAAGAAAATATGTCTAAAAACTCCTTACAAATCTCTATGAAATCAATCCTCTCTTCTCTAGTGTTCAGCTTGCCTAGTTTGAGTAGTCTATCCTTAAAAATGGTGACCTTCTCATAATGTTCTTCCTTGGTTAACATGCTAACCTTATCTCTTCTCAATTGATCATCTTCCTTTAAGATGTTCTCCAGGGTCACTAATGCCTTAGGAATTTTTTTTGTCTTTAACTAAAAAATCTGGTCACCATACTATTGTTGAAGTCATCCTTGATTCTTTGAGCAGAATTTTACCTCTTCTTACAAGAAGCATGTTATTTGCCTATCACTATTAAAGACTTGATAACTTAATTCATTAACAAGTACTAATGGTATATGTTGTCACCAAATATTTCACCCTATGTTATTTTTCTCAATCCTAATCTAATATTTAGCCAACATTAGAATACCTCTAGGCTTGTGGGTCACCTATAGTAGAGGTAGACCTCTAGGTTTAAGGGCTAGCTCCCTAAATTGATCTTTAAGTGCTTGTCACCTACATTAACTGATTGCTTATAGTAAAAGTGATAGAATTATTAATGAAAATAAAATATTGTAGAGGGTGATAAACCATAAGGATTTCCACCATGTTATCATACTTTTTACACTAATAAACAAGACCTACAACACTAGTTTCAAAGTCCTAAGATAATCTAACATTAGTATTTCAATATAGACATGATATGCATAAGAATTATCAAGGTAAGTGGACCAGAGGTCAAACTATAAAATCTAAGGACACTTTCACACTTAAAGGGAGACAAACACACTATCTACACTCTATGTGACCTGTTAGAATGAGAATTTCTTGCCATAAAACATCAAAGGATAAAGAGAAGCAAGGATAGATGTTTATCACTAGACCTCACCATACATCACTTTAAACACTTAAGAAAGATGTTTGTGAACTAAAAAATAGATTTAATGTACTGTTAAAAGGCAAATTACATCATAAAACTAGTAGTGCTTTATCATACATGGTGTGGAATTAGAAAACAAGAACCAAAATGGCTAGTACTTATAGAATGTGAGAGAGGAGAGAGAGAGAGGTGGAGCTCAAGAGTCACAAGAATAAGTGTCAAGATAAAAGGGAGAGTTAATTTTTTAGATAAATGGAGTGTGAAATATACCATGCAAGGTCTCTTTGGATAAATTTCCCTTTAGGGTATGAATACTCTCCAAATTTGGCATAGGACTCTTCATCTACACTTTTAGAAATTACCTTCATCATTGGATTCTCTTGAGAAATACAAAGTATACTATGAATAATTTACACATGTGAACTATTATTAAGGGTTTAATAAAAATATATAACATCCATTTAATGTGTCCCTAATCATTTATCTTCTTCTATACAAGTGTTCTCACTGCCTATAGTCATTATCATCCTTCTACAAACCTATCTTCACATTTGAAACCAAGATGCTCATTAGTTATTCAATCCAATCCATACATGGGGTGTTATGAAACTTTTAAAGAGTAATATTATCCATAAATTCATTACGAAGACCTTAAAATGCCTCTGAATTAGAGCTATCACCTTCTCACTTGGTGATCACCTTCCATTCACTATGCCAGTTTGAACTACCTAAAGTGAAGGTGCTTATATAGGTCCATGTGTGATTTATTGAAGAAATAAATTAACATGATTGTTTATATTAGGTCAAAATTTACCTCCCAAAGTTATACTCATCCTTTGATACTCCTTTATATCTTCAAAACACTAAAATATATCAAGACAACTAGTTTTGTACCTTGTCTATACAAATAGGGTAGACGCCAACTTGATGGAAAGGATATTTGGGGAGTCTTATTCAAGTCCCAATAACTTTATAATACATATAAACTCATTTTTTTCCTTTTCTCCTTTTTTTTCCATTGGGTCATTAACAAGGGTTTTAGAGGGTTTTGAGTAGTTTTGACCCTTAAGGATTATTCATACAATCCTGATGTTTAATCCTTAGAAAAATTATACTAGAATCTTATTTAGTACCATATTAAACATATCCAAACTCCTTATTTCCCTAGGATAAACATCCATATCTGTATGAGCTTCTTAAAATGGCTTCTCAAACCCTTCCTTGCATTCTGTGCACCATGTCATGTTTTTAAGACAAGAAATGACCTCACCATGACTTTATCTAAAAAATAAAGGTTTAAAATCACCTTATAACTCACCATTAAGGTATTAAAATTCATTTTAATTCTCACTTTGTTTTATAAGTGATTCTACATCCACTTCGGACTTCTTTTCCTAGTTAAGGCCTAGTAGGCCTAATCTGTACATAGCTACTCATCACCACCTATGAGTATTTTGTTATGATTATGATGACTACCCTATGATTTTTTATTTTTAACTCAGTTCCCTATATCTCCTTGAAAATTTTTAACACTTCCCAACTCACCTTCTCATCATTTTCTTACTAAACCTATAGGGTGTGTATATCTGGGAGTGCCCTCTATTTGAGACAAAATAGAGGGCACTTCCTCTATCTTCTCAAAAAATGTGAACATATGAAGAGTTTAACTAGTTTATCAAGGTGATATATATTAAATTAAATGATTTTAATACCTATTAAATTCCTCTTACACCCAAACTTCCCAAGATAGACTCTTAGAATGATGACTGTGCAGGATTTTGTATACGAGCTGTAGATGCACTTTGAAAATGGCTCTTGTCATGCTTCTTTTTTATGAGTATCATATGAAGTGATCATTATAATTCTAAATATGTTTTTAAACATTTATAACACCCATTCTCCTTTTATAGCTCAAATTTCACTCACCTCTACTTGATTAGACAAGATTGTCATCAACTATGACTATGTGTTCACTCAGAAAAAGCATGCTTGTAGGTAAATTTTTATACTAAACCCTACATCCTATACTTAAAGATACCCTTTAATTATTTTATCTAACTTAACATCTATATGAGTTCAAACCAACTATTCCTTGGAGTTTCTTAATGTCCAAACTACTTGCTCCAACCTATTATCACACTATAGTCAGACTATAGTCATCATTTTGTGACCAAAAGGAGACCTATAGGTGATGGTCTACATCAAGTAATGAGTATCAACCGATTTTAATTTTATTTTGAGAATCATGGTGTCATTTCCCTTTAAAATGAATCATTTAAAACAAAATTTGGGCTTCCATTATTTTTCAATATATTGAAATGCCAGTTGAACCTAAAATACTACAGAGAACATTGGCATTCTATAGTGAAAAATGTGTGAAATGGAGGCCTCATCTACATCACTTATTAAGACAAAAAACTCACTCTCTGTTGGGGGATCAAACCAACAATAGATTACACTTGTGAAAGCAATAAACGTGGAAATAAATTAGATAGATAAGTAACTGAAATGATAAATAGCACAGAACAAGATATACAAGAAAACACCCTGAAAACTTGTATTGAAACTCTTTACAATAGGAATACAATATGAAGAAGCTTCGTTCTTCCACACCTCTCTCAGATGCACACAAGATCTCTCACTAGATCTCTATTCCTCAAGAGCTCACTCTCAAGTACATTCAAATCCAACAACCTGGATTGATGCAACTCTATACTGTCCTTCAAACATTCACAATGTTCTACTCTTACAGTTCTACACACACACTACAATTCTAAGCTAAGAAGATCTTCCTACATATAGAAATAGGGAAACTTGAGCATGCTCTTACAACAAACAGTTAAGCCTCTTGAACAAGGGCTCTAAAAATAGTATTGCTAACAATAGAGACGCAAGCTTGAGTCCACGACTCAAACTTATCATGCAAACACTCGCTGCCATCCACGAAAATAGATTTCTGGACACGCAGGTAACCGACATCGGTTCCTGCCTGTTCGCCTGTGACCATCGCCGGTCGACCATATCGCCGACATCGGCGCCTTTGCAACTGCTACTAACCGACGTCGGTCGCTCCTGACCGACGCCGGCGTCTGTGTAGACCCGAACCTGTTTAAGTATGCTCCTTGGTGAAGCTTTTAGCTCCACACCCTAACAATCTCCCACTTGGAGATAAACCAGTTGCACCAACCTGTACAGCATCATCTTCTTGCTCCTCCATCTTCAACTCAATCATGAAGACCAATAGAAGTTGAATGAAGATTCAACTTCTCCATCGTAACCGGCTTTGTTAGCATATCAGCAGGATTCTTGTCTGTATGAATTTTCTCCAGCTTCAACTCACCATCTTCCAATACCTGCCGTATGAAGTGGTACCTTAGCTGTATGTGCTTGGTTCTAGAGTGAAACGCTGAGTTCTTGGCCAAATGGATTGCACTCTGACTGTCACTGTATAATCTGCAACTCCCATGCTCCCTTCCAAGCTCTTCCATGAACCGTGTCATCCATATCATCTCCTTGCTAGCTTCTGTAGCTGCAATGTATTCTGCTTCTGTAGTTGACAAGGCTACAACCTTCTGCAACTTAGATATCCAACTAACTGCCGATCCACCTACAGTAAAAACATAACTTGTGGTGCTCCTCCTGCCATCCAAATCCCCTGCCATATCTGAATCTACATAGCCATGTAGAGAAGTATCTGAACCTCCATAGCATAGGTGCTTGCTGCTGGTTCCTCTCAGATATCTAAGGATCCATTGAACCGCTTTCCAATGTTCCTTACCTGGATTGGCCATATACTTGCTTACTACTCCCACTGCTTGGGCAATATCTGGTCTAGTACATACCATTGCATACATCAAACTCCCTACTGCGGAAGAATATGGAACTGTACTCATGTACTCTACCTCATCATGTGAATTGGGACATTGTTCTTTGCTTAGCTTAAAATGTCCAGCCATAGGTGTACTCACCGGTTTTGCATCCTGCATATTAAACCTCTCCAACACCTTGTTCACATAATCTTCTTGAGACAATATCAACCTGTGATTTTTCCTGTCTCTCCTAATGCTCATGCCAAGGATCTTCTTAGCTGCTCCCAAATCCTTCATGGCAAACTTTTGAGCTAACTTCTCCTTGAGCTCAGAGATATCCTGCATGTGAGACCCTGCAACCAGCATGTCATCTACATACAACAATAGAATAATATATCTACCATTATCAAATCTCTTGAAATATACACAATGGTCTGATTGACACCTACTGTAGCCATGCTCAGTCATAAACCTGTCAAATTTCAAATACCATTGCCTTGGAGCTTGCTTGAGGCCATACAAGCTTTTCTTTAACCTGCACACAAATTTCTCCTTACCCTTGACCTCGAAACCTTCTGGCTGTTCCATATAAATTTCCTCATCCAAATCTCCATGAAGAAATGCTGTCTTAACATCTAGCTGCTCGAGATGCAAATCCTCAAAAGCAACCAAAGACAATACAACCCTTATTGAAGTCATCTTAACAACAGGAGAAAAAATTTCACCAAAGTCAATACCTGGCTTTTGTGTAAATCCTTTTACCACTAATCTGGCCTTATATCGCATCTGACCATCCTCACTTTCCTTCAACCTGTAGGTCCATCTGTTCTTCAGTGTTCTCTTACCAGCTGGCAATTCAACCAAATCCCATGTTTGGTTCTCTCTTAAGGACTCCATCTCCTCAACCATGCCACGCTCCCACTTACTCCTGGACTCCACCTGTAATGCTTCTTCAAAACTTTCGGGTTCTCCACCATCGGTTAGCAATAAATAATATAAGGAAGGAGAATATCTAATTGGAGGCTTACTTACCCTTTCAGACCTCCTGGTGGGTGTCTTGGACTTGTTTTCAACAATCTGTCCACCCAATTTTTCTGACAGTGACCGACCTCGGCCACCTGTAGACCTGTCACTCGCCGTCGTCGGTTCTTCCTGACCGACCTCAGTGCCTGGTCTGCCGACGTCGGTCTCTGTATGACCGACATCGATTTTTGTACTGCCGACGCTGGTTACAACCCTACCGACGTCGGTCTCTGTGTTTTCCTGCAAGTGATTATTTCTTTTTCCCGCGAGCTCATTTTGGACCATAACTTCGTCCAATTCACTATTGCTCTGCCCAGATTGATCCAGCTTCCTTATCTGATCACTGTACATCACTCTTTCATTGAAAACAACATCACGGCTCCTGATTACCTTGTTAGTTCCTAGATTCCAAAATCTGAAACCAAAATCATCTGAGCCATAGCCTATAAACGTGCACCTCATAGACTTAGGATCAAGCTTCTTTCTATTTTCCTTATCTATATGCACAAAGGCTTCACTACCAAAAACTTTGAGATATGAAAGATCTACCTTTTTACCTGTCCATGCCTCTTCTGGAATTCCACCATCCAGAGCTGTAGAAGGTCCTCTGTTAATCAGGTACACTGCGGTGTCAACTGCCTCTGCCCAAAACTCTAAGGGCAACCCTGCATGCAATCTCATACATCTTGCACGCTCCATGATAGTTCTGTTCATCCTTTTAGCAATACCATTCTGCTGAGGTGTCCTTGGAACCGTCCTTTGCCTACGGATTCCTTGTGTATAACAATACAATTTGAACTTAAGACTGCAGAACTCACCGCCATTATCAGATCTCAAGCACTTTAACTTTCTGCCTGTTTCATTCTCAACCATGGCTTTCCAAAACTTAAAAGTCTCAAAAACATCAGATTTCTTTTTAATACAGTAGATCCATACCTTTCTTGTGGCGTCATCTATGAATGTAACATAGTACCGTGATCCGCCAATAAAGGCTACCTGAGCCGGTCCCCACACGTCTGTGTGAACAAGCTGCAACTTCTGCCTTTTCTTAGTAGACCCGGTCTTGAGAAAACTAACCCTTTTCTGTTTCCCAAATACACAGTGCTCACAAAACTCTAGATCCATACTTTTCAAATCTGAAAGCATACCTTTAGACTTAAGTATTGACATCCCCTTCTCACTCATGTGGCCAAGCCTTGAGTGCCACAATTTACAATCCACACCTGAAGTAGATAAAACTGAAGGAGATTTGTTAGTAACACAATTACACAAGTAGAGAGTACCTTCTCTCTTACCTCTGGCCATAACTAGTGCACCCTTGGTCACCTTCCAAGAATCTGCTGTGAGAGTTACTGTACAACCCTCATCACCTAGCTTACCTGCAGAAATCAAATTTCTCTTCAAACTAGGAACATGCATCACTTCTCTCAACACCCATGTGTTGCCATTCTGCATCTTCAGCTGCACTTTACCTTTGCCAATAATCTTACAAGGCTCATCATCCCCTAAGTATACTATTCCAAAATCTCCATGGATATAGTCACTGAAATACTCTCTGTTAGGGGTAGCATGGAAAGAGGCACCAGAATCTAATACCCAAGATTCTATGTTATTATGCAAAGAGAAAATTAAAGCATCCTATGCAATACCTGCAACCTTGGCTTCTTCCTTTCCTTCGTGTTGGTTGTCCTCCTTGGGCTTTGACCAACAATCTCTGCTTATGTGCCCCATCTTTCCACAGTTCCAGCATTGTGGCTTCCTGCCATTCCTGGATTTGGATCTTCCTCTCACCTTAGACTTAGATCTTGATCTCCTCTTGCTCTTTTCTTTTTGCCTTCCCCTGCTCTCAAAATTTAAAGCGTTCCTAGATGTCTCTTCTGTGCTTTTCCTGCGTATTTCCTCATTCAAGATAACGCTAACCACATCTTCTACTTTCAAAATATTTGATGCAGATGCAGTATTAGAAACTGCCATTACTAAGCCATGCCAGCTTTCGGGCAAAGAACATAATATCAAAAGAGCTTTTATTTCATCTTCAAATACAATATTGACAGAACTTAACTGATTAACAATTCCATTGAAATCATTCAGATGAGTAGAAACAGATCCACCTTCATTCATATGCAAATTAAATAATTGCTTCATAAGATATACCTTATTTGAAGCTGAGGGTTTTTCATACATATTTGCTAACGTGGTCATCAACTCTACCGTTGTTTTTGCCTGTGACAAATTACATATCACAGTGGAGGCCAGACTCAGTCTTATAGACCCAAGAGCCTTTCTGTCAAGAACTTCCCATTCTTCATCCTCCATGTCCTTGGGCTTCTTTGCTATCCCACCTAATGGTAAGTAGAGATCCTTCTGATACAGATAGTCCTCTATCTGCATTCTCCAATGTTGGTAGTTCTTGCCATTAAACTTTTCCATTCTCAGCTTACTTTCTTCTGCCATTGCTTCTCCCACTCAAACAGAAATTCCTGCAGAAACACCTGTGAGCAACCTGTAATCTGTAACCTGTAACCTGTAGCCAAGGCTCTGATACCACTTGTTGGGGGATCAAACCAACAATAGATTACACTTGTGAAAGCAATAAACGTGGAAATAAATCAGATAGATAAGTAACTGAAATGATAAATAGCACAGAACAAGATATACAAGAAAACACCCTGAAAACTTGTATTGAAACTCTTTACAATAGGAATACAATATGAAGAAGCTTCGTTCTTCCACACCTCTCTCAGATGCACACAAGATCTCTCACTAGATCTCTATTCCTCAAGAGCTCACTCTCAAGTACATTCAAATCCAACAACCTGGATTGATGCAACTCTATACTGTCCTTCAAACATTCACAATGTTCTACTCTTACAGTTCTACACACACACTACAATTCTAAGCTAAGAAGATCTTCCTACATATAGAAATAGGGAAACTTGAGCATGCTCTTACAACAAACAGTTAAGCCTCTTGAACAAGGGCTCTAAAAATAGTATTGCTAACAATAGAGACGCAAGCTTGAGTCCACGACTCAAACTTATCATGCAAACACTCGCTGCCGTCCACGAAAATAGATTTCTGGACACGCAGGTAACCGACATCGGTTCCTGCCTGTTCGCCTGTGACCATCGCCGGTCGACCATATCGCCGACGTCGGCACCTCTGCAACTGCTACTAACCGACGTCGGTCGCTCCTGACCGACGCCGGCGTCTGTGTAGACCCGAACCTGTTTAAGTATGCTCCTTGGTGAAGCTTTTAGCTCCACACCCTAACACTCTCTTTTATTAAGGCCTCACACCTAGGTATTAAATTCATTATGAAACACTTATTATTATGTAGGCCTTTATATATCTTACCATGAAAGGATCAAAAGCAAGGCATGCTCCTTATTTTAGAGTTTTTAAGGTAATGAATCCCTTATGTCACCCTCTCAACTTGTGGTGGGATAACATAGGTTTGTTTTTTACTTCAAGGATATTCTATGGTTTTTATTACACCTTAAACACTCTAATACCTTAATTAAGGTTCAAACCTATCTGTAACACTTACTTTCCAAACTTCATGGACCTTTATGGAGACCTATAGGTGCTCATATAGGAGGTTTGTAGGTGACAGCAAGGTGTGTGACTATATTCATGCTAGGTTGATTATACAACAAATATTATGACTCCACCATGATTACCATGGTGATATCCATCTTTAAAATCCTTAATTAATATAAAAACAAACCCAAGACACCTCATATCAATTGTTCACCCCTATGTTACGACACTTGTAGGTGTATTTACAGGTCATAAGGTAGTGAGTAGAGTTTGAATCGGTTGTCACAGTCTATTATATATAATTTGAATAGCTCAAATTTATTTATAATTTTATAATAGTGTTACAAAATTATTTAAACTCTTCATTACCTTTTTATGACTATGTTTAGAACTTTTATTCACCTCACTATAGGTGAATACATGCAAGAAACTGACTGTGTTGACCTTTCTTGACTTCTCACTCCCCATGGAGATGAATTTGGGTCTAAAAATTCTTGGAGATGGTGATAATTATGTTTTTATAAGTTAAAAACCACATAAACCTTGATTGAAATCACTACAAGAAAGGAAAACCTTTGTAGCTGATGAACATGCCTGCAACATAGTAATGAAGCTCATACCTAAAAAATTGAGATATTTTTCTCATAAACTCACCTTCTTACATGAAATAAAATATGTAAACCATGATATAATTATTTTCACATCTTATAGAATCACTTTCATTAATTTAATTGTAAGGACTAATGCAAATAGAAGCAAAACTTGAAGGGAATGGGGATAAGCAAGTAGAAAGGAGCAATCGACTTCTTAGAATTGGTTCATAAATCATAGGAAAACAATATTTGAAATCCTACTTTGGAATTTAAGTATACTAATTTTTTAACATCCCTCAAAGGCGTTTGACCCAATTCCTCTCTTACTAGATGTACCATGAGAAAACATGTTGACCAATTTTACATGCCAAGAAGAGCGATGAAGGAGTGAAATGGTTTTTAGCCATTTTTGAGACTCCCAAATTATATAAAACATATAATTTAACTCAAGGAAGTTAAATATTCAATTTAAAACCTTCCACATGTGTGAAAATACTTACATAGGTCATACAACTACTAAAACTTCCTCTTTTCTAACTATTTTCTTGATATGACTTATGAATCTTCACATTTTTAGTTATAAATGAAATGAATGACAATAATATGACATGAGGTACTTTTATAAATACTTTTTAACACATTTATACCAATTAAAACCATACAACCTTCATTAATGGCTCAAATATGACCCTGTAGTGGCATGAAATGACTTACAACTAAATTTAACTATGACAAAGATTAATAGCATATAAAATGACATCAATATTACCATAACACACCCTATAAGATCTTATAATACCCCCATATAAAGTTTTTTTCTATAATGGGTTGACTTATTTTGACTTATGGTCAAAATGATCAACATTTTTAGTGATTTTTTAGGGCTGACAAGCCAACTATGCCAAGACTAGTAGCCTTCTCCTATCTATTGGGCTATAGAATCACCTATTCATATATATGACACTAAATTTTCCTTTGAAAAAAAACTAAAACACAATAATAAGACATATAATAACAAACCAAACACTTGTGCTTCATGAGCACTTATGAAACACCTACACACAACCCAAACAAAATAACTCAAAAATAAACTAACCTGAAATAAACCCTTCCTCTTGGGTCAAATGGGAAGTTTAAAACATTTTTTTATTAATGAAATTAAGGAGTTGATGAGGAATGTTGTTTCTTAGTCCTTGGCACTTCTATCTCCATCTCCTTCATAGTGTTTGCCAATCTCTTTGGCATGATATTCAATGAAATAAAGGTAGATACAAGTAGATCACTTATGAAAGTGAATTATTAATGAATTTAAATAGCTTCAACCTTTTCATAAAACTCCTCAACTTCAACCTCTAATTTTGGTTTAAAAAGGCATACTTTCTTGACTTATATGGTGCTCTTAATAAGGTCAGGTTTCTTTTTAGATACAAGTTCCTCAATCTCATCAAGGATATTTGTATAGTAAACCCAATCTTGGACATTATCCTCCATGAAAAAAATCTTGATTTACATTCTCATGTACTTGACCCTCAATTTGGAAAAGTTATTCATGTTCTTAAAAAAGCTTCATTTGTTGTTGCCAATCATCCTTGCTCTCTTTGTCTTTGGGAACCACCATCTCTTCAACTTTATCTTCTTGCTTCTAATGTTCTTAGTGTATGAAGTCATAAAGATTATTCTCATTCTTATCTAATACATCTAAGAGTGGTTCAACATCAAGCTGAGGTGTTGAGTTCTCTTGAATGACAATATCTTCTACTTTGGATTCATGAGACTCTTCTAAGACTGCAACTTATTTGATAGTAACTTCACTAAGTTCTTTCATGACTGTAGCTTCTTTAATAGTGACTTAATCTTATTCTTCATTCTTAACAAGACCTTATTATTTATGCTTGATAACACACTCAACTTCAAGTTTGTTAGGATCATCAACAACCTCATGATTATATATGGAGTCTTTCTCAAACACCTCTCCCTTCATGTTTTGGCCAAGTTCTTCATGGGTAGTTGCAACATGACCTTCAACATATTTCTTCTCACTCAATAAGATGGAGTTGCACTTGTGTTCACTAAGATGAGTCCTTATGGTGATTTCTTCTTCATGACCACTTAAAGCATCCTCTTGACTAGTTATGGCTTGATATTGCTCCTCTTCACTTGCTTCCCTCAAAAGCGGTTCTCCTTCAATAAGGGATGAGGTGGGAGTGTGATAGATAGGCTCATGGGTTATAGATAGAGTATGAGATGTGGTGGAGGGCTTGTGAATATATTTTGGAAAAAGAACTTCTTGAGTGAGCTTATAAGGGAATGATAATTTGGGTTGGTTAATAGTAAAGACACTTTCTTCTTCAAAAGTTTCACTTTGCCCATATCCTCCTTAAGGATATTCAATAGTTTCAACTTTACTTTAAGCTCTTTATCTTCCTAAATCTATAGCCTATCTACTGAGCATTGTAAAAACTTCTTTGCTATATATAGCTACTCTTTGATATCCCATTAAGTTTCCTCCTCAACCACATCCCATGCATCCATCCACATTTGAACAAAACCTCTTAACCATTTCATGAGATGGTTAGGGAGTACATAAAACTCATTATCCCATGTTCCCATATTATCTTCACTATCTAGTAGACTTGGCATGAGTGCCAAGAAGGATTTGGCATGATATGGGGTTGAATTAGGAAGAGGATGGTAATGATAGGGGTTGACGCCAACTTTAATTTGTTGGATTTGAGTATGTAAGAATTCATATCTTGACTTGTAATATCTTGATGTATAATCAATATGGTCATTTGATTCCTCATGGTAAGACTGATAAGATTCCTCTTAAGTTTGATAGGCCTCATGGTATGGTTGGTATGGATCATATTGGGATTGATAGGAAGGCACTCCATAGGATTTTTCAACAAAATAATTTCCATTTGGAAAATGAAATAGAGGACCATATGTCTACCATGGATCATAGGATTAATAGTGTTGTCCCCCTGAAAAATGTCACTTATTTTTAGGACAACATATAAGTTATTTTGGTCTTGCAAAGACCAAAATATCTCTTCTCATTTCAAAAAATTGTTCTAAGCTTTCAAAATTGGGAATTATTCAAGCTTTTTCAATCAAAGGGATAATAGTTCAACAAGTTCAAAGGCTTCTACAGGGAGGTTCAATCAAAAGAATCAGTTTCTAGCACTTAGTCATTTTCGGGATTGGTTTAGTGCCTTGGTTCAATCAAAAATGTCCATCGGCAAGCATCTAAGCAAGGATCCAACCATTGAACCTTGAACCATTTTGGTTTAATGGGTTCAACAAGTTCAAAGGTTTAGCATCGTTGACAAGGGTTAATTGCTTCATCAAGGTTCAACAGGTTCAAGGTTCAACAAGTTCAACACATTTGGTTCAATGAAGATCAAAAAGGACTCAACTGAAACAAGGGAATGAACCGTTGAACCGTTGAACCAAAGTTGGTTTAATTAGTCAGTTCAAGTGACAAAGTTTAAAGGATTGGCCCAAGAGTCAAAGACACAAGTGCCCTTGCGAAGGGAATCCCCATGGCAAAAAGTGACCAAGGCAAACAAACAGATCGAGACAAAAGCCCGACAAAATCTCACGGATGCTGCCAAGTGTCATCTTCTGAGCCTCATTTCACTTTGATTCTAAGAGCCATAAAATATGCCACGTATCCTTTGTAATTTAAGTGAAACTTATTAAGTGGAATCATCTGCATGAATCCAAATGAGTTCTGCATAGTTCTATGGTGTTTCTAAAATGCGACAGATGTTGACCACGTGTCCTTCATCAAAGTCGCAGCGGATGTTGCCACGTGTCATCCATTGAGACACAGTATCAAAGTAGTGGAACCTACCACATGTCTCTTATCAAATGTAGTAGAAGCTACCATGTGTCATCTTCCATGAGAAACTAATATAAGTCCTAAATACTTTTTCAAATGTAGCTAAAAGCTCAGCAAAAGCTGCCATGTGTCATCCTCCACAGGATTCTCAAGAGGCAAGAAGAAGCTGCCACCTTTTCTATTGTAACTTCGTGGAGAGTGACACATGTCTGCATCTATGATTCTAAATTTCTAATAGTTTTCAAATCCTCTATCAATAAATGTTTCTCAAAGAAGCCATGGAACGTGCCACATGTCCCTTGCAAAAGTTCAGGGGAAGCTGACAAGTGTCAATCTCTACAATTTCTCCCTCCTATTTCTTGTTTTCATAAAGACTGTGGTGGAGCCCTAGTGAGCTACCAAAGAAATTGGAATGTGCCATATGTCATCATCTGCTTGACTCTCCAAAGACAAGCGGAAGCCACCACCTATTCATTTATAACTCTATGGAGAGTGACACATGTCTGCGTCTGAGTTTCAAACAAGTTTATAAGCTTCTCCTAAGCATTTTTTAGAGTGTAGCAGAGACCACCACGTGTTATCATCCACATGAATCTAAAATAAGTCCCAAGTATTTTCAAAGGTCACTAAAGTGTAGCAGAGACCACCACGTGTCATCTTCTACTAGACTCATAAAAAATGCTTCTAATAGCAGCAGAAACTACCATGTGTCCTCACTTGTTTCTAAGCAAATGCTACCACATGTCAATCTTTTAGCAAAAAGTGACCAAATAATAGAGAGGCAATTTAAGGACCCAATTCCATAGCCAAAAAAGGAGGAACGATGAAGAAAAGAACTAGAAATATCCATGCATGAGATATGTTTCAAATGATGGTAGATCCGAGGATGCCAAATTGGTGGCAATGAAGTGTCTATTGATTTTTGCAGACTTAAGTGCGAGAGCCCTAATTGTTGTAAGCATAGGAAATAATATGAAAGATCTGGAGTGTTAACACAATGTTTAGATCTAATAGACCTCTTAAACCTAGAAACATGGATGCAGATTTCTCAAGCCTTTAAAAGACATGACTTGTTTGGGAATAAAGGCAAAGTGAACAACGGTGTAATCAAGATAGGGAACTAATAGGATCATCCAATTCTAGGAGATGACAGTCGAGTTAAAATTTAGAATTGAAAGTGCATTCAAAGCATTACATGCATAGCATGAGCTGTTCCATGGGATAAACATGCCAAACCTCTCTCAACCTCTATATATTGTAATCTCTCTGATTGTTTTAAGGAGAATATTTTTAGCCATAGAAGAAAAGACTCTACCCAAATTGAAAGGCATTTACTGAGACTTTGAGCTCAAATTGTTAATCATTTTTAATCATTTGAATAAGAAAGCAAGTGACCTTTTCAGACTTTGTGCTGGAAGTAGCCTATGTTATTTAGGGAATTATTTGTATGTTTATTTCCTAGAAGCATTCTTGTTTATTTGATCTAACAAGCAGAAATAGTAGAAGTGGTTAGGAAGGTGTCCTAAAGACCAATTATGGGATGACTTTGTGCCCCCCCCCACAAGTACCTTCAGTGTGTTTATATTTTCTTTTTCCTGTGTAAAGGACCTTGGGATGACTTTGTGCCCCCATTGTTCTTCGTATCTCTCTCTTGGGTAGTTAAGGTGGAGACTTTGTGCTACATCTTATATTGTTGGTTACTTTGTACTTTGGTTACCGATTACTTGTTCCTTGAAAGGACTCTTGCTGTTTCCTACAAGAATACTTCTGAAAGAAGAGAAGTGCCTTCAGTGTTTCCCAAGATTTCTCCTCTGTTTGTTAGCTTCATCTCTAAAAAAAGAGAGATGGATGGTTTGTCTTACCCTTGTGTCATATTTTTTGCTATATATATATATATATATATATATATATATATATATATATATATATATATATATATATATATATATATATATATATATATAGCTCTATATACTTGATAGGGAACCTCCCCTTGATGAGAGGAGAGATTTATCCACTTTTGATGTAGTAAACCTGCACATTTGGCTGATCAATCTCCCTATTGTTATGGTGATAGGACCTATTTTGCTCACCAGTTAGCTGGTCAACAAAATATTCACCCAACAGATAGCAAATTTGATAGGGCTATTAAGGAGTGTAACAAGCATCATAACAAGGTTGATAGGGAGGTACATAGCAAGGATTTTCATAATAGATATTCATATCAACCTCATGGGTCAAATTAAAAACAAGAACTGATCAAAACCATTAACAAGAATATCTAGGCTACTTAGAACTAGGATATTTCATTTGGAGTCACCATTGGTACTAGCTTACTTGCTTAAAAAAGTTGATTAGAGGAAATATACACCAATAATCTTTCCACTCTCTTAGACCCTAGTCCCACTAGGTATTCCATAACTATTGTCACCAAATATCACACCCTAGAGGAGGTTTTTCAAGCCTACTCTAAGATATTGTCAACATTGGAATACCTATAGGCTTGTGGGTTGCCTATAGTAGAGGTAGACCTCTAGGTTTAAGGGTTAACTCCCTGAATTGATCTTTAAGTGTTTGTCACCTACACTAATTGATTTATTATAGGAAAAGAGATAGAATTATTCATGAAAATAAAATATTTTATGGGGATGATACACCATAAATATTTACACTATTATATCATACTTATTGCACTAATAAATAAGACCTATAACACTAGCTTCAAATCTCTATGATAATCTAACATTGGTATTTTAATATAGATGTGATATGCATAATAATTCTCAAGCTAAGTGGACCAGAGGTCAAATTTCATACTCTAAAGACACTTTCACACTTAAATGGATCCAAACATGCTATCTACACTCCATATGACCTGTTAGAATGAGAAATTCCTACCATTAAACATGAAAGGACAAAGAGAAGCAAGGATAGATGTTTATCATTAGACCTCACCATACATCACTTTTCACACATATATAAGATGTTTGTGAACTCAAAACTAGATTTCATGTATTATTCAAAGGCAAAGTACAACATCAAACTAGTATGTCTTCACCATACATGGTGTGTAATTAGAAAACAAGAGCCAAAATGGCTATTACTTATAGAATGTGAGAGAGGAGAGAGAGAGGTGGAGCTCAAGAGTCACAAGAATAGGTGTCAAGATAAAAGAGAGAGTTACATTTTTATATTAATGTAGTGTTAAATAGACCATTCAAGGTATATTCAGATAAATGTCCCTCCAAGGCATGAAAACTCTCTAAATTTGGCATAGGACTTTTTAGCTACACTTTTAGAAACTACCTTCATCATTGCCTTCTCTTGAACACTCCAAAATAGAATAGGAATAATTGACACATGTACACTATGATTAATGGGTTAATAAAAATCTTTAACATGCATTTTATGTGTCCCTAATCATTGATCTTCTTTTGGATAAATGTTCTCCCTACCTACAGTCATTGTTATCCTTTTATAGACCTGTCTTCACATTTAGAACTAATATGCTCATTATTTATCCAATAAAATATATGAAGGGGGTGGTATGACACTTTTCAAGAGTCCTCTTATCCATAAATTCATTAGGTAGACCTTAAAAGGCCTCCAAATTAGAGTTATCACCTTCTCACTTGGTGATCACCTTCCATTCACTATGTTAGTTTAGACTACCTAAAGTGAAGGTACTTGAAAAGGTAAATGTGTGATTGAATGAAGAAATAAATGAAAATTATGAGTTACATTAGGTCCCAATTTACCTCCCAAATTTACCCTCATCCTTTGAGACTCCTTTATACCTATAAAACACCAAAATCTATCAAGAAAACTAGTTTTGTACCCTGTCTGTATAAATAGGGTAGAAGCCAACATGATGAGAAGGAGATTGGGGGAGTATTCTATAAGTCTTGATCACTTTCCAAGTCATATCAACTCATTTGGATGCCTTTTCTCCTTTTTTTTTCCCATCAAGTTTTTAGCAAGGGTTTTGAGTAGTTTTAACCCTTAAGAAGTTTTAACCCTTAAGGATTGTTCTTACAATATTGATGTTTAATCCTCAGGAAAATTCCATTAGAAACTTGTTTAGGACCCTCTTCAACATATCCCAACTCTTGAAATCCCCATGATAACCTTATATACTTTTATGAGCTTCTTAAAATGGGTTATTGAGCCTTTTCTTGTATTTTACGCACCCTAACATGTTTCTAAGCCAAAAAATGACTTCCCCATGAATTTATCTATAAAATAAATGCTTTGACTCAATTTATAACTATATATTAATTTCTTTAGATGCATTATAATTCTTACTTGGTGTTATAATTAAGGCTACACCCACTTACTACTTTTAGGCCTATTTAAGTCCTAGTAAACCTAATTTGTACATAGCTACTCATCACCACCTTCAAGTATTTTGTTATGACTTTGATGACTTACCTATGTTTTTTCATGTTTAAATTGGTGCTCTATATCTCCTTTCAAGGTTTCTACACTTCCCAACTCACCTTCTCATCATTTACTTACTAAACATGTAGGGTGTGTCTATCTAGGAGTGACCTCTATCTGAGATAGAATAGAGGGTACTTCCCCTATCTTCTTAATAAAAGTGAACATATGAATAGTTACATTAGATTATGGGGATTATTTTTACTAAATAATAGGATTGGAATACCTATGAAATTATTCTTACACCTCAACTTCCCAAGATAGACTCTTAGAATGATGACTATGTAGGATTTTATATATGGATTGTAGATGCACTTTGAAGATGGCTCTTGCCCTGCTTCTTTGTGATGAGTATCATGTGACTTGATCATTATCATTTTGAGTATGTTTTAAAACATGTCTAACACACTTTCTCATTTTCTATCTCAAAGTTCACTCACTTATACTTGATTATACAAGTTTTCAGTCAACTGTGACTATGTGTTCACTCAAAAAAAGTATGCTTATAGGTGAATTTTTGTACTAGACCCTACATCCTCTTCTCTGAGATCCCCTTTAAGTATTTGATCTCAATTCATACCTATTTGGGTTCAAACCAAATATTATTTGGATTTTTTCAATGTCTAAACTACTTACTCCAACCTATTATCCCATTACAGTCAGACTATAGTTATCATTTTGTGACCAAAAGGAGACCTGTAGGTGATGATCTACATCAAGTAATGAGTATCAACCCCTTTGATTATATTTAGAGAATAATAGTTTCATTTCCATTCAAAAATATTCATTTACCTAAAATTTAGGCTTCCATTATATCTCAATATATTGAAAGGCCATTTGAACCTAAAAATTGCAAAGAACATTGGCATTCTATAGTGAAAGAATGTGTGAAATGGAGGCTTCATCTACATCACTTATTAGGACCAAACATTCACTGCCTTCAGTTAAATCCTCACACCTAGGTATAAAATTCATGATGAAACACTTAGGATTGTGTAGGCCTCTATACATCTTACAAGGAAAGGTTCAAAAGCAAGGCATGCTCCTTATTTCAGATTTGTTAAGTTAATGAATCCCTTAAGTCACCCTCTCAACTTGTGGTGGGCTAGCATAAGTCTATTTGTTACTTCATGACTCCTCCATTTTTCTTATGACACCTTAAACACTCTAAGACCTTAATTAAGGTTTAAACCTATCTCAAATACTTGATTTCTAATCTTCATGGACGTCTATGGAGACCTATAGGTGGCCATACAGGAGGTCTCTAAGTGGCAGCAAGGTGTGTGACTATATGCATGCTAGGTTGATTATACACCCAATATTAGGACTCCACCATGATTACCATGGTGATATCCATATTTAAATACCTTAGTGAACATGAAAACAAACCTTAGACACCTCATATCAATTATTCACCCCTTTATTAGGACACCTATAGGTATATATGTAGGTCATAGGGCAATGAGTAGAGTTTGAATTGGTCATCATAGTCTATTATATATCATTTGAATAGCTTAGATTGATTTCTCATGTTTTAAGAGTATTCCCAACTTATTTAAACTCTTAATTACCTTTCTATGACTATGTTCATAGCTTTCCTTCACCTGACTGTAGGTGAACACATGTAAGGAATTGACTGTGTTGGCCTTTCTTGACTTCTCACTCCCCATGGATATGCATTAGGGACTAAAAATTATTGGAGAAGATTATCATCATGTTTTGAGAAGTTTAAAACCACATCAACCTTTATTTAAACCACTACAGGAAAGGTAAACCTATGTAGCTGATGAACATGCTTACAACATAGCAATAAAGCTCTTACCTAGTGAACTAAGATGTTTTGCTCATCAACATACCTCCACACATGCAATTAAAGATGGAAACCATGAGATAAGTATGTCCACATCTTATCAAATCAATTTCATCAATTATATTATATGTACCAATGCAAATAGAATCAAAACCTATAGGATATATCTTTTTCACGTCAGTATACACTCCTTTCTGTGCCAGTATTGTTGGATAGAAAACCCACGACAGGAGGTAGGGGCCAAATGGATATAGATTCAATATTACTAAATATACAAATATTACACTCAAATATCACAATATTTAAACTAAGTTTCTGATTCTCAAGTTCCCCAAAGGGCAAGAAAAGAGCATACGCTTAGCTTAATAGCAAACTATTAAATCTCTAAGAGTTTTCTTTGATGCTAAATACAAGCCAAGAAGCCTTATTTATAGCATTTTGTAGGTCTTGCCTAGAATCTTTTCCAAGGAGATATCTATCCCTTCATGTTTTATAGCAAAAAAATTGGCTATAGTTATTTACTATTAGATGCACTAGATGAGGACATCTAGCTTGGTGGGTCTAACATTGCTTCTACTTCAGTCAATAGATCATCTTCATTGATAGGTTTAAAGAGACACCTTAGCTAGAACATACTTGAAAGATGCCAATGTTGGGGTCCAACATCACATGCATGGTAGCATGGATTGATATAGAAATAAGATTCCCATTTTAGTTGTTGATGAATGATTGTATGTACTATAGTGTCTTGATCATGATCTTCTTCTTCATGGATACGATGTCATCCATATCATGCAATCCATCTATAGTGATGTTCATTATGAGAAGATCTAATCTTAATCCACCAGGTCCACAAAGGATGTTTTACCAACTCAATAAATTGGTGAAATAATAATTCACTATTCAGATGTTTTATAGTGAAGGTTCCTATTCTTCTATGGTGGTTTGCTTCGATGAAGACTATGTTAGACATCTGTAGGTCTGAAGCTTATGCATAAGAAATATAAGTATAGCGAGGATGCAACCCTTCTCTCAAAATCTATTCTTGAACAATAATATTCAAAGAAGCAAATCCTTGATTATAGATTATGGTTAAGTTAAAACCAGAATAGGGTTAGTGCATTAAAGTTACTAGTGGATTTCTGCCAAGTCAATCTGTTGTGATATTATCGATTCATTTTATGTGCTTAATAGAGAAACTAAACTAGTTTAAAAATTCCTACCATCTAACATATTTACCGTGACCATGATCTTTTTCTCTAAAGGTCAAAAATCTAGTACAATCGGTTCTTACAATAAAATGTGGTAGATGAAGTATTTTCAACATAAATTTCTCAAGGCATTTTTTCACAGAATAAATCTCTTGTCATAAGAGATCCATTTTAATAAATATATACTGAATACACCACTATAAAACTCACACACAAACTCTTTACCATCATAATTATTAACTAACATTCCTCCCCATGCAATATCAAAGGCATCATTATAAACTAGGAACTGATCAGATTTTGGGATGTGTAGTTCTGGAAGTAACAATACTTTGGATTTTATTTTTTGGATGGTGGTGTATTCTCTTCCTTCCATTAAAATTCCTTTTCTTCTAGATAACTGCTTTAAGTATGAATCTATCTTCACCAGAGTTAGGATAAAAGCTATTCAAATAATTTAATAATCCCAAAAATGCTTGAAGCTTTGGTATATCTAGCTTTTTAGGGAAATTGATGACCTTTTCTTTGATATGCAGCTAGACTTGTAATTTTGAATCTTTAACAATCATTCCAAGGAAATTATATTCTTTTTTACAAAGTTATATCTTTGTATTCGACATAACTATTCTTGTAATTTTTGTCAGCACTGAAAACTTTAAAAGATGGGAGTAATGATCAGAAAGAGAATTATTGAAAATCAATATATCATTTATATATACACAGAGAAAATCTGAAGTGCCTTTGAATATTTTGTCCATATGGGCCTAGTAGAATGTTGGATCATTCATTAGACCAAATGGCATTACAATCCATTGAAAATGGCTAAAAGGATAGCTAAATTTTGTTTTCTCTTTGTCAGTTTCTTTAACCCTGATTTGATAAAAGCCAGATTTACAATCAAATTGTGAGAAATATTTACATTTTGCAACTTTCTCCAGTAAGTATCTTTTATCTAATATAGGATATGGATATGGTTGGGTAATGGAATTTAATGTTCTATAATGTATGACCATTCTCTTTTTACCCCTCTTTTGCTCTGAATGTTTGTTTACCATAAAGGCATAACAGTAATAAGGAGAGGTTGATTTTTTTAATGAATCCATTAGCCTCTAATTCTTTTATCTAGGCTTCCATATCATTATAATCCTATGAAGGAATCAGAATCTTTTTCCCAATTTTTATTTGTTTGCCTTCTATGATTTTGATTTTCATTTTGGGCATAGACTTTGACCAAAACTACTAAGGGTTATCAAAACAAATAGTTGTTTTAATCTTCTTTCCTATTTTTTGGATTTCTACAGGGATTATATTTTTAGGAGTCTGAGTCATTGAACTTGGAAATTGTTTAGTAGCATATATTAGGTGAGGAATACTTAGCCTTTCATTTTCTATGGTGAACATGACACTTTTGGTTGTAGAACCATAGGGTGAATATTTATCTATAAAAGCTCCACCTAGAAGGATATCTATAGGCATTTTGCTTAAAGCAAATAAATCATAATGGAAGATTTTATTTTGGATTCAAAGGGATTGCTGATGTTTATACATATTGTAGATAAAACTATTCCCTTGAACATCTTGCTCTTATAAGCAAGAGAGTCATCTAGTTTATTCTAGTCTTAGATGATCTATGGTTTGGCAAAGGAGAGTGAAGCACCTATGTCAAATTGTGCATCTATCAATCTTCCATTAATTTCAATAGTAATAAACTGGGCAAATTTCCCATTGATCAGTTGTTTAAGATAGGTTGGTTGTGGTAGTTCTAATGGGGGAATATTTGTACATACCATTTTTTGTCGTGATGGATCTTGGATCTGTTCTTGGTAGAAGTCCTCTTCTTCTTATACTTCATTATCTTCTTCTTCTTGAAGATGGCTACATTCTCCTTACTTGGGATAATAATCTTATTTAGAATAGAAAGAATCATCTAGTTCATTCTCTTCTTCATTTTCTTCAGTAGGCAAGAATACGTCCCACTATGTTTCAATCCTTGGGGAATGGATTTATCTTGGGGATCCATGCTGGTGAACTTATTACAGACCCAAGAGTCACTTGTCTGGAAATAACTTTGGAATTACAAAGGAGGATTGACAGGCTTTTGCATTATAGGAGGCATTCTTGGCATGAATGGTTGCCTTCCTCTGGAGTTGCTTTATCTTCTTTTGGAGCCTCTATTTTATGGTCTAGAATCCCTTTCATAGATTTCATTATGATGGAAAGGCAACCATCCATAGGTTTTAAATGGGAGGCTAGAATAGTCACGATGCCATGGTCATTGCATGTTGGTGAGTGCTTGCTCAAAATCATTAGCTAATGATTCGAGGGCGTCAATATCATCATCAAATTCTTCATCAAAGAGTTCATCTAGAATTAGTTCATAGATGTCATCTTAATGGAAGAGATCTTCTTCTGTGTTAATAACATCCCACCATGAAGCTATGTTAGAAGAAAAGATGGCTTTGATAGTAGGATTTTTTCAATGGTATTGCAGTGCAATATGACCAAGTTTGTGATAGATATAGCAAATAGGATTTTTAGAGGGAGGACGCAGATATTTGCACTTTTTGAGAAAGTGATGAAGAGGAGCATAAGAATGTTTACAAGGGAAGGAGTGGTGTTTAAAAGATAAATGGGTGTGATGCTTCTTCTAGGTTTTTCTAGGTTGGACAAATTATCGACAGCCAAATGGTGTGGTTTTTGGGAAGATAGGAGCAATTCTAGAGGCTTGATGCTTGGTGAGTTTCTACATGGTTTTAGTTTCAGAGACTAATTGCATAGCTTGTTGTTTGGAAAAATTAATGACATCAGAAAGAGACATGTCAGTGAGAGCTAAACATTTGAGATCTATGTAAGCAATTACCTTATCAATGATATTATAAGGTAAAGCATGTAAAAACTTCATCTTGGTTTCCATGGAACCAAAAGAATGACTTTCATAAGCTAATTCTCTAAATTATTTAGCAAAAGCATCAAATTGTGTTAGATCACATAGCTCTATCTTGAGCAACCATTTTCGAGACTCAAGTTCTCGATTACCTATCAGAGGTGTAAATTCATTTATCAACAAATTATATAAAGTAGCTAGAGGATCAAGTTGATTATGTACATCAGTATTCTGTTTATGTTTAGGCATGGAATCCCACCATTGTGTAAAAATGCCCCAAAAGAATTTTGAATAAAATATATTAGTAGTAGCTAGATCAAGGTTAAATGTAACTATAATTACTCTCATAGAATTACACCAAGTAGTTATCTCATTTAGAGGATTGAGAGTATCATCAATATTCAGATACCATGGTTGTAAGGGGATCTAAGTCCTTTACATCAAAGAAGTACTAAGATTCTTTTGCTTTTTTTGTGGCCTAAAACAAGTGCCAAAATGAATAGAATGAGTTCCATAAGGCAAAATTGGTGTCAGCTCTAGAACTTCCTCAATCTTGACTGAGTCATTTTGATCTTGTTTGAATAACCAGTCAAGTCTTTCTTTTAAGTTTGTTAGCTTAGTATCAATGGAAGATAATTGAATGCTAAAGGTAGATATAGCACCATGTATTGTTCTAACCTTGTCATGAGTAGGCCTGATATAATTGAGAGCTTGATCTATATAATTTTGAATATCATTACAAACTTGCCTAATATGATTTGTATTATCTTCAATAATGGTTAACCTATCTAGACTATGTCTTATGGACAAAACATCTTTACACAGGTCATCAAAAAAATTTGCAAGGTGTGCATTAAATCTAGAAAAATAATTTCTCTACCTGAATTTATTAGAGGGTTCTACCTCTCCTTGGTAAGCTAAAAAAAATAGCTGACAACACCTTCTTGTTATTTATATACACCTTTGTGAGGTGGCCATATTCCACCTTTATACAGATTGACTTGATTATATGTATAATATCATAGTTGTTGCCAGAATCCAGATAACGCGAGTGCAATGGAGACGTGATCACACAAGATGAACAAGTGCACACCACAAGATGCTAAAGCAATTTGAAAATAAGAAGATAAATTGCACAAGAAAAAAATGGAGAAAACCAAAATCTCATTATTAACATGAAATGGCCAAAATGAAGAATACATATGAGAGCGCTAGTAAGTAACTCCTCCATAAATGGTGGTCAAAGCACCCCAAGAATAGACTCCTCCACAAAAGGTGGTCAAAGCACCCCAAGAATAGACTCCTCCAAAAAAGATGGTGACAAGGTGCTAAGAATAGAGAAGTAACTCCCATACCCGGAATAGGAGTATCTTATGACATTCTTATGACACCTTATGACACAAATATGACACACAATCTCCACATAAGCTAGCCTATCCCACGAATGTAGGAAAACTCTGTGTATGCACAAATATATAATATTCCCTAATTAATAAATAGGGAAAAATAAAAACCTACACTAATACCCCCCCATAAGCGCAGCTTCGGTGGGAAGTGTGGAAATATAAAATGGGTCCTGGCAACTAGTCTTGATGAAGTACCCATGTACAAATGCAATCTCCCATAAGATAGAGAAAAGGAGAAAACCCTTAGGAAAAAACTCCCCCCCAAAAGAGAGACATAAAAGAAAAGAAGAGGCTAGAAGGCCCCCCCTGAAGATGATGCTACTGCAGATGTAGACCGCACCCCAAGAAGAGCTCGTAGATGAATGAACTTCCTCTCAGTGAAAGGTTTGGTGAAGATGTCTGCAACCTGCTCCTTAGACTGGAAAAATATTAAGTCAATGATCTAACTATGAATAAGCTCTTGAATGAAATGCATGTGAATCTCTATGTGCTTGGTCCGCTGGTGCTGAACCAGATTCCTGCAAATCTAAATGGTACTTTGGTTATCACAATAAATGATGGTGGGCTGCCTGATGGGAATGCCAGACTTAGAAAGAATCCCCTAAATCCAAATAGCCTCAGTAGCTACATTAATAGCTCCCTTGTACTCTGCCTCTATGGATGATATAGCAATAGCATTTTGCTTCTTGCTAGACCAACTGATAGGACCAAAACCTAGAGAGAAACTGTAACCAGAAGTGGACTTGCGAGTCTATGAATTGCTAGCCCATTCTGAATCTATATATCCAACCAAGTCAACCTTTGTGCCAAATCTATAGTGAATCCCATATCTATGTGAACCCTGTATGTAATGCAAAATCCTCTTAGTGCTTTCCAATGCAACTCATGAGGTTCTTGCATAAATTTGGAGACAAGTCCCACTGAATATGATATGTCAGGCCTGGTGTGAGTCAAGTAGATGAGACTGCCAACAAGTTGTCGACACCGAGTGGCATCAACCAATGGTGAAGAACAGTCAGCCTCAAGCTTGACTCCTGATAGAAAGTGAGTCAGAGATGGCTTACAATCAGCCATGTGAAATCAAGCTAATAAGTCAAGAGCATACTTAGGTTGTGTAAGAGAAATCCATAAATCTGACTGTGAGATCTCGATGCCAAGGAAGTAGTGCAACAAACCCAAGTCTATCATGTCAAATCTATCCTGAAGAGATGCCTTCACCACTATAATAGCTGATGAAAAACTCTCGGTGATCAAAAGGTCATCAACATATAAAACCAAAATCAAGAGCGAATCATCCTGTCGTAAGAAGTAGACATTGGGATCAAAATGGCACCTAGTGAAACCCACTGTGAGAAGGAAGGAATCCATATTGGCATACCAAGCCTGAGGGGCCTATTTGAGGCCATAGATAGATTTCCTAAGTCTGCATACTAAGGAAGAATCCTGAACAAATCCTAGTGGCTGCTCCATGTAGATCTCCTCCTCTAGGTCTCTGTGAAGAAAATCACTCTTCACATCCATCTAATGCACATACCAACCATGTGTTATGGCAATAGCCAAGGTGAGTCAGATAGAAGTCATCTTTGCAATGGGTGTAAAGGTCTTTGAGTAGTCAATGCCTATCACCTGTGAGAAACCTTTGGCGACCATTCGCGCTTTGTACTTATCGATCAACCCATCTGCTACAAACTTGGTCTGATATATCCACCTACATCGAACCATCTTTCTTCCCTTAGGAAGCGAAGTCAAATCCCAAGTGTGAATTTTGATTAAGGAAGAATATTCTTCCTCCATATCACTATCCCACTCAGGTACCCCCGATGCCTCTTGAAAAGTCTATGGATCCAAAACTATAGCAAAGAAGGCATGTGGATCTCTCTAAAAATCCCCCCTAGTACGTCTGTCATCTGTAGGGTCTCCTACCCATGTGCCAGCACTCTCAAGTGTCTGGCTGGCCCAAAGTGGCCCAAAAGTGGGTGAGTTAGGTGCTAACTCCTCATCCTTTGACTGACTAGAGGTGGATGACACTGCATCACTATCCTCACTGTCTAAACTCGAAGAAAAAGAAGATGACTCTGGCTCAAGAACCTATTGTGGCTGATCTAAATCTGATGAGAAATCGTCATGAAGAAGTAGATCTGATGAGGGAGAAGAAGTGTCAAGTGTTGAGTCTCTAGGACTCTCCTAAAAATGGACACTTCTCTCGATGAACAACTCATGAGTGACTAGATCTAGAAGGTGTTATCCCTTAATACCATCTAGATATCCTAAAAAGATGCAAGGCTTGGACTAACATTCCATAGCTTTGCATTTCTTCTTCAGAATGTGAGCCATGGTTGGGGATCTGAAAACCCTAAGGTGCTCAACATCAGGTTTCTTTTTATGCCAAGCTTTAAAGGGTCTTATCCCTTTCAAAGCTTTATGAGGAACCTTGTTTTGAATGTAGCAAGCACAATTTATGGATTCGGCCCTGTATTGTGGTGCTAAGGATTTGGAGTGAATCATATAGCTATCCATCTCTTTCAAGAACCTATTATTGCATTCTACAACCCCATTCTATGAAGGACTGTAGGTGACTTTGTGCTACAAATCAATTCCCTTTGTGGTACAAAATTGCTCAAACTTGATGCTAACATTCTCCCCTCCATTATCAGTTCGAAAAACTTTGATGGATTTCTCACTCTGTTTCTCAACAAGAGCCTTGAATTCTAGAAATTTTTCAAACACTTCAGACTTTTGTTTGAGAAAATATATCCAAGTGTACCTAGAGAAATCATTAATGAAAGTGAGGATGTACTTGGCCCTTGTGAAAGATGGTTTGGGAAAGGGTCCTGATACATCACTATGGACTAACTCCAAAGGTTGTGAAGCCCTCCAAGCTTTGCCTTTGTCAAATTTTGCTTTGGGATGCTTCCCAAGGGAGCACCCCTCGCAAAGTCATTTTGAGAATTGGACTCGAGGCAAGCTAATGACCATGTCATGTTTGCAAAGTTGCTCAAGGTAGCGGTAGTTAAGGTGGCCAAACCACTCATGCCACAATTTGCTAACTCCATCTGAATGAGTCAGCAATGCTGTCAGAGAAGAATTTGATGCAAAATGTGAGAAGGTGTATAACCTAGCTTGGTGATTTGCCCTACCCACTGCCACTGTAATATCACTATGTAACTCCCTGATAGACACTAAATCTGGTGAAAACTCAACTCTCATGCCTTGACCAATGTGAGTGATTTGGTACACTAATAGGAGATTGGTTGAAAGAGAAGGAACACTTAGAACATTATTGAATGTTCCTCCTTCAATTTCAACTGACCCTCTCCCTGCAATGAAAACTGATGTATCATCACCCAAACTAATTGAAGTCATGTTACAAGGCTCTAAAGATGAAAACTCAACTAGTGAAGAGTCCATGTGGTGACAACCACCCAAATCAATGACCCATGATGATGTAGAAGCTACAGTTGCTACAAAGGCCTTGCCCTTTTCTTTCTCCTTACCCTTGCCTTTTGCCTTAGTAGAATCTTGGGTTGATGAATTATGCTTGATGGACTCAGGAACACCTATGTTGTTCTTCTCTATAAGATGAGTTAGGTGGTCTATTTGTTTCTTCATGCACTTGTGGTCATCATGCCCTATCTTTTTACAATAGGCACACTTAACCTTCTCCTTCTTCGGTTTAGCATTGGAGGATGAAGACTCAGTGTTGTTTTTGGTAGGATTATTGTTTTCTTTCTTCTTCTCCTGGTCCTTGTTCTTTTTCTTCTTCTCCTTTATTGAAGTCTTATCCTTACCATTTCCAGCTATCAAACCTTTGGGTTGAGTAGACTTTATTATGCCCATCTAAATTAGCTTATCTTGCTCCCTAGTCAAGTCGGCAATGAATGAATCCAAAGAAGGCATTTTCCATGTAGTGCCAAGGGCACTTTTTATGGCATGGAAAGTGGAGACAAAGACTGAATAGCTTGGACCTAAATTTGCGAGAATAGAAAGAATGAGTTGATCATCTTTCTTTTCTATCCCACATTCTTTCAATTGTAATCTAAGGGCCTTAAACTTAGTGAAGAAGACCTATAGGGTGTCAAAGTTACTAGGACTTAGACTTATGAGTTCGTTTTCAAGCTCATGACCTCTCATCTCATCAAGCTTCCCAAACAACTTTTCTAAGGTGTCCCATATGTCATTAGGATTTTGGGAGGATTATAAGTGGAAGAGAAGTTCTAGAGACACAGATAAGCTCAATAACCCAAAGGCTTCATCACTACAGTTGTACCACTTAACCTTTTCAGCATCTATTTTGAGTTTTACTTCTGTACCCATGGTGATCTTATATAACCCTTTGCTTCTAAGAATGATTGACATTTTGACTTTCCATTCATGATAGTTGAAGGGTGTTAGGGGTTTAAGTTGAAAAGAGTCCATTTTTAGCTGAATTTAGGTGAAGTTGAGTTGATTGCAAGTTGTGAATTTATGCAGAAAGGAGAATGAAAGCAAGTTGTGAAAAGTAATCACACCCCCCCAAAATTTTGAGTGCCCCCCCAAATATGCAAGTGCATGCTCAAAAGACGTTGGACTCAGCCGAAAATGCATCTTAGAGCAATCAGTGCAAGACTTAAGCAAACAGGACGTCGGACTCAACTGAAAATGCATCTCGGGAGACCCAAATTTTTAGCACTTTATAAACTAGTGCATTTTTAAAAAATAATAATTCTACGCTATGGAAAATTGAATTACAAACACTTTTACTAAAAATGGCACCCAAAAGCAAGCTACCGTTTGCAAGATTTTATAGTTACAATTTTCTTGTAAACTAGTGTTTTTGCAAAAAAAGCACTAAAACATTAAAAAAATGCCTGTTATGGGGAAAGAAAGTGGCCTTCCAACCACTCATTGGATTCAGCACAGAATTAAGAATCCAAATGAGGTTTTTTGTGATGGATAATTGGCCTCCTACCAATCTGGGCCTCACCCTTCGTCTTCGACAGGCGAAAATACAAGTTTTAATTGAAAAAACCCAAATTACAAAACTGTCTAAAATCCTTAATATTCAGTCAAATTGACTGATTTTTGTTTTATCAAGTCAATTTTACACTAAAAAAATAAATCAAAGACAGTTTGGATAGATGCCACGTGTCCAAAGGATGCCAAATAGGATGCCAAGTAGGGAGGGGAGTCCAAAAATGCACAGTCCAAAATTTTGACTTAGAAAAGACCAAAAAACTAAATGCAACCTGTTGCTTGGCGCTGTACGGTTGAAAGCTTGGCAAGGAAGGACTGTGGCAAAAAGTTTCTCCAAAAAACAAGGTGCAATGCTGGAGCTGGACAGCAAACAAAGCAAATGGCATCCAAAACAGGGCGTTGTTCTGATTTTTTTTGCAAAAAACAAAAAAAATAGTAGACCTGGATGCCGTACAGCCTAGTTGGTTGTTGGAAAGGACTTAGCAGCAGCAAATGTGGTAGGCACCTAGTCTCTTTCCTCAAGTTGGAGTTGAAGTTGGCATGGAAGTGAGGCCAGAAGCTTGGCTGTAGAAGGATGCTAGAAGGACTATTTTTTTTGAGTTGCTGCTCTTCCCTTTACTGTTCCACACAACAATGGTGCCCAAGAGAAACAGATAAACTAGCCCCTGAAGTAAAGACAACCAAGACACCTAAAGGCCAAGGATTTCCAAGAAAACTAACCAGAAGAGATTTCAAAAGTTTTTTTTGTTTTAGATCAAATCTAAAAAATAAAAAAAATAAAGAGAACTCGACTCTTCTTGATTTCAAAATGAACTTAAAAGCATAACCATACACACGATTACCGTTCTTGCTCTGATACCCTATCGGAGTTGTTGCTAGAATCTGGATAATGCGAGTGCAATGGAGACGTGATCACACAAGATGAACAAGTGCACACCACAAGATGCTAAAGTAATTTGAAAATAAGAAGATAAATTGCACAAGACAAAAATGGAGAAAACCAAAATCTCATTATTAACATGAAATGGACAAAATGAAGAATACATATAGGAGAGCTAGTAAGTAACTCCTCCACAAATGGTGGTCAAAGCACCCCAAGAATAGACTCCTCCACAAAAGGTGGTCAAAGCACCCCAAGAATAGACTCCTCCAAAAAAGGTGGTGACAAGGTGCCAAGAATAGAGAAGTAACTCCCATACCCAGAATAGGAGTATCTTATGACATTCTTATGACACAAATATGACACACAATCTCCACATAAGCTAGCCTATCCCACGAATGTAGGAAAACTCCATGTATGCACAAATATATAATATTCCCTAATTAATAAATAGGGAAAAATAAAAACCTACACTAATATATAAAATTCAAGTGTCTTTTCTCTAGGAAGACTCATCATAGTGGATGGTAACTGATCCTTAGGATCAGGTCCTTGATTAATATCTTCATCTTTGATAACAATATGTCCAGATCTAACAGTTCTTTTTTAAGAGGAAGATGAAGGTCTTAGAGATGATATCATGTTAGAACTATTGAAAGAAAGGGATCTAGGCACAATATTAATGGTTCATCCATCAGTTTTATGGAAATTACCTTGACCTTTCATTTTGGGTGAGACATTTTAAAACCAATCAAGCTTCTAATTAGAAGGAATTTCAATAGACTCTATATGCCCCTTTTACAACTGGACAGTTCCACTTAATTGTCGGGCATAAGGTAAATTTTCTAAGATTTTGGGGTGATTTGTATTGGTCATGTTATAAATGATAGTTAAATTAATGGAGGCATACTTGAATTCTCCAAACATGTCAAGACCAAATAAGGAGGTAAACAATCCTCAATAATCTAAAGAACCATGTTTCACTTATTTACATCCTTTATCACAGACTGCAATGGAAAGGTTTGGACAAAACTCAAAACAAATAACTTTATCATTTATTCTACCAAGATTGGATAATTGAAAAGCATGTTTAAAACTAACTTGACGTCTATCACACAAATCTAAATATAAAATAGGTTTTATATTACTAGGAATTAATGGAGTTATAAGAACTCGGATAAGACTAAAATGGACAAATTTGACATCTGCATGAGATCAGATATAATTAATTTCAGACTCAGGTAGTAAAGATAACAATTTTTTTTGGAAAGACTTTTTGGGCTTATAACTCAGAGTGAGTTCGACGGATTTGATTCAGGGTTTTACAAAAGACAAATAGGTACTATTATACACAAACTTAGACTTCAGAAGTTTAGATTTCTTATATACCTATTTTTATTTTTGAGGGCTTCTTTTGTAACTTCTATATCAAGGCACTCAGAGAGTTGTTCTGGGGCAAAAAGAGGTAATTCATATAATCCTTCAAATTCAAATTCGTTTATAATTTCAACTATAGAAGATTCTTAGGATTTTCCAAATTCCATGGTAAGAGATTAAGGTTCTGAAAAGCAAGAAAATCTTCTAGACAGGGAACAAATTTTTTAGAGATAAAAGGGGCCTAAGATAATTTATAAATGGCCAATGACTTGATGCAACAACTTTCCAAAGAAAGTTTCAAAGCAAAGAAACTTAAAAATTAGATAGATTTAAAGGAATTTCTTATAAATATTTTGTAGCTAGATCTTTTCTCATGGATCTAATACCAATCTTTTTCATGTCAGTAGACACTCCTTTTTGTTCTAGTATTGTTGGATAGAAAACCTGTGATAGGAGGCAGGGGCTGAATGGATACGGCTTCAATATTACTAAATATACAAATCTTACACTCAAATATCACAATATTTAAACTAAGTTTCTAATTCTCAGGTTCCCCAAAGGGAAAGAGAAGAGCATATGCTTAGCTTAATAGCAAACTATTAAATCTCTAAGAGTTTTTGTATCCATTCGGCCCCTGCCTCCTATCACAGGTTTTTTATCCAACAATATTAGCATAGAAAGGAGTGTCTATTGATTGAGTGTAAGATTTGTATATTTAGTAATATTAAATTCATATACATTCATCCCTTGCCTCCTGTCGGGGGTTTTCTATCCAATAATTCTGGCATGAAAAGGAGTGTCTATTAACATGAAAAAATATTGGTATCAGAGTCGTGAGAAGAGATCTAGCAACAAAAGATTTGTAAGAAATTCCTTTAAATCTATGTCTAATTTTTAAGTTTTCTTGCTTTGAAAATTTCTTTGGGAATTTGTTGCATCAAGTCATTGTCCACTTATAAATTGTCTTAGGCCCCTTTTATCTCTACAAAATTTGTTCCCTGTCCAGAATATTTTCTCACTTTCTGGGACCTTAATCTCTTACCATGGAATTTGGAAAATTGCAAGAATCTTCTACAGTTGAAATCATAAATGAATATAAATTTGAAGGATTATATGAACTACCTCCTTTTGTCCCAGAATAACTCTCTGAGTGTCCTGATATTGAAGTTATAGAATAAGCCCTTGAAAAGGAAAATAGTCTGTATAAACCCCCTATTATAAAATTTTCCCAAGTATATAAAAAATCTAAACTTATAAAGTCTAAGTTTGTGTATAATAGTACCTATTTGTCTTTTGTAAAATCCCAAATCAAATCCATCAAACTCACTCTGAGTTATAAGCCCAAAGAGTCTTTCCAAACAATTTTTTTATCTTTACTTCCTGAGTTTGAAATTAATTATATCTGCTCTCATGAAGATGTCAAATTTGTCCATTTTAGTCTTATTCAAGTTCTTATAACTCCATTAATTCCTAGTAATACAAAACTTGTTTTATATTTAGATTTGTGTGATAAACATCAAGTTAGTTTTAAACATGCTTGTCAATTATCCAATATTGGTAGAATAAATGATAAATTTATTTGTTTTGAGTTTTGTCCAAACCTTTCCATCGCAGTCTATGATAAAGGATGTAAAGAAGTGAAACATGGCTCTTTAGATTGTTAGGGATTGTTTACCTCCTTATTTGGTCTTGACATGTTTGGAGTATTCAAGTATACCTCCATTAATTTAACTATCATTTATAGCATGACCAATACAAATCACCTCAAAATCTTAGAAATTTTACCTTATGCCTGATGATTAAGCGAAACTGTCCAATTGAAAAAGGTGCATATAGAGTCTATTGAAATTCCTTCTAATTGGAAGCTTGATTGGTTTTAAAATGTCTCACCCAAAATGAAAGGTCAAGCTAATTTCCATAAAATTGATGGATGAACCATTAATATTGTGCCTAGATCCCTTTCTTTTAATAGTTCTAGCATGATATCATCTCTAAGACCATCTTCCTCTTCAAAAAAAACTATTAGATCTGGCCATATTATTATCGAAGATGAAGATATTAATCAAGGACCTAATCCTAAGGATTAGTTACCATCCACTATAATGAGTCTTCCCAGAGAAAAGACGCTTGAATTTTATACAAATAATCAGGTCAATCTATATAAAGGTAGAAGATGGCCACCTCACAAAGGTGTATATAAACAACAAGAAGGTGTTGTCAACTATTTTTTTGTAGCTCATCAAGGAGAGGTAGAACCCTCTAATGAATTTAGGTAGAGAAACTATTTTTATAGATTTAATGCACACCTTTTTAAAAAAATTGATGACCTATGTAAAGATGTTTTGTCTATAAGATAGTCTAGATAGGTTAACCATTATTGAAGATAATAAAAATCATGTTAGGCAAGTCTATAATGTTATTTAGAATTATACAGATCAAGCTCTCAATTATATTAGGCCTACTCATGATAAGGTTACAACAATACATGGTACTATATATGCCTTTAGCACTCAATTGTCTCCATTGATACTAAGCTAACAAACTTAGAAGAAAGCCTTGATTGGTTAGTTAAAAAAGATAAAAATGACTCAGTCAAGATTGAAGAAGTTCCAGAGCCAACACCAATTTTGCCTTATGGAACTCATTCTATTAATTTTGGCACCTTTTTCAGGCCATAAAAAATCAAAAGAATCCCAGTACTTCTTTGATGCAAAGGACTCATATCCCCTTACAACCATGGTATCTAAATATTGATGATACTCTCAATCCTCTAAATGAGATAACTGCTTGGTGTAATTATATGAGAGTAATTACAGTTGCATCTAACCTTGATCCAACTAATACTAATGTATTTACTTCAAAATTCTTTTGGGGCATTGTTACACAATGGTGGGATTCCATGCCTAAACATAAATAGAATACTAATGTACATAATCAGCCTGATCCTCTAGCTGCTTTATATAATTTATTAATAAATGAATTTGCACCTCTGATAGGTAATCGAGAACTTGAGTCTCGAAAATGGTGCTCAAGATGGAGTTATGTGATCTAACACAATTTGATGTTTTTGCTAAACAATTTAGAGAATTAGCTTATGAAAGTTGTTCTTTTGGTTCCATGGAAACCAAAATGAAGTTTTTACATGCTTTACCTTATAATCTCATTGATAAGGCAATTGCTTACATAGATCTCAAAGGTTTAGCTCTCATTGACATGTCTCTTTTTGATGTCATTGACTCTGCCAAATAACAAGCTATGTAATTAGTCTCTAAAACTAAAACCATGTAGAAACTCACCAAGCATCAAGCCTCGAAAATTGTTCCTATCTTCCCAAAAACCACACTATTTGGCTATCGATAATTTTTCCAGCCCAAAAAAAACCATAAGAAGCATCATACTAATTTATATTTTAAATGTCGCTCCTCCCCTCGTAAGCATTCTTATATTCCTCCTCATTACTTTCTCAAAAAACATAAATCTCTATGTCCTCCTTTTAAAACTCCTATTTTCTATATCTGTCACAAAATTGGTCATATTGCTCCACAATGCCATTGCAAAAATTTGTTGTCAAAGTCATCTTTTCCTCTAACACAGTCGTGTGGTGGGATGTTATTGACACAGAAGAGGATTTCTTCCCACAAGATGATATCTATGAACTAATTCTAGATGAACTCTCTGATAAAGAATTTGATGATGATGTTGATGCCCTTGAATAATTAGCTAATAATTTAGAGCAACCACTCACCAACATGCAATGACCATGCTATCATGACTATTCTAGCCTCCCATTTGAAGCCTATATATGGTGGTCTCACCATCATAATGAAATCTCTGAAAGGGATTCTAGACCATGAAATAGAGGCTCTAATAGAAGATGAAGTAACTCCAGAGGAAGGCAACCATTCATGCCAAGAATGCCTGCTACAATACAAAAGACTGTCAATCCTCCTTTGTAATTCCAAAGTTATTTCAATCCAAGTGACTCTTGGGTCCATAATAAGTTCACCAACATAGATCTCCCAAGATAAATCCATTCCCAAGGATTGAACCACAGTGGGGCATACTCTTGTCTACTGAAGAAAATGAAGATGAGAATGAACCAGATAATTCTTTCTATTCTGAACAAGTTACTATCCTGAGCAAGGAAAATGTAGCCATCTTCAAGAAGAATAAGATAATGAAGTACAAGAAGAAGAGGACTTCTACCAAGAACAGATCCAAGATCCATCATGACAAAAATTAGTATGTACAAATATTCCCCCATTAGAACTACCACAACTAGCCTATCTTACATAGCTAATCAATGGGAAATTTGTCGAGTTTATTACTATTGAAATTAATGGAAGATTGGTAGATGCATAAGTTGACATAGGTGCTTCACTTTCCTTTGCCAAACCACAAATCATCTAAGACTAGAAGAAATTGGATGATTCTCTTGCTTATAAGAGCCTAGATGTTTAAGGGAATAGTTTTGTCTGCAATATGTATAAACATCAGTAGTCCCTTCAAATCCAAAATAAAATCTTCCATTGTGATTTCTTTAATTTAAGGAAAATGCCTATAGATATCCTTCTAGGTGGAGCTTTTATAGATAAATATTTACCCTATGGTTCTACAACCAAAAGTGACATATTCACCATAGAAAATGAAAGGCTAAGGATTCCTCACCTAATATATGCTACTGAACAATTTCCAAGTCCAATGACTTAGACTCCTAAAAATATAATCCCTACAAAAATCAAAGAAATAGAAAAGAATATTAAAACCACTATCTATTCTGACAACCCTCAGTATTTTTGGTCAAAGTCTATGCCTAAAATGGAAATCAAAATCATAGAAGGCAAATAGATAAAAATTGGGAAAAAGATCCCAATTCCTTCACATGATTATAATGATATGGAAGCCTAGATAAAAGAATAGAGGCTAATGGCTTCATTAAAAAATCAACCTCTCCTTATTATTGTTATGCCTTTATGGTAAATAAACATTGAAAGAAAAAGAGGGGTAAAAAGAGAATGGTTATAAATTATAGACCATTAAATGCCATTACCCAACCATATCCATATCCTATACCAGATAAAAGCTACTTACTGGAGAAAGTTGAAAAATGTAAATATTTCTCACAATTTGATTGTAAATCTAGCTTTTATCAAATCAAGGTCAAAGAAACTAACAAAGAGAAAACATCATTCAATTATCCTTTTGGCCATTTTCAATGGACTATAATGCCATTTGGTCTAATGAATGCTCCAACATTCTACTAGGCCCATATGGACAAAATATTCAAAGGCACTTCAGATTTTCTCTGTGTATATATAGATGATATATTAATTTTCAGTAATTCTCTTTCCGATCATTACTCCCATCTTTTGAAGTTCTTAGAGCTAACAAAAACTATAGGAATAGTTTAGTCTGATATAAATATCCAACTTTGTAAAATAGAATGTAATTTCCTTGGAATGATTATCCAAGATTCAAAATTACAAGTCTAGCCACATATCAAAGAAAAGGTCATCAGTTTCCCTAAAAAGCTAGATAAACCAAAGTTTCAAGCATTTTTGGGATTGTTAAATTATTTGAAAAGCTTTTATCCTAAATCTAGTGAAGATAGATTTATACTTCCAGAACTTCTTTAGAAGAAAAAAGCATTTCAATGGAAGGAAGAGCATATAGCCACCATCCAAAAAATAAAATCCAAAGTATCGTTACTTCCAGAACTACACATCCCAAAATTTGACTAGTTCCTGGTTTATACTAATGCCTCTAATATTACATGGGGAGGAATGTTAGTTTGTAAATATGATGATAAATAGTTTGTGTGTGAGTTTTCTAGTGGTGTATTTAGTGCAGATTGTTAGGTTATGGAGTTAAAAGCTTCAACTATGCAGACAAAGAAGAAGAGGTTGTTGAAGTTCTAGAAGTACCGGCGTCGGCAGTATGACCGACGTCGGTCAAGATGAATGCAAAAGGCAACCAGCGTTGGCAGGGAGTCAGTCGATGTCAGTCAGCACCAATTAGATAGGGACCGACATCAGTCACCTGTGTGTTCCAGAACTGTTCGTTGCACGAACAGTTAGTTTGAACTGAGTGTTTGCATGTAAAGGCTATTTTGAGTCTTGAGCTACGTGGATAATTATAGTAAACTAAGAGTCTAAGTTATTGTTTAAGTTTGGGATCTATTTATAGACCCATTGGCATGTATTGTAATGATGAGATAAAAAGGAAGGCAAGGAAGATCCTTCCATTATAAGATCATTGAGTTACAGGTTGTTGCAACCTCATAGGAGATCTACATGTGTAAGTATGGTCTGTTGAATTACAGGTTGCAAGTTCATGGGAGATCTACTTAAAGTACTTTAGAGTGCTTGGGTACTGGCAGGGTTATTACTGACTGGTTGGAGAGGTGAACACCAATTCTATGTGTGAGTTGTGTGTTGGGACCATTTTTGGTAGGATAGTGTTTTGAAGAAGAATTACTGTACACTTGAGGTGTGGCAAGCCTCTGTAAAGTGGAAGAGAGTGGCGTCTCTTTATTGTATTCTTTTTTGTACGAGTATTAATACAAGATTGTATATTGTCTCTCATATTTTGTGCTATTTGTGAATTCTAGTTACTTATACTTCTGGATATTTTTGCATGTTTAATTGCTTGTATTTAGTAATCATATTATGCTCTTTCTGAGGAGCAACATCCTAACAAGTGGGATCAGAATAGGTGTGTTTGTTCTTGGATTCCCTGACAACTGGTATCAAAGCTTTTGGTTGGGATACTAACAAATTGGATTAGATCTGGTTAGTGTGTGTTGATTACAAATTACTCACAGGGGTTTCTGTTTGAGTGGGAGTAGAGCAATGGCAGAAGAAAGTAGACTACAAATAGAGAAGTTTAATGGTAGGAGGTCCAAGTCCAGGTATGGTAGAATAACCTACTGGAAGTGTGGAAATCAAGGGCACTTAAAAAGAGATTGTTGGTCGGGTGAAGATCAGCATGAAGGACATGAAGAAGAAGCAGATGTTGCAGATTTCGTTGCACAAGATGCTCTGGTATGTTCTTTGGATAAAGTAGAATCTTGGGTTTTAGATTCTAGTGCCTCTTTTCATGCATCCCCAAATAGGGAATTTTTTCATGAGTATGTCCAGACAGACTTTGGAGAAATTTGTTTAGGGGATGGTAAGCCTTGTCAGATGGTTGGCAAAGGAAAAGTGAAGCTGAAATTGTAGACAGGTAACACATGGGTGTTAAAGGAGGTCATGCATGTCCCAATTTTGGAGCAGAATTTAATTTCTATAAGAAGTTTGGGTTATGAGAGTTGCACAGTAACTCTCACAACCGACTCTTAGAAGTTTACCAAGGGTGCACTTGTTGTAGCAAGAGGTAAGAAAGTAGGTACACTTTATCTATCTACTTGTATTACTAATTCTCTTTTTGGGTTATCTACTTCAGCTGTAGATTTGAAGATGTGGCTTAATAGGCTTGGTCACATAAATAAGAAGGAGATGCATGTTCTTGAGTCAAAGGGTATGCTTTTAGATTTAAAGAGCATAGATCAAGATTTTTGTATGCAAAAAAAGAAGGTGACGTTTCTTGAGGAATTCAATGTTAGTGATAAGAACAGGAAAGCCTTGGTTTTCAAGGAGAAGGTGACGGATAGAATTTAGCACAAGGGGCAAAAGAATTTTGAGCAGAGCAAGGGTGATTTGGACAAGGGTTTGATCCAAAAGGAGCTCATGGGAAAAAGTCAGTTCTCACAAGTAAAACACAGAGACCGACATCGACAAGAAAACTGACGTCGACGTCCAGACAGGGATCGATGTCGGCTATGTGCAGCCCGACATCGGTGACTTGGGGCAGATAAACACTGGCATCAATAAAGGGGAACTGACATTGGTAATGAGGTAGTCATAGGGAATCGACATCAATCGTGTGTAGATTGAGATGTGACTGGCATCAGTCATTGAGATAAATTTTGGGTGGACAGCAAGCTGTCAAGGAGTCTCAAGCACCCATATGGAGGACTTAAAGGGTATGTAAGCCTCAAATTCATCATTTCCCTTCTTTACACTACTTGTTGCTCACTTATGGTAAAGAACCAGAAAGTTGTTAAAGAAGCAGAGCAGGTAGATCCAATAAACAGTGGGAGCTTGGCATGGATGAAGGATGTGATTCCTTGGAGGAGAACCAAACAAGAGTTTTTAGTGGAGTTGCCAGCTGGAAGTAAGCACTGAGAGACGAATGAATGTTCAAGATGAAGAGTGGAAATGGACATGTGAGACAGTAGGCCAGGGTGTATGGTCTTGAGTAAGCTGCAGGGCAATGGAGGTTTGATCATTGTGTTTCTCTTTACCATGTTAGATAATATTAGCTACATTATCCTATTACTGTATGATGTGCTTGTTGTAGGGTTACATATATAGGGAGTTGCTAAACTAAAGGTAAAGCTAGTTCAAAAATATGTCATGAGGAATATGGGAGCAACAAGGTTCTTTGGCATGAGTGTGTTCTAGGGACATGGAATGTCACAGGTTGACTTTGTTTTAGGATGATTGTGTGAGACCGGTTAGCACGCTGATGGTTGGACAGTTCACAGAATAGTGTCTTGAATCACATAATGAGGTTAAGTGCATGGTATGTACTAGACCTAAGTTTTCCCAAGTAGTGGGAGTTGTCACAAGTTTGGAGCCAATTTGGGGAAGAAGCATTGGAGGGCAGTTTAGTGGATTTTTACAAGGACCAGCAGCAGGTGCACATGCTATGCAGGGTCAAGTTATTTTCTACATGGGTTTGTAGATGTGGATGTGGCAGGTGATTTAGATGACAGAGTTGCACTACAGGTTTTGTGGTGGTTGGTCTTCAAGATTGATCTTGAAGAGGGATACAAAGCCAAGGGAACAAACTAGATGATGTACAGGTACAGGTATAGTTACAGTTGTTTATCTCCAAGTGGGAGATTGTTAGGTTGTGGAGCTAAAAGCTTCAACTATGCAGATGAAGAAGAAGAGGTTGCTGAAGTTATAAAAGTATCAGCATCAACAGTATGACCAACATCGGTCAAGATGAATGCAAAAGGCAACTGGTGTCGTCAGGGAGTTGGCTGACGTCGGTCAGCACCAGTTAGATAGGGACCGATGTCGGTTGCCTGTGTGTTCTAGAACTGTTCATTGCACGAATAGTTAGTTAGTTTAAACTGAGTGTTTGCATGTAAAGGCTATTTCGAGTCTTGAGCTGCATGGATAATTATAGTAAACTAAGAGTCTAAGTTATTGTTTAAGTCTGGGATCTATTTATAAACCCATTGGCATGTATTGTAATGATGAGCTAGAAAGGAAGGCAAGGAAGATCCTTCCATTGTAAGATCATTGAGTTACAGGTTGTTGCAAGCTCATAGGAAATCTACATGTGTAAGTATGGTCTATTAAATTGTAGGTTGCAGGTTCATGGGAGATCTACTTGAAGTACTTTAGAGTGCTTGGGTACTGGCAGGGTTATTACTGACTGGTTGGAGAGGTGAACACCAATTTTATGTGTGAGTTGTGTGTTGGGACCGTTTTTGGTAGGAGAGTGTTTTGAAGAAGAATTACTATACACTTGAGGTGTGGCAAGCCTCTGTAAGGTGGAAGAGAGTGACGTCTCTTTATTGTATTCTTTTCTGTACGAGTATTAATACAAGATTGTATATTGTCTCTCATATTCTGTGTTATTTGTGAATTCTAGTTACTTGTACTTTTGGATATTTCCACATGTTTAATTGCTTGTATTTAGTAATCATATTGTGCTCTTTCTGAGGAGCAAGATCCTAACAAGTGGAATCAAAATAGGTGTGTTTGTTCTTGGATTCCCTGACACAGATGTCTTAAAATGGATCTCTTCTGACAAAGAGATATATTCTGTGAAAAAATGCCCTAAGAAATTTATGTTTAAAATACTTCATCTACCACATTTTATTGTAAGAACTGATTATACTAGATTTCTGACCTTTAGAGAAAAATATCATTGTCAAAAAGATGGTTGTGGTAAATATGTTAGATGGTAGGCCTTTTTTAACCATTTTAATTTCTCTGTTGAGCACATAAAAGGCATTGATAATATCACAGTAGATTGGCTTAGCAGAAATCCACCAGTCACTTTAATGCACCAATCTTATCCTGATTTTAACTTAACCAAAATCTATAATCAAGGATTTGCTTCTTTGAATATTCTTGTTCAAGAATAGATTCTGAGAGAATGGTTACATCCTTGTTATTCTCAGATTTATTATGCATTAGCTTCAGACCTACAGATGTCTAATGCAGTCTTCATCAAAGTAGATTGCCATAGAAGAATATGAACCTTCACTATAAAATGTCTAAATAGTGAATTATTATTTCACCAATTTATTGAATTGGTAAAATGTTCTTTATGGACCTGATAGATTAATATTAGATCTTCTCATAATGAACATCTCTATAGATGGATTGCACGATATGGACCACATCGTATCCATGAAGAAGAAGATCATGATCAAGACACTATAGTACATACAATCAATCATCAACATCTGGAATGGGAATCTTATTTCTATATCAATCCACATTGTCATGCATGTGATGTTAGACCCCAACATTAGCATCTTTCAAGTACATTCCAACTAAGGTGTTTCTTTCAACCTATCAGCAAAGATGATATATTGACTGAAGTGGAAGTAATGTTAGACCCACCAAGCCAAACATCCTCATCTAGGGCATCCAATAGTATATCACTATAGCCAAATTGTGTGCCATAATGCATGAAGGGATAGACACCACCTTGGTGAAGATTCCAGGTAGGACCTCCCAAATGCTATAAATAAGGCTTCTCTACTTGTATTCAGCATCGAAGAAAACTCTTAGAGATTTAATAGTTTGTTATTAAGCTAAGTGTATGCTCTTCTCTTGCCCTCTAGAGAACCTAAGAATTAGAAACTTAGTTTAAATATTGTGATATTTGAGTGTAAGATTTGTATATTTAGTAATATTGAAGCTGTATCCATTCTACCCCTACCTCATGTCACGGGTTTTCTATCTAACAATACTGGCACAAAAAGGAGTGTCTATTGATTGAGTGTAATATTTGTATATTTATTAATATTGAAGCCATATCCATTCATCCCTTTCCTCCTATCATGGGTTTTCTATCCAATAAAATTGGCACAGAAAGGATTGTCTACTGACGTGAAAAAAGATGGGGTTAAGCACGCAAAAAGGCATAGTCAACTTCTTATCATTGGTTCATAAAGCATAAGCAACCAATATTTTAAATCCTACAATGAAATTGAATTATATCAATTTTATTAACATCCATCAAAGGCCTTTGACCGAATTCCTCTCCTACTAGCCATACCATGAGAAAACTTGTTAAACAATTTTGCATGTCAGGAAGAGCGATGGAGTGAAATATTTTTAAGCCATATTTTAGACTTCCAAAATAGATAAAATGTATAAGTAAACTTAAAGAATTTGAATAGTCATTTTACAACCTTCCACACATGTCATAATACTTGCATAGGTCGTATAACTACCAAAACTTCCTATTTTCTAATTTTTTTCTTGATCTGACTTAGGAATCTACACATTTGTAGTTAGAACTAACATGACTAAAAATAATATGACATGAGGGATGTTGATAAACACTTTGGAATAATTTTCTACCAAATAAATCCATACAACCTTCATTAGTGGCTCAAATATGACCCTATAGTGACATGAAATGACTTAGGACTAAATTTGAATATGACCAAGGTTAATAAAATATCAAATGACATAAATAGTATCATGATACACCCTAAAAGATCATATAATACCCATCTATCAAGTTTTTTACTATAGGTGGTTGACTTATGGTCAAAATAGTCATTAGTCTGCATATGACCTTAATTTGTGACTAATTCTTTGGGTTCTTGACTTCACTTGGGATATCATATTGTGCCCCTATAGTTGTTAGCTTGTTTACATGTTGGTTATCTTCTCTTGGGATTGAATAGATATCAAAGGCCTCAAATTATTTTATGAGGTTCCAAACCCTATGATTATATGCCTTTAATAGTGGATTATTTATTGTATTCTTCCCTCTCACTTGGTGGACTACTAATTCACTATCTCCAACAGCTTTTAGTAGCTTCACACCTCTTCTCCTATCCCATTATAGCCCATGAATGAGGGAATCATACTCTATTGTATTATATGTGCATCTAAACTAAAACCTTATGGTATAAAAGTAATTTTGTTAAGATGGGTAAACAAGCATAACACCTGCTCTACTTCCATTCTTTCACTTAGAGCCATCAAAAAATAGTCTTCATACTCCATCACTGTCTTGACATGAATTGGTAAAGACTGGTATGACTACCTCTTCATCATGTATACAATATATCCCTATCCCTAATTCCTCAATGCTCTTATAAGTATCATATACATGGTTATCTCTCCCCTCCTCATCAAGGAGTAGGTCTGATATGCACTCAAGTGGCATAATTGGCTCTTGATCATTAGGGTGCTCATCCTCATCAATGATAGTGTAGTTGAAATTTAATATGTTAGGCATGTAGGGCTCTAAATTAAACCTAGATATAGGTTCAAACCTAATGGTGACTTTGGTCCCATACCTAATTCTAAAGACCATATAAGACCAATCTGAAGATAGGTAGCATCCTATCTTAGCAATGATGTCCCTAGATAGACATAGGGGAAAATAGGGCGGTAAATCAACCACAACAAGATTTTGGGATATAGTTAAATTAAGGCAAGAAGATATGATAATCTTTAGGTCCTTAAGTACACCAATTGTCTTGTTAGGAGACCCATCTAGTTGTAAAACTCCCTTAGAATTAGGCTCATATTTTAAACCCAACTTGTCTACTATTGACTTTGACACAATAAATGTACTTGTCCCACTATCTATCATATATTTATGTACTAATCTATCCCCTATTGTGATATAAATATATAATTGAGGGGGTTTATTTACCTTTGTTGGTTGAGTTTCATTAGGCTGACTAGTATTGGTTAGGACCACACCTTCCTCTTTTACCTGCTTATCCAAGATGTTGATATTTGATAACTCTTCTTAAAGAATTTATTTTTACCCTAGAATAAGTAATGTGTCTCACATTGGTATGGTGACATGATCCTTCTTAATCTATTCTAAAAAATTTATGTGAGGGCCAGCAACCTTTAACTATAATTTAGGAGTAGCAACACTACTTAGAGCTTGAGTGAAATCAGGTATGAATGGATCCTTCTCATTTTGACCCTTCTCATCTGACCTTTCTCATTATGACCCTTTTAGAGTGGTGGATATTTAGGTGTTTCATCTTTCTCATTGGTATTCTAAATTGTTTCAGAGGGTGAAGGAGTTACTCTCCCTACCTCTTAGTCACCAGTCATTGCCCTTCTTTTGTGATCATAGGAATTTGACATAAAGAGGAGGTTAGTAGTATGTTAGAATATAAAATAATGAAATGAACACACTAACATACTAACATCTATATCCTTGATCATAATGGGAGCATAATAAACAAAAAAAATCAAAATCAAAACTAAAATTTAAAAAGCAACAATATCCTTACCTTCCTTGAATGCTCCAAATGATTTATCATGTGGCTTGCTCAACTTGTGCTTAAAGAGTCTTTGGCAATAGATCTTGGTTATCTCCTTATCTCCTTAGAACCATGGCTTGTGGCTTGATGTTGGATTTGATGGTTTGGCTTATTATTTTGACACTATAACACTATTGCTTTTAATCTTGTTATAAATATAGCATTATAACTTTACTCTATCCAAGCTCTTCAAATGAAGAGGAAAATGCTTGTATTTATAGGTTTAGAAGCTAACCCCAACTCAAAGTGAGTTAAAATGTAGTTTAGTCATGGAATGAGTTCAAACCTAACCTAAGTGAGTTAATTAACCCTAGTATAGTTAAAATGTGTCAAAATATAATGATTTGCAATGAATAGGCATGGGTGATATATTTTAGGATTCTTAACAACTCACAAAAGGTAATTATGAAAACCTAGGATATTCTTTGATTTTTGAATTTCCTTTTTTAGAATTTCATTAATTACTCATGGATAATTCAACTAGGCATTTAATTTAATTTAGCATTTTAATTATTTTTTATTAGGCTTTTAGCATTTCCAATATTTTTTTTAATTTCATGTGTGCACTTTCCCCATTTAATAGGAATATAGGCCAAATTTCATGTTGTAATGTCATAGGATAATTGGAGATGAACCATGAGAGGTTTTTGTTACTTACTATAGGATACCCCAATTAGGGATGTCTCAATGATATTTTGAGCATTGATGAATCAGTCTAAAGTCTAGTATGTTCAGTGGTTTTTAGGCATAATTGTCAAAGATTGGTAAGAATCAGTCTGAATTCTAATATGAAGCTATTGGTGACCAATTTTAGGTGTCTACAGTTTGCCCTTGTTTGGGAAGATGTTACAAGTTGATGCCTAAAAGAAGATGATGATTGAATAAAAAGCTCCAAATAATGTTTAGGAATCCTATAATGATGCCCCCTTGAGGGTTTGGTCATCATATGTTTGATAGACAATCCCTCAAACAAAAGTAAGAACAATAATGAGATTAACCCATGGGTGAGATTAATCCAATAGATAAAATGCTTGCATGAATTGATTAAAAAAAGAGTATTGATATTCCCAAAGGTGGTTATAATCAGTAACAAAGGTTGAGACACTAATTATTCCAAAGTCAGTATAATCAATGGCAATGATGTATGCCCTAGTTAGGGTTGATGAGTCAAAATAATGATTTTTTTATAAGCAGTTATTATCATTAAGATTATTGAGATTGAATAAGTATGTTTTATTGTGCTTCAATAGGGCAGATTGGCAAGCATAACTCAAGGATATAACCTATTGCATAGAGTAAAGATGAGCATGTGCAAACATAAATGTGATGTTCTAATGATTGAAGAAGCCATAAATAACCAAGCATACAAGGATGCACAAAGTGATGAAAGATATGAATGGAAGAATAATAATTGATCAATGGGAATGATTCAGTTGTACCTACCAATGTGGAGATGCTCATATTTTATTAGCATTGATACAACTAGAATGGTTAATATGTTAATTTTATCAAGGTGGGGTGGGAGGATTTGCCAAAGGTACCAAGGAGAAACTTTTATGAATATATTTCTTATAATACTTCCTAATCTAATTTTTGTTGTAACACATGATGATTGGCACCATGATAAAACATCATGATAAAAATATGCATAAGGACTAGCTCTCAATCTATTAAATAATTGATAACAACACACCAATGATAAAAACCATGATGATAATATTGACGTATGAGTATGGATGGACTCAAGAGTAATGTGCAAGGAATCACCCAATGAACACATATAGACTAAGTCAAGGAAACAATATTGAAAACAAAAAAATAGGCAATCAAACAAACAAACAACACATAAAAAGCAAATAAATAGGAAAGCAAAAAAATAAATAAATAAATAATAAACACATAAAAACCCTAAAATTAAAATCAATAAAAATCATGCTACAATGGTTTTACCCCAGTAGGGTGGATTGAGGATGAATAACTAGGCTTAGACAGGACAAATATTTTTGGATTTTGAAATTTTATGAATGTTTTTGGAATTTTCTAGGCATCTCAACCTGATTGGGAATTATGAGATACTAAATGGTCCAAATATTCACAAAAAAGTGAGATCATTGGCTTAGGTTACTCACAAAATGGTGAGAGCAAAGGCTTAGGTTGCTCATAAAATGGTGAGAGCATTAGCTTAGGTTGCTTGTAAAATAGTGAAAGCTTTGGCTTAGGTTACTCACAAAATAATGAGAGTGTATGGAAAAGAGGGACTAAACTGACCTCAATGAGAATTAATCATGGCCTACATAGTCATAAAATGACATTAAGTCATAGTGGTTCCATCCCCATAAAAGGTAGGGAGAAATTGGACCAGGTAATAATAAGTTCTCAAATCTAGCAGATGTTTAGGCAAATGAAAATAGTAATGGTAAGGTGATGTGGCAATGCATGGTAAAGGTGTTGTTCCTAATTTTTCCATAGGTAGTTATAATTAATAAATAATGACATAAGTTTGTGATACTAATTTGCCCATAGGTGGTTATAATTAGCAACACAATTTGGACTACTAATTTGCCCATAAGCGGTTATAATCAATAACACCAGTCAAATGTGAATGAAAGATAACTTGTCAGATTGACTGTCACACTACTTTCATTGATTGTCATTTAAACACAAAATTGTAAAACTATTGAAACTAGATCATAATTCCCTTATAGAAGGCATGGGAAAAATCAAAGGAACCAAGATCAAAAAGGGGTAGGTAGGATGGCTAAAAATAGGCTTTGGTCTAATAGGGATGGCATGGTAAGATGACATAGGGTATTGTTTAAGATGATGATGAGATGAGTATTGGATAAAATGGTATGAGGGTTACCCCCAAGTGGTAAGGTGAGGGAAGTGGTAGTGTATGAAATAATGGCAAAAGGAATGACAAATGAAAGTGGCAACGTAAATGGAAAATTGTAATGAAATGGTACATATTTTTGGCCTGGATATGGTTTTTGATTCTATTGTTCATATTGATGTGGAGATGCACATTCTAATCATAATATAACACAACTAGAATAATCAATCATGTAAATTTTTAGCCCACACCTCTTCTTAATATATGTTCCATTAAGAACTAGTTGTAGATTGGATGCTAAGAATGTTATTATGATCTTCATTGGTCATTGATTTTATTTCCTTCAAACATCAAGACAAGGTATTTTTGTAGACTTTTCAAAGGAAAGTTTAGCCAGGGATGGTAAATATGGATAAATGTTGGATGATAGGTCTATTGTGGCAATGTATAGGTGGATGATAATGAAATTTATAATGGTTCAAAAATAAATGAAGATCAAGATTTTTAGGCACACATAATGTTGTTGATTTTGGATTTGACATAATTTTGGTTATGGCAGGGTCAAAGACTTCTAAATATACTCTCGATAAGACCATTATATTTTTTGTTGTTTGAGTCTGAGAGTAGTTACCATCTGATTAAGTTGTAGATTGGAATCTATATTGATTTCTTCTTTGATAATGTCTTCATCAAGATATAGAGAACTATTATGCTCAGCTATTGGTGCCTCGAAGAGGTTTTCACCAATGAATTTGTCTTGATTGTCCCACAGTGCCTCTAAGAAGGTTTCACTAAGGAGCGTTAACTTTTGACTTTAATTGTCTTCTACCACTTCCGAAAAGGTTTCACTAGAAGATGTTGAGTTTGAAATTTGATTGTCCCATAGCACCTCTTGATTCGTAATTATAATCAAACAAGTGTCTTACATCAAAAAACACACTTGTAAAAGATTAAAACCTTATTTTGATGATTAAATAAAAATTAATATTTTAAAATGATTAAAGAATTTATAAATATCTAAAATAATTTGAATATCAAGAGTGCATAATTAAAGAGACAAAAATCGATAGAATTACCACACACAATTTTATAATGGAATTCAGCTTAAAATCCTATATCTCTGGATCCACTCCAATGGGGATTGATCCTATTAATTTTTCATAAAAATGCTTACAATTATTTTAGAAGTCACCTCAAATTATCTACACGATCTTTACTCTATCCAAGAGATACTCTTGACATAATATTATTATTTTCAAGACCTTTAAACAATCTCCAAGTCTATCAATCACTCCCTAATGCCTTGTATACATGGAATAATATTAAAAAACATGCCTTCAAATATCACCTCGAGCTCTTTATATAGTGCTCATGTCCATGGGTGTATCGGTGGGTTCCTTATCCTTTTACCGGATAGGTCATGGGTTTAAAACCATAGGCTTTGTTTTTTGTTTTTATCATAACCAATTATCCCACATTAGTAAAGTGAGTTCAAAATTAGTTTTTAAATACCAAAAAATCCATGGTGGTTAATTCCTTAAAGGCATGCTCCATGAAGTGGATGATGGAATACATTAGCATGGGAGTTTAATTTGGTCATGGTACAAACTTGGCATTAAATGTGGTATGTGGTGGCTTGGGTCTTTCACATGGGTGTGTATGATGTTATGTGGTTGAAACGTGAATGTTGGGATACGGAATATGGGGTCATGTGGTAGGTATGTGGTGAGGTGGATATGTTATGTAGAAATGGTATGGTTATTTGTTTTTTTTAGAACATTTAGAATATTTAATTGCAATATAGCTAAAATTGGACCATGGTAAATAATTAATTAGTGGCAAACCATATGGTGGCTTGAAGACACATCATGTGGTCCAGTCTCCACTTGACACTTTCCAACCACTTTCTACTTATCGACATCTAATTGGATGATCTATCTAAACCCCATTTTTTTTACTTGCCCTAATTGATCTTTAATGCATGATATTCTGCATATATGGACTCCATTTTATGAACCATAAGATGTGATGGAAATCTCTCAATGAGATATTCACCATGACAATGATCAACCTACAATTTTATGACTTTATCTTTAGAGAATTTATAGATGCACTTGGATCAATCCTCCCCACTAGGAGACTTTGGACCGCTAAAAGTTGATTAATTGGTAAAGAGGTGAGGGTATTTTTCCCTAACTTTTTTGGCTTCCACCTTTTGGCCTTGTTTGGGTGCATCCCTTTGAGACCAACTCAAAGATACTCAACATCTCCTCTTCATGAAGTTTGAACCTTATTATCAAGAATTATATCTTCCTATAATTCTATTAGATACTCAGGAGAAAAATCATCAATAAAAGGAATAGATACACTCTCATCATGATCTACAATCATCAGAGGCTCATAAAATTTCAGATTTTCCACATTCACAACTGAATAAATCTACACATAAGATGGCAAAACCAACAAGAAAGCATTTTTACCAATATTTTCCATAATTTGGAAAGGACCATACTAGATTGGTTTTAATTTTTTACCTTCATCTATCAGTCTTTCCTTACTGATGTGAAGCCATACCAAATCACCTACAACAAATTAGTGATCAACATGATGTTTGTGATGTCTTACTTTATACTTTGCCTAACTTTTCCCCAATTGATCTCAAATAGTCTGGTGTACCTATTGTATCCTTTTAATGAACTTCTTAGCTTTAACAGCATCTTTACATTCATCAGCAGCTAAATCCTGTCCATAACAAACATCTAGAGGAGATTTAGGTAAATATCCATAATAAACTTCAAAAGGAGATTTCATAGTAGAAGAATTAACTGCATAGTTGTAAGCATGTTGAATATAGAATAAATGTTCATCCCATAACATGGGATGTTTACTATAATATCCCCTAAGCAAGGGTACCACTGTGTGGTTCACAACCTCTGTCTGACCATTGATCTATAGATGAAATGCAATACTCTTATTCAACTTAGTGTCTATTAATTCCCATAATGTTAACCAAAATTCCCTAATAAATTGAGAATCTTGATCATAAACAATAGAAGTGGGCAAACCAAAATGAAGCCATACATGTTGAAAGAACAAGTATGTCATACCTTCCCCTATAATCTACTTAGTACAAGGAATCAAAACATGCATCTTACTAAATCTACCCACTACCACATTCATGTAATCATGTTTCCTCTATGACATAGGCAAACCCCCTACAAAGTCCATGGAAATAATTTCTCAGGGACAAGTAGGAATAGGTAAGGGAGTGTAAAGTCCCAATTTCTTGTTACTAGGTTTGCTTGTGGTATAAAGAACACACCCCTTGATATATTTGGAAACATTTTCCTACATATGAGGCTAGTAATAATACATTTTAAAATGTGCAACCATTTTACCAACTCCAAAATGACCAAAAATAAGAGAAGTATGTGCTTCCCTAATCATGTGCACCCTTTCATTTTGAGGAATACAAAGTTTACCCAAATGATACAAAAGTCCATTATGCAAATGATAGTCTAATTTTTCTACCTATTTACCACTCATTAAATTCTTATACACATCCTTAAATTCAACACCATCAATATATTATTATTTATAAATTCCATGAGTTAAATAACTATGTTGTAAAAGAATAGATGCAACTACCATAGGAAGCCTAGAAATCATGTCAGCAACTTTATTCTAAATACCTTTCTTATACCTGATCACAAGATGAAACTATTGTAGGAAACCCATCCAACAAAAATTCCTAGACTATTTTAGCTTGGCCTATGACTAGAGATACTAAAGGGGCTAATGATCTATATGTATTGTTGTCTCCTTCTCCATCAAGTAATGTTTCCATTTCTTAACACTCTAAACTAATGCATACAATTCCTTATCATAAGTCAAATAGTTTCTTACCACACCTGTGAATGTCTCAAAATGATAGCATACTGGTTTCTTTCCTTGCATCAGATTAACTTCCATAGCATAATTACTTGCATCTGTCTCGATCTTAAATGGATACTATAAATCAAGAAGTGCCAAGACAAGAGAAGTACTAATCTTTGTCTTCAAAGTGTTGAAGGCCCTTTACTTCTTGCCTCCCCACTAAAAGACCTATTTAGTACTAGTCAAAGAATGCAAGGGTGATGCAATAAGTGAGAAATTAGCAATGAATTTCCTCCAATATTATACTGCACCAAGAAAAATTATAACTTCAGTTACATTATTGGGTTTAGGCCATTTAACTATAACCTCTACTTTTTTAGGATCAATTTTCAATTCACCATGTCCTATAATATAAACCAAGTAAACTAAAGAGGTCTTTCCAAATTCACATTTAGACAATTTCAAATAAAGTTTCTCCCTTCTCAATGCATCCATGACTTTCCTAATATGATTCATATGTTCTTCCCAAGACTAACTGAAGATCAAAATATCATCTAAGTAGACTATAAAAAAATTATCAAGGAATGGCGTAAAAACATCATTCATTAATCACATGAATGTAGGCAGTGCATTGCACAACCTGAAAGGCATGACAATCCACTCAAACAATCCTTATTTTTTCTTAAAATCAATTTTCCAAATATCACCATCATTAATCCTAACTTGATGATAACCACTTTTTAAGTCTAACTTAGTGAAATATATAGTATTTCTTAATTGATCAAACAAATCATCAATATGAGTAAGAGGGTAATGATTATTAATAGTAATTTTCTTCAAAGCTCAGAAATCAACACACATTTGCCATGTGACATCTTTCTTCATCACCAAAATGATAGGTAATCCAATAGGAGATGTAATAGGATGAATAACACCCTTTTCCAAAAGTTCCATTACTTGCTTCTTTATTTCTTCATTTTCCACCACTGATAACCTGTACATGCCAATGTTAGGAGAGGAGAATCATGTAATAATTAAATTTCATGTTGAAATCCCAATTTAAGGGTAACCCTTTGGGATCCTAAAACACATCATCATAACTAGAAATTATTTTAATCAATTCTTTCTTATGTTTAGGATTACAATTTTCCATAGCTTAGGAATATTCTTTTTCCTTAGACTTAATCAACATGAGACAGAAAGTCTTGCTTGAATTGACTAGTATTTTTATTTGCCCTATTGTAACCAAGAAAAGACTCATCTTAACATGATGTGCTCTAATTATATATTTAATGTTATCCTTAAAAATCAAGTACTTATTCTCCTCCCTATAGAATATTGCTTTTCTATCATAAAGATAAGGGCTTCCTAAAACAATCCCACATATGTCTATAGGAACTACATCCAAATCAACTTCATCCATGAATTTGGATTTGATAGAAAATTTCAATCTATAAGTTTTGGTTACTTTCATTTTTGCATCATCACATACCCAACCAAGTGGATGGGATTTTAGATGGGGATTGTTTTTTAAGCCTAACTTTTTAATAATCTCTTCAGAAATCAAGTTTGCCTATGATCCACTATCAAATAGAGTGTCAATATTAGTATTTTTTACAATAACCCTAATGTGGAACAATTCATTTATTTTCTTATCATCATGTATAGATTTATATTTTGAAGATGAAGCAACATTATATGACTTAGTGCTACAAATAGAAAGAGAAGGATAATTCTGCATACTCATAGTTGTGATCTTAGTTTCATCCTTGGAGTTTGAACCCAGATCCTGGACCATAGTATTAGCTTTCTTATCTTTCTCTTTAAAAATTTTAGAAGGTCTTAACTCAGGATGTAATTTCCAACACTTAGACTCATCATGATTTTTCTTACAATGATTTCAAAATGGCTTATCCTCTTCTTTATGAATAGTAACAGTGGATTTTTGTTTACCCTTTCTAGAACTTTTCCCTTTAGAATGCTTAACTTAAGATTGCTAACTTTTAACTTTAGGAAAATATTATTTTGTATATTTTCATCTAGCCTCTAAATGAATGGCTTTAACACATGCTTCATCTAAATTAGCGGGATTGAGAACTAGAATCATGTGTTTCAAGTAACTATGCAACCCACCTATATAATTAAGTAGTGTTTCTTGTGTATAAAGAGTAATATTCAAAAGTAAAGCCTTTTTCCTAGATTATTGTGTATAATCTTGAACACTTTGGCCTTTTTTTTGTTTTAAAGATTGCCAATCCATCATGGCTTATTACATATAGCCTAAAAGATAAAATTGCTTTCTGAGTGCATCAACAAATTCAGTCTAAGTGGAAATTGAGTTACCTATGTTAATCTCACTTTCCTTCAACTTACTCTCCCACTAGATACTAGTTGTGTCTCCCATTTGAAGAGTATCCAAGTGAATTTTAGCCTCCTCATCTGCAATATTTTAAACCTTACAATATACTTTAATTTGCTTTATCTAGTTATCTAGTTTTTTTGTATTAACCTCACCATTAAACATCAGTAATTTAAACTTAAGATCTAGCTTTAGTAAACGAATAGAGATTCAACAAATTTTTTATCTTTACCATCATTCGAAGAGGATGAAGGTTTCTCAAAAAATTTACCACCTCCATCATGCTCGATCTTAATTCATATTTCATGATAAACCTTCCTCAACCATGTCCTTCATTTCTAAGAAGGATTTTCAAAAAGGTCATTCAAACTCAAATTCATCTCCCATTTTTATAGTACATCTTGATCTAACCTCTAGATCATACTCTACTAATTCTCCTTCAACCCACCTAGATCTTGACCTTGTCAACATACACTAGTGATCTACATGGTTAAATACCAAATTCTACTTTGATACCAAAAATTTGATCCATAATCATAATCAAACAAGTGTCTTACAATGGACAAAACACTTGTAAAGGATCAGAACCTTATTTTGATGATTAAATAAAAATTGATATTTTAAAATGATTACAAAATTTATAAATATCTAAAATAATTTGAATATCAAGAGTGCATAATTAAAGAGATAAAAATCAACAGAATTACCACACATAATTTGATAATGGAGTTTGGCTTAAAAGCTTACATCTCTAGATCCACTTCAATGGGGATCACTCCTATTAATTTGTCATAAAAATGCTTACTAATATTTTAGAAGTCACCTCAAATTGTCTAAAATAGAATAATATTCAAAAACATGCCTTCAAATATCACCTCGAGCTCTTTATATAGTGCTCATATCCATAGGTGTATCAGTGGGTTCCTTATCCTTTTGCCAGATAGGTCATGGATTCAAAACTGTAGGCTTTATTTTTTTTTATCATAACCAATTATCCCACATTAGTAAAGTGGGTTCAAAATTAGTTTTCAAATACCATAAAATCCATGGTGGTTAATGACTTAAAAGGCATGATCCATGAAGTGGATGATGAAATACATTAGCATGGGAGTTTAATTTGGTCATGATACAAACTTGGAATTAAATGTGGCATATGGTGGCTTGGGTCTTTTACCTAGGTGTTTAGGATGTTATGTGGTTGGAACCTAAATTTTGGGATATGGAACATGGGGTCACATGGTAGGTATGTGTTGAGGTGGATATGTTATGTGGAAATGGTAAAGTTATTTGGTTTGTTTATAACATTCAAAATATTTAATTATAATATAGTTAAAATTGGAACATGGTAAATAATTGATTGGTGGCTTAAGGACCCACCATGTGGTCCAATCTCCACTTTCCACTTATCAACCACTCTCTAATTATTGATGTCTAATTGGATGTTCTATCCAAACCCCAATTTTTTTACTTGCCCTAGTTGATCTTTGATGTGTGATATTTTGTACATATGGGCTCCATTTTGAAAACCATAAGATGTGTCAAAAATATCTCAATGATCTCTTTGCCACATTACTGATCAACCTATAATTTGATGACTTTATCTTTGGAGTGTTTATAGATCCACCTAGATCACCTATAAAAGGGTTTCACTAGGAGATTATTATTCTTCTACATGAACATGGTCTTAGCCTCCTTGATGTTCTTCAACTGATATGTCACCATGGATGTTGTTTAGTAAGGTGTGATTATGTCAGTCCAAATTGACACTTATGGGATATGGAACGTCAATATAATGGCTAGTTCGGTTAGTGGTAATCGCAAGTGGAATGGTAATGGAATGGGAAAAGGTAGCACAATCCTTGTATAATATACTAGGAAAACTTATGTCGGTGTTGAATTAATCATCCTCAAAAACCATAGAAAGATAATAAATGTATTCAAACTAATCTACAAGGAATGCATAACCAATGTTGTAATAGCCATGAACATATTCTAATTTTGACTCTGATTTTGATTCAAAAGACTCTAAATTTGATGTAGAGACCAATGTTGATTCTACTCTTGATGTTAAATCTGATGTCAGTTCAAAATAGAACCTAACTTCAATTTTGATTCTTCATATGGTGTGGATGCTTCTATAATGATGTTTTGTTAAATGTTTGGTATAGGACTAGTAACGACCTATGATGGCATAATGGGCTCCATAGAGACTATTTTGTTAAAGTGAGAGTCCTCAACGATGGGAAAAAGTTCAAGACACAACTCCTCAGAAATTGGCTTGTCAAAGGGAGGATATTGAAAAATAGGCATATGGTCAAGGTAATGAGTTGCCAAAAGGAAATTATAACCATTAAGAAGTAATTCAACAAAGATTGGCTTTTCAAAGTGAGACTCCTCGACAACAAGTATATAATCAAAAGGTTATTCATCATAGGTTGACTCATCATAAATGGTTGGTTCAAGAAAAATACCACTGCTTGGTTGGTTCTCTTGGCCTTGGTTTATGATTAGTTGTAAAATACCAATTTTGAATATAGCTTGGTCCTCAAATAATTGGCTCAGTTGGAGAGGTACTAATTGGCTTGGTTGGGGTTGGATAATTGGTAGGGGTTTTATAAAGTGGGGAATGGTTGGTAATAGATGAAGAATGAATGGTGGTTGTATAATGATAGGGAATTATAGAGCTTGGTTTCTCACACAAGCCAAAGGATGAGGTTATAGAATGGTAATGGTAGAACATTATGGATCTTGGTTGCTTGCACAAGCCAAAAGATGAGGTCCTAATATAAAAATGATAGGGCATCATGGAGCTTAGTTGCTCATGTAAGTCAAAGGATGAGGTCATAGAATAGAAATGGTATGGCATTGTGGATCTTAGTTACTCACACAAGCCAAAGGATGATGTCTTGGAATGGTAATGGGACGGCATCATGGAGCTTGGTTACTTGCATAAGCAAAAGGACAAGGTCCTAGTATAGAAATGGTAGGGTGTCATGGAGCTTAAATGCTTGCATAAGCCAAAGGATGAGGTCTTGTAATGGTAATGATGTTCCTTGGATGTAGTGGAGCTTGGTGGCTCATGCAGTCAAAAGGTAGGTTAATAATATAGGTGGGGGATTAGGTGGTCACCAAAGGGTGAGTATCATATGTCAACTTGCCAAAAGAAGGTATCATCAAATCTAATACTTGGCTTTCTTCCCCAAAATGAGGATTTTAAATAAGATATGGGTCCATCTCACAAACCACTTCTTCACCATAGGGGTTTTGAGCAAAGATAATTTATGTGTCATTATATCATAACTTGGATCGTACCTAACTCCACTATAAGTGTAAGTAGACATATCCACATCAATAATGAAAGCATTGCCAAAAGGCTTGGAGTTACATAAATTCTTAAAAACAATTTCCAAAGGAAAAAAGGTTCAAACATGGTCTAAATTGTTCTAAGGGAGTTGTATCTACAAAATGGTTTATGCTAAAACTTGGTATAAAACAATTTAATGTCAAATGTTTGATGCTAAATGTCTCACACAAATAAGGTCAAGTGGTTGAATAAAAACTAACATGCCAAATATAGGTATAAATTGTCCTAAATTGATCTAATCTAAGAAAATAATATTTGCTAGGTCTTTTGGTCAAATACAACATCAAAATCTAGGCTCAAATAAGGCATGTGCTAGAATTCTTATCCAAACATGATGTCAAAAACTAGACTTTAAACAAAGGTGAGATTTTAATCTAACAAACTTGGAACACTTTGGCATAGACTACGTATACAAAATTCAAACATGAACTTGGTTAGTTGGAATAAGGCATAAGGCAAAATTCACATGGAGAACTAGGTTATTTTTTCCGAAATAAGAGGCACAAATAATAATGAAAACTAGGCTCTTTTAAATAAACAAGCTAGATAAAATTTAAATGGCATAACGGCACTAGGCAAAGATCCAAGAAATAATTTTCAAATTTGGGTAATGAATTAAACTAAGTTAAAAAACCCAAAATAGAAAGATTAGTGTTTAAACCCCAATCAAGCAAGACATAAACAAAAATCAATCAATGTTTGAATTTGAACTTGACAAGGTTAATTAAAAACTTAACTTAGAAAATTAGGCATCTTCAAACAAACAACAAGATAAATAAAATGGAATGGCATAATGGTACAAAATAAATATTAAAAATACATGCATGGCATTGGTTCTGAAAAATTGCATTTGGCATAAGTCAAACAAGCCTTGAAATAAAGTGAGCAACATAAAGGCATTATCATGCTTTAAATATGTAACAAATAGTTGTTTCAAGACTCAAAAGGCACAAAAGTTTGAAATGATTTAGGCAGCATTATTGGAGGTATAATATGACTAAGAGGGGGGTGAATTAGTCAACCAATATTTCACTTTTAGATCACTTATCATTCATTCATTTACATTCATGAATCAACACAATAAGCATATGCAACAAGATTACCATCAAAGCATGAATAAGAGAAGCACATCATATCACAACATCTAATGTGGGAAACCCTCATGGGGAATAAAACCCACTCTCAATCCTAAAAACACATGGACTACTTGTCTTATAAGTTAATACAAACATGAGACTTTAGTGTAGCACCCATTCCAAAAGGAGCACCTAGCATTAATATGGTCAAGTCCTTCTAACTAGAATTTAGTCAAACACCTATTCCACAAGGAGCACCTACCTCTAGGATGGTCAAGTACTTCTAAATTATATGTTGAGAACCCTCACAACACCTATGAAATGAACATATCATGAACACTCATTACCTGCCAATCTAATGGAGATACAATGTATATCAGCCCCCTTCACTTCTTCACATAGCCACAAACATCCAAAACCACCTTTTAGATCACTCTACACTTCTAAGCAACGAATCTATCATAACCTAAAAAATATTACCAAATGGTTATACACATAGTCCACACTCTTATTGTCCTCTAAAATTAACCACCAAGCTTACACAGACATCGTTTATCCTATACTCACACTCAAGGCATCCAAAATATCCTTTTGAATCACTCTAGACTTTTTCGCTCATCCTCAATATTCAAACCTACAAGATAACTATTTATAACATCAAAAATATTAGCTATAGGTTATACACACAATCATCAACCTACTCTACTCTATAACCCATCCACTGGGCACACTCCCTTTCTTCTATCCTTCACTTGACAACACTCACACATGCCTCTCTTTTCACAAGTCTTCAAACCTATAAGAGCACTATTTCTAATATCATAAATATTATGTATAGGTCATACACATAGTCATAAACCTAATATATTATTTAATCCATCTACTAATTACCCTTACTCTCCTTTGCCTCTCAACTCTATACTCTTCCTCCACTTAGAGCCCCTTCTCACAAGTCTAGAAACCATCACCTTTGATTTCACCTTTTATAGAGCCTTCATGACTATTATATTCTATGTTATGCATAACACTTATCTTATCCCTTAAGACATCTAACATATCTCAATACCATCCAAATAGGTTAGCCATAGTAACTATAGGTCACACTTAAGCAGCTATGCTTTTCAATTAAGCTTTAGTAGCCCTTATAAGTCTCATGGAGACCTATTCACCCATTTATCACTTCATCAAGCAATTTAGAAACATAGGACCACTTCAAAATGTATAGTTCCACTCCACATGAAAATTTATACATCTTAAAATTATTATTGTCATCATTACACACCTCTATGTATGCTCAAACTACTCAAACATTAGCCTTGTACATAAAAACACCATGAATGATTAAACAATTAGCTTTTAAGAATTTGTTCATACTAAATATAGATTGGTAAAACCTCCAAAATCCATATATATGATCCTCATGGAGTCTAAAACACTCTCTAATAGCTCAATCCCCTCAAAACATCCAAATACCATCAGAATAGCTCAAATATCCTTCTTGGGTCACTTACAGAACATGGTCAAACACAGTCAATTTTGGATCTTAATAATTTTAATTATATAAACATTCAAATCTTATAAATAGATTCACTAGATATGCTTTCCAATCCTCTAAAAAATTGTTTTTACTGCATCAATAAATTCGTCTTGGATTAAAATTTATAGCTTAAAAACTAAGCACTAGTTTTCCTTCATTAATTTGAATATTCAAATTCCAACGGTCATTATTAAACATTAAACACTTTGTCAACATCTTGCACCCTCTCATAGATTGAATGAATACACATTATTTATCTCCTTGGAAAATATCCTAATCTTTAACTATGTTAAACATTTGTCAGTTTGACCTCATCTCATGTACCCTGACAAATTTGACAAAATATGAATCATCGATCTCTATGGATTAACCAAGTCTTTATCTTGTAGTGCTCACCATTGATCTAAGCTCTAAGCTCCAATGATTATGCCACTTGGAATCCTCATGTGCCTTTTGTATATTTGACTCATTTATTTTAATGCATTCTATTGATCTTCTGACTGCATGATCATATGCTCATCGTTGATCTTCTATCCAAGCTCCATGAATGTGACATATATCACTAACACATTCTTTCTTTGACATATTGAATTTTACATTCACCATTGGATCAAGATCTATGATTTAACATACACCATTATATCTACTGACTAGATGACCTCAAACTTCAATGTAGTTTAACTTGACAATCTCTGGCCCATCACAATCTAAAAGTACAACTTTAAAGATTTATATCTCGAGCTAGAAAACACTTCAGGGCTCCAAATATTCAAAGTACCTTCTTGGAACTATAAAAAAATCTCCATGAAAACCTTTGACCTCAGTTGGATTTTTGATTACCTAAATTAAATTCATAAACTTTCTTGTTTCATTCATATCTGTATGACATGTAGTGATAGTCTAGGTAAGTATAGAAACTTAGTGAACTTATGTTTGAGAGGCCAACTTTGCACCTACATATCTTTAGGTATACACAACCTCACGACCTATAACTTTCAACATATAAACTTGGGACTAATTTTATTACACCCATATGACCAACTCCCCCTGACTCATCCATACATGGTAATGGTGATGTCATCAAATTACTTACTCAAATTTTTCAATCGTAGAACCAACTATGCTAAGATGAACTTAATGAAGAACCAGATGAACACCATGCATTCCCATAAGAACTTTAAGCACTCTTGACACCCCATATGACTTATGTAAAATTATCTCATCATATCAACTTCCTATCCAATCATATATTAAAGAACCATGCTTACACAATAGGTTACCAAGCCTATGCCAACACACTGTTCACATGCTTATCTTATCTCCTTAATTTAAAACCACATGAATATGCTAGATACAATATGATAAGCCTCAAAAAATACTTACCTCATCTCATATGTATCTAAATCTTACCTTGCAAAACTTTAGGTTCAAACTCATCATCATCATGACATCACTACTTTGTCATTACCTTTGACATCAATCTTTGACATCTATGACAACACTTGCCAACAATCTCCCCTTTCGTCATTGATAACAACATCTTCTTTTCCTTCTGACCATTTTTTATTAATGGCAAAGTGGACTAAACAACCACCAATCTCCTCTTAACATCATGAATGCATTCAAATAAACTTATAGGTGCTCAGGATACTTACATACCTCATATTAAATAATTGGTCTCCCTTTTGACATACACCAATCTAAACTTGGGTTACTATGATCCTTGGACATGTTTACCTACAAAACTCACAAGCTTCCTTTAATTATGCATGAATATTCAACACATTTTCTCAATTACTAGAACATCACAAAGATGCTTCTCTTTACATCATGCATGGATCCACAAGTCACTCAAACTATCTAAGTTAGCTCCCCTTACTCTGTGTATACCACCTTGTACTTCTCAACCATGCACCATGATAACACTCTTATTTGATCATGCACTACTATCAATGAGAAATAAAAACACATGAACAGCAAAAATTTATTGAACTCACCTTGAGAAAACACACACACATGAACACCAAAAATTTATTGAACTCACCTTGAGAATACTGAGAGGGACTCCCCCTAAGATTTATGAGCCATCGCACCTCTTGAGCATCTTCAAATATCCACACACCATGAAGAACCATTACATATGCTTACTAGCCTTCTATCCCAAGCCACCTCAAAGACCACCAACATAAACTCGTGCCACTGAGCCTATATTAATTACCTCTACTCTAATCCTTCCTAATCATTGGACCTGACAAACTAAACAATCTAGCTTCCCCTTTGATCATGCAAATTAATCAATCCATCTGAGTTAGCTCCCCTTAACTCCATGTTCCTCTTTATTATAACATAAAATATTCCCCCTTGATCTTCATAACCAAATCTCACCTACATAACTTATAAGATCACTTTCATGGCCTCAACAATATGAAAATATCAAACTCAAAACACTATACTACTTTGGGTCTTCAAACAACACCACTCTACTTTCATACTCTCACTTGCAAACCACCTCCAAGAATACCAATAGATATTCAATACACACACTAAATAGGAAATATGTTCTAAATCAACAATAGAAATTTCATTGAAACACAGATACCATGTTCTTTTGGAAAAATTGATCAAAAAACACTTTTCTTCATACTAGGCTTGTCTAGACTCCTTGTAGCCCTACCTGGAACTTGCATAGCCCACAACTTTTAGTAGACATGCCTTCAAGACCTAAAACTTCATATCTATATCAATATCATATGCCATCTCAATCACACCAATTTTCATCACCTAGCTCATCCATTGTAACATACTTCCTTCACAAACCTTCTAGCCAATTAGGGTTCCATATTGACAAAAACTTGAATAATTTAAAAACCACAAACCTTAAAATCTATATGAAGCTTGATTTGATAACCCATTTATCCCATTAAACCTATTAATAATCCTCATACCTAAACTCATAATGCAAACCACTTTTCTAGCATAGCCCAAAACTCTAGAATCTTAAAATAAATAGGATCAATAAATCTCCTTCTAGCCAACACCCACCTTTGAAACTTCTTGCACACCTAGAGATAACCATCACACACTTATGGACCAAGATTTAATCCTCCATAATATTAAGAACCCATACATCCTATAACCCATTTTAGGCATGTTTTCCCTTAAGCCAAAAACTAAGAAAACTAATAGCACTCAAAAATCTCCAATTTGACTTCAACATATCTTCAGACCACAAAACCACCTAGATCATACTAGAATAAGGTCAAAATACCTTTATATGCAAACATATCATCTTAAAAACTCACAAATCCTCCTTTTCCACCTAGAAACCTTCAATTTGACCCTCCAAATTAAATACACCCTTGCAAGACCACATGCTTCTTCAAACTGAGAAATGTCTTCATGAACCAAAATAAAGACATCTATACTTCATAAGGACCTAGAACAAAGGAGCATACCAGTCATCATCATAGGACTAAATAACCTTCTTATTATTCTTCTTTTTCTTGACTGAAACAACTTTCTTGGCATCCATCTCTTCTTTGGCTTCCTTGACAATGCATGATGAAACACATGTTCTTGGCATATCTCTTCAACTAACACCTCCTCTTTGAAAGCAGACAACAAGAACTCTTAGAAATCATATAACTCCTTCTTACCTAAAAATTCTTCAACTATAGCAAATAAACCATTAGATTTAGATCCTTCTTTCAGATTCTCCTTGGCCTTGAATGGTATAACTAACTTGATTCTTGGATCATCCACCTTCTTCTACATTTGGACTAATATCAAGCTTCCTTGTCATTCTTGAGACACCTCAAAAATTGATTATTTTTCTATAGTATCATAAGTTTGATCCTTGAACTCAATAGGACTAGCCTTCACTACCTTAGGTCTCCACTTCATGTTTTAACTTTTGATATGTTTTCTAGGAGTCTCTCCCTTGTTCAGATGACTTGAGGGCTTATCAAATTTACTAGTATAAAGTATAGCAATATGACCATTCTTATCATAGATGAAAAAAATAAAATTATTCATACCTTTTGATAGATTTGAAATGTGATCAATCTTTGGCCAAAAATTCCTTCTATCATAGCTCCATGCATGTCCATACTTGACTGACTTCCTTCTACATTCCTTAGCTCTATGACCATACTTATTACATGTATAATAATGACCATAGAATAAACTAGAATACCTTGAAGCATTTGGTTGTCTAATAGACCTTCTTACATTGAATTCAAAGCTTGCATTCTTCTTAGCTTGCTCAAGATTTACATGTTCCTTTTTTAGGTTGTCCAACTTGTCTATGATTTATTCATGCTCTACTCTCAAGGAATCAAGATTGGTCTTCAACTCATCATGCTCACCTTGATTTGAATTCACCTTGGTTTTGGCTTATTTTAACTGAGTCTTGAGATATTACACTATTCTTCTCTTGATTTTAGGTTACCATTTGAAACTTATAATTGACTTCTAAGATATTTGATGACCTCCATATCCTCCTTGGCTTCTTTATCATGTCATCATTCAATCTACATGTTTTCTCTTCAAGAGACTTGATCAGCTCTTGATACTTATTCTCATCTTTCTTGGTCTTTCCTAATAAACTTTCTTTTAGAGAGCTAACTTGTGATTCAAGACATTTGGCCACATACCTCATCTTGTGATTCCTCTTTATGATCTCAACTTCTAGATCCACTTCTTCTTCCCCATTTTCATATAACACTTCTTCATACATGATGTCCTTTTCTTTTGAAAACTTTCCTCTTTTAAACTCAAACTTTCCTTGGCATCTTCTAGCTAAACCTTGAGATCATTGATAACTTTCTTATCCTCTTTGGCATCTTTATTCAAAGTACATATCTTCTCTTCAAGTGCCTTGATCACATACTTCCATTGTTGATTCTCTTTCTCCAACTACTTAGCCATATTGTGTTACTTAGGATGTCCTTCAAGCTGTTAAGCTTCCTCCAAAGAACTTACTCTGATACCATTTTTTGGAGGTATAAGATGACTAAGAGGGGTGATAAATCATTTAACCAATCTTTCACTTTTCTATAACTTATCATTCATTCATTGACATTCATGAATCAACATAACAAGCATATGCAACAAGATTACCATCAAAGCATGAATAAGAGAAGCACATCATAACACAACATCTAATGTGGGAAACCCTAATCGAGAATAAAACCCACTCTCAAGCTTGAAAAAACATGGACTACTTGTCTTATAAGTTAATACAAACATTATACTTTAGTGTAACACCCATTCTAAAAGGAGCACTACCCCTAGGATGGTTAAGTCCTAATAAAAATTTAGTGAAACACCTATTCCACAAGGATCACCTACCCCTAAAATGTTCAAGTCTTTATAACCTAGATGTTGACCACCTTCCCAAGACATATGAAATGAACATCTCCTAAACATTGATTGCCTACCAATCTAATGGAGATATAATGTATATCAACTCCCTTTACTTCTTCACACAACCACAAACATCCAAAACCACATTTTAGGTCACTCTACACTTCTCAATAATAAATCTATCACAACCTCAAAAACATGACCAAATGGTCATACACACATTCCACACTCTGATCTACCTCTCAAATCAACCACCAATATTACATAAACATCATCTATCCTTCACTCACACTCAAGGCATCCAAAACATCATTTTAGATCACTCTAGACCTCTTCACTCATCCTCAATCTTTGAACTTACAAGACAATTGTCTCTAACATCATAAATATGACCTATAGGGCATACACACAATCATCAACCTACTCTTCTCTATAACTCATCCACTGGGCACACTCCCTTTTTTCTATCTTTTGTTCCACAACACTCACACATACCTATCTTTGTACAAGTCTTCAAACCTATAAGAGCATTATTTATAACACCATAAATATGATGTATAGATCATACACATAGTCATAAACCTACTCTATTCTTTAATGCATCCACTAATTACCCTTACTCTCCTTTGCCTCTCAACTCTATACTCTTCCTCCACTTAGAGCCCCTTCTCACAAGTCTAGAAACCATCACCTTTGATTTCACCTTTTATAGAGCCTTCATGACTATTATCTTCAAGGTTGGCCATAATAATTATCTTATCCCTTAAGACACCTAAAATATCTCAATACCATCCACACAGGTCAGCCATAGTAATTATGGGTCACACTTAAATAGCTACACCTTTTAATTAGGCCTTAGTAGCCCTTATAGGTCTCATGGAAACCTATTCACCCATTTATCACTTCAACAAGTAATTTAGAAACACAAGACTAGTTCCAAATGCATAGGTACACTCCACATGAAAATTTAGACATCTTCAAATTATTATAGTCATCATTACAACCTCTACATATGTTTAAACTACTCAAACATTAGCCTTGTACATAAGAACACCATGAATGAATAAACAATCAACTTCTAAGAATTTTTTCATACTGAATATGGATTGGTAAAACCTCAAAAATCCATACATATTATCCTCATGGAGTCTACAACACTCTCCAATATCTCAGTCCCCTTGAAACATCCAAATATCATCAAAACAACACAAAAATCCTTCTCGAGACACTTATAGGACATGGTCAAACACATAGTCAACTTTGGAGCTTAACAAATTTGATTGTACAAAAATTTATACCTTCTAACTAGATTCATTAGATTCACCTTGAATTCCTCTACAACTTTTTTTTACTAAATTAATAAATTTATCATGGATCAAAATTTATATCTCAAAAACTAAGCACTGGTTTCCCTTCATTAATTTGAATATTCAAATTCCAATGGTCACTGTTAAACATTGAATACTTTTTCAAAATATCGTGCCCCCTCATTACTTGAATAAATATGCATCATTTATCTCCCTCTAAAATATCTTTATCTTTAACTATGTTAAACATCTATCAGTTTGACATCATATCATGCACCTTAATAAATTTTATAAAATATGCATCATCGATCTCTATGGATTAACCAAGTCTTTATCTTACAGTGGTCACCATTGATCTAAGCTCTAAGCTCCCACTATTGTTCCAATTTTAATCCTTATTTTCCTTTTTCACATTTGACTCATTGATTTTAATGCATTTTATTGATCTTTTGATTGCATGATCATATGTTCGTCATTGATCTTTTGTCCAAGCTCTGTGAATGTGACGCATGTCACTAGCACATTCTTTCTTTGACATATTGACCTTTACATGCACAATTGGATCAAGATATAGGATTTAATGTGTACTTTTATATCTACTTACTATATGACCTTAGAATTTAATTTATTTTAACTTGATGGTCTTTGGCTCATCACAGTCTACAAGTACAACTTTGAAGATATATATCTCAAGCTAGAAAACACTATAGGACTCTGAATCTTAAGGGTACCTTCTTGGCACTATAAAATTCATATCCATTAAAACCTTTGACCTTATTTTTATTTTTTATTACCTGCATTAAATGTATAAACTTTTTGGTTCATTCATATCTATATGATATGCAGTGATGGTTTAACTAAGTATAGAAACTTAGTGAACTTTTATCTAAGAGGCCAACTTTGCACCCACATATCTTTATCTATACATAACTTCACAACTTGAAACTTGGAACATATAAACTTGGGACAATTTTTATCACACCCATATGACCAAATCTCCCTAACTCATTCATATATGGTAATGGTGATGTTAGCAAACTACCTACTCAGATTTTTTTGTCACAAACCAACTATGCTAAGATGAACATAATGAAGAACCAAATGAACACCATGCATTCCAATAAGATATTTAATCACTCTTGACACCCCATAATACCTATTTAAAATTATATCATCACATCAACTTCCTATCCAAGCATATACTAAAGAACCATGCTTACATATTAGGCTACCAAGCCTATGCCAACACATTGTTCGCATGCTTGTCTTATCCCCTTGACCTAAAACCACATCAACATGTTAGATACAATATGATAAGCCTCAAAAAATACCTACCTTAGCTCATATGTATCCAAATCCTACCTTGTAAAACTTTAAGCTCAAACTCATCATCATCATGACATCACCATTTTGTCATTACCTTTGACATCAATACACACATAACATCAACCTTTGACATCAATGAAAACACTTTCCAAAAAATGTAACATTACCCATTTCAAACAAATAACACACACAAACAAGTTTGGCAAAATTTCTTAAGGCAAAGGTGTGTAACAAAATGGCCAGCATAATGCCTCTTCAACCAAAAGAGTGGCATATAAATAAAACTTGGTATAATATGGCACAAACAAATAAATGGTTTTAGACTCAAAATACCAATAAATAAAAGTATGAAATGACATAACATCTAAATTTAATGTCCTAGATCCTATAATTAACGAGGTTGGTCAAATGGTGTTGACTAAAACTATAGTTTTTAAACATCTAGATTGATCCCAAGTGTGATTAACACTAGAGAAGCATCACGTTAATTGAGTTCGTATCAGTTAACTTACTATGCAAGGGTTTATTCCTTTGCATGTAGATCCATCCATGTACTACTTAATGGAATCCCATAGTTAACTAGACCTAACTCAAGCATTAATTACAAAATTAGAGGTTAGTTTCTCAACCCCCTAGCTCTCATAGTATGCATACCCTAATTTTTATACCCCACCATGGAGGGGGATTGAAACACTTCTGGGAGATGAAACCCTGAATCAACGATTCCTTAAATAACTCATGAAAACGTGATGAACTCCCCTTCACAAGCTAAATTACATGAAAATAAATGACTAAGTGGAAAGACTTTTATTGTTATTTTTAGATCACCCAAACCATACGAGTTTTGGGGAGAGCCTAGACAAAATTATTTCCACACCTTGGACTAGGCATAAATTTCAAGTGAAAAGTCACTTTTGGTCACCCAAGTTCCCTATAGGGGATCGGGGGAGAGCATACATGCACTCTTCATTTTGCACAAAAAACACACAAGTAACAAACACTTTCAATAAATTACAATCTAAGTGAAGTGTTGCTTTATTACACTGAATTGATATGTGATTAAATTTCTTGTCCCCTTGGCTTAATTATTAAAGCTTGAAAGAAATTTCACAAAATAACTTAAGTAAAAACACCTATGTTCATTTTAAGCACTAAAAATGAAGTTTTAAATATTTAACAAATTCATTTTAGGTAGCAAAATGAAGTGTTCGAGACTTAGCCATTCTATACTTCATTTTAAGCACTAAAATCAAATGTTCAAGACTTAACAAGTTCATTTTAGCACCAAAATAAAGTGTGAATGACTTAGCTAAAAAAAATTTAAACACCCAAAATGAAATGTTTATGAGTCTAAACTTTTAAATTGATGCTCTATTCTTACCTTGGACCTATAAGGGTTAGAGAGTTTCCCCTACTTTGAATTAATTTTAATGATAATCAAACAAATTTTCAAAACATAGCTCTCGAGTTTCCTATTTCAAACACATAGAGACTGATATCGGTCACCTATGATCAATGTTTGTTACTAGGGAACCAATATCAATTGGTAATAACTGATATCAGTCGATAAAGACCGAGATTGATTGTTTGTGAACTTGAAGGCAAAACCAAAACAAGATAAAAAATTCTCAAAACTTGCAACATAGTGATTAGATAGGGATTACAAATGCCAATGAAACCAAGAAATAATGATTAGGAATGCTAAAAAGATTCAAAATCAAAGTTTTTAATCCATTTTTTCCCTTGCATTCTAATCAATAAAGATCACACAAAATTGAGCTTGGTAAGGCACAACTAATGGTAGTTTGGTAGGACTTATGTCAGTTTGGTAGAATTGATGTCAGTTATACCTAATCGATGTCATTCTTTATGTAGATCTTAGCATAAAAATCAAAAATATGGTAAAAACAAAGTTATAACTATAATTTTGAAGATATTCAAGCATTAATTTGAAGATTTATGAGTTATATCTTGGTCTCCTTGGTATATGAGATACTCACGGTCCCATCAGGCATGTCATTTGTGATCATAGGAATTTGACATATAGAGGAGGTTAGTATTATGTTAGAACATAATTAACACACTAACATGCTAACATCTCTACCCTAGATCATAGGGGGAGCATAATAAACAAAAACAAATTAAAAATCACAACTAAAATTTAAAGAAAAAAAATATCCTTACCTTCTTTGAATACTCCAAATGATTTGTCATATGGCTTGTTCGACTTGTGCTTAAAGATTCTTTGACAATGGAGCTTGGCTATCTCCTCTCCTTGGAACCATGGCTTGTGGCTTGATGTTGTCTTTGATATCTTAGCTTATGATTTTGGCATTATAACACTATTGCTTTCAATCTTGCTATAAAACTAGCATTATAACTTTACATTATCCAAGCTCTTCAAATGAAGAGGCAAATGGTTGTATTTATAGGTTTAGAAGCTAACCCCAACTCAAGGTGAGTTAGAGCGTAGTTTAATCATGGAATGAGTTCAAACCTAACCTAAGTAAGTTAATTAACCCCAGTAGAGTTAAAAGGTTTCAAAATCTCATGATATGTAATGAATAGGCATGGGTGAGATATTTTAGGTTTTTTAACAACTCACAAAAGGTAATTATGAAAACCTATGATATTCTTTGATTTTTGAATTTCCTTTTTCAGAATTTGATTAATTTATCATAGATAATTCAACTATGCATTTAAATTAATTTAGAATTTTAATTCATTTTTATTTATGATTTTAGCATTTGCAAGATTTTATTTGATTTAATTTCATGTGTGCACTTGCCCCATTTAATAGGTCTATAGGCCAAATTGCATGTTTTAATGCCATAAGATAATTGGAGATGAGTTCATGAGAGTTTTTTGTTGATTATGGTAGTATACCCCAATTAGGGATGTCTCAATGAGATTCTAAACATTGATGAATGATGCACAATCAAATTTGGGATGTTTAGTGATTCTTAGGCTTAATTTGCAAAGGTTGGTAAGAATTAATCTTAATTTTGGTATGAAGTCATTGGTGGCTAGTTTTAGGTGTCTACATTATTTAGCCCTTATATTGGTTGTAATAGGGCTGTCTAATTTAGCTGCACCTCTAATCTAATTGACTGCATAATGCCTAAAATGACTCCCCTTCTTGAAAGTTGACAAATATAGCCTCAAATTGAGTCTAATCTACAACCATTCTTTATTGATTTGGCAATTTAGATTGAGTCATGAGAGGGACTTTTCCATGTTACACAAGAAGAACTTCTTTGTGTTGCATATTATGTTTCATAAGAGAAGTTTGATTAACACTTCAATTGATCTAACACATTACTCATGAGATTATCCCCAAGGTGCAGACCATTGACCCTCTTAAACATAATTATTTTGAGTGGGAACTAATGCTCTTGAAGTGTTGCCAGAGTTAGGGTTGAAATTGTTGTATGGACTTGCATGAGTGATATGCCCTTGACCTTGAGGATTAACTTAGTATGGAGGTCTATTGAATGAATAAGGTTGATAGGGAGCATGATAAGGATCTTGGTAGGGTCTATGGGGTGGAAGCTTTTGCCTTTCCAAGGCCACTATCTTATTGTTTTGTGCCTTGAGAAACCCTTCAAGCTTGACCAATCTATTTTCCTAACTAGTATATGCCTAATAATAATTGGTTGGCATAGGTATGCAGGAAATGGTAGGCATAAGAGGCTACATTTTTAGGAATAATGGCATAAGAGGCCTTGGTATAAGCTTGCCAACTTGAATGAGATAGTTTTCTATCTTTATTACCACTTCATAAGCATCAAGTAATGTGTTCCCACACATTGACTGAATCATGACTGGCACATCAGAATTGAAGGCTCTTAAAAAGTATAAGAAGGATTAATTTGGGTTGGGTTTAAGTACTGTTGGAATCCTATCCCAAGTTTTCTAAACCTATAATTAAAATCCACCATAAACTCTTGAGGGGTCCTTTTGATTATGGTCAATTGCTCTACTAGGGACAAGTGGTCACTTATATCTTTAAAGTGCTTGCATAACTCCCCAAATCCATCCCAAGTATTGATGGAGGTAGTTGTTATACATTTATCCGTTGAAGTGCTTTGTCTTTCAAAGAGCTAGCTAGCAGCCTCATTGTTACATTCTCTTGAGTCACATCATGCACAGAATAAAGGTTTGTAATGTCTCTAATGTGTTTAATAGGAATGGTAGAGTTTTCTCTTATGAAGTTTGAAATAATTTTGAGGGAAGAAATAGGGATATCATAAAATTGATTTAGGTTTAGAGGGTTTCCACTATTGAAGGGAATAAAGGCCTAATTTCTAGGTATAGCCATTAGAGATGTAAGAGTTCTAGCAGGGTTATATTGAATAAGACTAGGATAAGTAGGGGGTGTGGGATAGGGATTGAACCTAGGGTACATATTCCTTTTATAAAAATCAAAAAATAATTTAATAAATTTATATTCCTTACCCTTGGATGAATACCTTGTGATGACCTTTGGCATGAAACTTGAGTCTTAATCTACCACCAGGATATTTGAAACTCCTTGATGTCACCAAATCTTGAGAATTAGTGTTCCAACCTTATTTAATTTTGGTCCCATTAATTATGCAAAAAATTATTATTAGTCTAAATTGCATCCTTGAGGAATGGAGTTTCAAACCTACCTCATCTAGTTGATATAATGGAATCACCTCTAGTTGTGGGTAAGCTAATGAATGAGGTGAGTCTCTAGATTTAGGGATAGCTCCCCTACCTATGACACATTTTTTAAGATGTATGCCATCTCTAAAAAACCACATATAACTCTATATATTCTTGAGGAACTCATCTTGTCATAAGAGTGGAGCTAAATGTTTGGGGTCATATGCAAGGTTTTAGGCCTTATAAGCCTAGACTAATATTCAAGGCATAAGACCACATGTAGGTGATTATGGTGGTCTTAAAACCTTATTATCATCTCTACCATTCAAATCCAAACCTTTATATAGTCTCATAGTTTCCTATATCTATGTCTCTACCATTCCTCCTCATTAGACCTACTATGACCATTATAAGTTCTTGTTAGGGTTCTCAAACCAGTTGATTCAGATGACCTTGGTAGTCTGAGTTTCACCATTTTTATCATTACCAAGGGAGTTTTAACCCACATATAATGTCCCTCTATATCTATCAACACCTTCTTGGACTTATGTCTCCATCCTACATGCAACAAACATGCTCTTCTAACTATGCACACACATGTCTATGTGTGGGGCTCTAGAATCAACATGCCTAAATAGGCCTCTTAACCTTAATATTCATTTATATTAACTGAGAGGATCATATGTATCTTTTGATAGATATTTATAAGATCATTTTCATGTGATTATATTCTCCTTGACCTATTTCTCTTCAAACTAAGCAAGCCCTTCTCCCTCTAGTTTGTAGGCCCATCAAGCCACTAGGTAGTCCTGTAGGTGTCTATGGACTGTATCTACAAGGTCATAATGAGTTTGTTTTGATCATATCTTCTTGAAATTTATCCTTATATCTCTTTATCCTCAAATTATTTTTAATACTTTATCTACCATGTAAGCTCCAAACTTACTATTATGCATGATATTTTCTCTTCAAGCTTGAGAACAACCTAAGTTGTTTATAGTTGATGATTTGGGGTCTTGAATGCATGCCTATAGTGGGAATATATTAATTAGGGTATTTCAAAATCTTTGATATTCTTATCCCCTATTGAGGCTATGTCTAATTAGGTTTATGAAACCTTTATGCTTGCATCTGCTTCACAAGATGTAATCCCTTTTGAGAAGTTTGTATATAGACCAGTGTGACACCTTAGTCCTAAGATGGACCTGTAGGTGATCATTTGTTGTGTGAATAGATTATTGTAGTATTTAGTTATTTATGTATCTCACTACTCATCATAAATTACTCCTCCAACAACTTGTATTTCCCATCTGACTTCAAACTTTAAAGCCAACTTGAAAACCCAAGCAAGCTTGTACGTTACCATTTTGCCCATAGTAATGTTTAGAGTGTCTTGACATTGGTTTTGAAGAAATATTCCCTCACTAGTATTTAATTTTTAAAATTTTAACACACTATATATCCCTCATTATCAGATCTTCAAACTCCATTATGATGCAGATTTGAACACAGTGTTTTACAAAAGGCAGAACTACAAGTATGTAGACCTATAAGTTTGCATTCCTATAATTTTAGGCCTCTTTTTGGTGAAAATAAGATATTTAAAGCCTAATATAATCCTTACTTGGATATTTACATTAAAATTATGAGATCATGGATTTCATCCACCCTTGAATGATGCAAAACAAGACCTAATTACTCCATTATTATAGGCAGCTTACACACACAATCCCAAAGTGAGGAGCACTAGATGTTGCTTGGAAAGAATGGTATGAGAGTAAAGCACTCGAGAATATTTTATATATATGAAATTATAAAGGATTGAAATATAATGGATAACCTTCATCAACATTCCTTGTTTTTTAAAGGCTTTGAAACATTCAAGAAACCAAAATAGTCACCCTACAAACTGAGAATAATGGAGGTTTCTTATCAACTTGAGGTTACACATGCCTAAATTTGGTGGATGAAGGTGTGAAATGTATGTGTAGACCTCTAATGATCTTTTTAAAATACTCTCAGACTTTAATGAGTCCCTTTTTACAAGAAATATTGCCCAAAACTAAGCCACTAGGGTTTTGCAAGGGTTTAAGACCACCTAGGGGTCTTAATGATTATTCATAAAGCCTAAGGATTTAATCTAAAAAATAATGACACTAATTATAATATCACTAGGGACTCTACCTATGACCAGTAGATTGGGCTCTAAATCTCCCTATATGGACTATAGCATTCACCTCAAACTAGCCCTTGTGAGCTTGTCAAGAGCTCGATAGAGATTCTACTACATTTTATACCTTTATTTTGGATTTATGAACATGTATTCTCCTCTATGATTCATAAAATGGATCCACCATGATGTTTATGACCTCTTCTAACCCTGACCTGACCATACAAGTTCATACAAGTCTTGAAATAACCTATAAAACATTTTTTCTCTACATTTTTTCATGTTTGAGATCTTGAGAAACCATTGGAGAATAAAAATATGTAAAAAAAAGAGGTTAAATACACTTTTAAATTAGAGGGTATAGATGGAGGGAAGTTATAAATTCACTTTTCAAGCATGGGGGACCTTTTATGGTGAATGAAGGATGTTTGACCCCTAAAAATACTCCTTTAACATATAAGACCACCTTAAAATGACTTGCAACGGTTGTGAGACCTTTTAGGGACATTTTACCCTTGGTGGTGGATAAATTATTTTTTAGGGACCATTTTAACACTATTCACATGGTTTGAACACCCGTTGAAGGCAATACATATAAGATATCAAATGTAATAACAATTGAAGTATTTACTATTGACAATTTTGACCTCATAGGCGAAATTGTCACCCTTACCACTTGAAAATTTTATTGTTAAGACATGATTTAATTTTTTAGGTATAAAAATATCCAATGGATATGTTTTTCAGCATTTTAAATAGGCTTCTCAAGTGATTCTAGTAGTTTTGGTGTCAAAAAGGCTTATTTTAAGGCCATCCATACAATTCTCAAGGTGAAATTGAGATTTAGGCATATTATGGACCTTATTTATCCATTAAAATGTCAAAAAAAGTGATTTGGAATAGGTTTTATGTCTCATAATGAATAAAACTAATTTATATCTCATATTGACCTCATTGGCAGCTTTAGAAGGGCAATTTTCAAGTGTTCAGTACAGAAAGAAGAGAGAGAGTTAGGATCCAAAAATTTGGAAATTTTTGGGGGTCCTAGTAATATTTAAATCAGTGTCATTATTTTTTATATTTACACCTTATTATTTATGAACAATCACTAAAAGTGATAGTAGGTCACTATGGCCTATTCATCCAAGAGGGGTATGTTATTGCAGTTATTTCTTTAGTTCAAAAATATATAGAGATAAATGGATTTGATTAATGTTTTTATAGGTCATGGATCTCCTTTTCATGGTGGTTTAATTAGTCAACTCATCTCCATGAGTTGCCTTCACTTAGAATAAGAGTATTATAGTGTATAAGTTATTTTAGTGGATTATGTTGTAAGTTATTGCTTCCTTTTCATGGTGGTATTTATAAAAGGTTTATAATGATTTATAATTCATGGGATCTCAATAATTTTCATGTAATTTATTATTATTTTATGATATATGTCTTTTGTCTAACATCTTCAAATGTTTGCTCTTTGAGACATTATCAAGGTTTGCACAGTCCAATGGAGTTTTGGTTGCTAATTTTGGTTCAAATTCTATTGATACATCATGTTGTGAGGTTATTAGATGATTTTTCATCATTTTAAGCATGAGGAAAGTGAAGGTAAGATCTCAAATGCATACTTTCGATGAAGATCACAAGTGTTTCCTCCATGTGCTAGTTGTATGAACTATGAAGTGTTTAGGAGAAACTCAAAGCCATGAGGGGAACCAAATACATCTATTCATACCTTTTTATATCCCTAACTAATTCACTACCATCACCAAGTTTATCAATTTTATTGAATGCACCAAATCTTTACTTGTAATGCTTATACACAAGATGATTGTATTAGTCCATATAGTACTATAAGGTGGCTTGAAGGTGACTTGAAGAATGGTCATATGATTTGTGAACCATTAAGGAATGACATAAAGAGGTGTATTTATTTGAGAATGTTTTCAAGTTTGAGAACTCAAAAAAGATGACCTTGTATAGTTTATACAGTTAAATAAGACCTAGAGGCCCCTAGGCTTATAAGTCCTCATTTTAGACCTCAATAAACATCAAACCAACATAAAGGGACCTCAAATATGGTAACTTGATTGAGATATAAGATGATATGGATCACAGAAGAGATCAAAGAACTCTTAAATCATAAGGTCTCTTAAGGAATACTTATAGTCATCTAGTTCCACATATAAGCCAAGAGAAACCTTGACAAAATCTCACCTATAGCCATGTGGGTGAGAGTGAAGTCAAAGGTATGAATGACATTTTAGACCTTAAGATTAAAGGAGGGTCAAATGCATATGGAGGATTCTAAATTTTACCTCAGATAGACCAATAGCTCAGTATGAAACCAAGAGAATCAAAGGATCTTGATCAAACTAAATTTGATCTCCATACATAGTCAATAAACCACCTACAGGCAGTTAAACAAGCATGAGTGTTGATGAGAAGGTCATAAGGATAGGAAAGAGGTAGAGTTTTTTTATAAATGCTTGAACATAATCTAAGACTATAGACTCGTTCAAGGCCATTGAAAATATTAGTAATGAGAATGGTGATGGTCTAAAGGATCTTAATACAGTCAAGTGACTAAAAGGACACCTATAGGTTGCTTGAAGGACACCTACAGCCAATGAGTCTAAAATGATATCTTGAGGCCTATTTGAATTGTTGTGTTGTGGAGCCTATTTCTAAATTACAATGTATTTTTTAATATTGTACATTTTAAATGTACTATACACTCCATATGATTTCTAGACCCCTTTTAATGGGAAACCATTTTGGGTTGATTATGCCCATCATTTTGGTACCCATTATTTTGTAATACCACTTTGTTGATATATTATTTATTGATGGATATTTCATAGGTAGTACATCATGAGAACTATGGTTTTGAGAAGGAAGAATAAAGCATGTGAATTCAAGTGCAAATTTAGGAGGGTTTATTGAGCATAACTCCAAATAATATTTATGCATTGTAATTGTGAAGATAGATCTGAGAGTGATTGTACTCTGGTGGCTTGTAATAAAATCTAAGCAAGTGTTTCTTGATGGATGTATCCCACATTAGGTAAACCATATTAAATATAGTCTTCTTATTGTGCATGTTTATTTCTATTCTTTATGAATCTCTATTTATATCTATTATTTTGATTCTGTGTAATTATTTTGCATCAATTTTTGGTTTTATTCCTAAAAACTAGTATCAGAGCTTCAGGTTGTATTTTTTGAAGTCTTGAATTATAGTAAGGGTTATTAGTTCAAGTGAGACATATCATTGATGATCACATATCAAAGGTTAAAAAGTTTAATTGATATAAATTTGGTCTATGGAAGATGCAGATGGAGGATTATCTCTATCGAAAAGACCTTCATGCTCTACTGGGAGGAAAAATAAAGCAACTAGTGAGTATGATAGATGAGGCTTGGGAACTGATTGATAGGAAATCACTTGGAGATATTAGGTTATGCCTCACATATTTGATTGCACTAAATATATCATAGGAGAAGACCATAGAAGGTCTCATGAATGCATTAGGGAAGTTATATGATAAACCCTCTACTTTTAATAAAATATTTTTTATGAAAAAGTTATTTAATATGAAGATGTCTAAAAATGGTTTAGTTTTTAATCATCTAAATGAATTCAATATGGTTATGAGTATGTTGAATTCTATAAAAATATATTTTTATGATGAAGTTAGGTCTTTGCTTATTTTGTGTTCCTTACCAGAGAGTTGGAATAGCCTAGTAATGGTTGTGAGCAACTCGGTCTCTAATAATGCCAAGTTGAAGATTGAGGATGTCATAAGAGTAATCCTCAGTGAAGAAGTGTGATGAAAAATATCTAGGGAGACTTTTACTTCAGGTGATGCTTTGGAAATGGAGAGTAGAGGGAGACAAAATGTTAGAGGAAAAGGAAAGCATGGAAAATCAACTAGTCTTGGGAGGTCAAAATCAAGGGCCAGAATGGTATGCTGGCACTATGGAAAGACTAGGCATGCGAATAAGGATTTTTGGTCTCTTCAAAACAAGAACAAAAATTAGGAAGACACCAAGGAGGTGCATGTGGCAATAGGTAATGTTTGTCAGGATGCATTAATTCTCTCCATTAACAATATTATTGAGTCTTGGGATTTAGATTCAAGGGCTTCTTTTCATGCTACACCATATAGGCATTATTTTATTGATTATGTTCTAGGGGATTTTGGACATGTTTACCTTGGTGATGATGAGCCTTGTAGCATAATAGGAAAAGGAAGTGTTCAGATCAAGATGCATAATGGGAATACTTGGCTACTAAAGGATGTCAGGCATGTGCCTAAGTTGAGATAGAATTTGGTATATACATGATAGCTAGGCAGTGAAGGTTATATGGTGACATTCATAGTAGATTATAGGAAGGTGACCAAGGGTGCTCTTGTGGTAGTAAGAGGTAATAAGTTTGGTACCCTATATTTATCAAGTAGTGTTTATTATTGTAATTTAGTTGTTGTAGATGTAGACACAACTTTATGGCATAATAGGCTCGGTCACATGAGCTATGCAAATTTTGAAGGATTAATTACCTAGATTGAAAGGATCTGATTTAGATTTCTATGAAGACTGTGTGTATAAAAAATATAAAAAGGTAAAAAATTTCAAGGTTAGACCTATGAGGAAGGATAACAAGTTGGAGCTAGTTTATTTAGATGTATGGGGGCTGGATTAGGTATCTTCTATTGGTGGGTCATCTTATTATGTCACTTTTATTGATGATACAACTAGGAAAGTTTGGGTGTATTACATTAGCAAAAAATTTGATGTGTTTGATATGTTTAAAAGATGGAAAACCTTGGTTGATAATGAAAAAGGTCTCAAGTTAAAATGTCTTAGGTCACATAATGGTGGGGAATATTGTAGTAATGCATTTTTTTATTATTGTTCAAGGAATGGAATTCATAGATAGAAGATGGTTCTAAGAACTCCATAATAGATTGGAGTGTCAGAAAGGATGAACAGGACTACCATGGAGCATGTTAGGAACATGAGGTTGCATGTAGGACTACCTCTTCAATTTTGGGTAGAATTAGTAAACACAGATGTATATCTGATAAATAGAGGTCCTTCATCTACCATATATGGAGGCATACCTAAGAAATCTTGGTCTAGTAATAAGGTTTATTATTCATTTCTTAGAATATTTGGTTGTGAAGCCTTCTTTCATATTGATAAGGATAATAGGACCAAGTTAGATGTTAAGTCTAAAAAATTCACCTTTATTGGTTATGGTGAGGATGACTTTGGTTTCCAGATTTGGGATCTTAAGGACAAGAAAATCTTTAGGTCTAGGTATGTTGTCTTTAATGAAAAATTCATGTATAAATAGTAGTTGTAGGATCAAAAAGAGGATTTCAAAAAAGAGTACATAGTATTGGAGGACATTGTAGATGATAAAGTGTCCAAACAACCAATTCAGGCACCTACTCCACAAGAACCCCAAACTCCTATGGTGAGAAGGTCTTCTAGGGTAAGAAGGGAACCTAAACATTTTTATCCATCTCTTTATTTATTACTCACTGACAATGGAGAGCCATAGTGATTTGAAGAAGTAATGTAGGTAGATGTCAAGAAGAAATGGGAGCAAGTTATGGATGAGGAACATCAATCTCTCATGGAAAATTAGACTTGGGATTTAGTAACCCCACCTGAAGGAAGAGAGTATTATAGAACAAGTGAGTGTATAGAATTAAATAAGATGATGGAGGCAATAAAAATTATAAGGCCCAATTAGATGTAAGGGGATTTACACAGAAGAAGGGAATTGATTTTGATGAGATTTTTTCCCCAGTGGTAAAGATGACTTCTATTAGGACTATTCTTAGGATAGTGGCAATAGAAGACTTGTACTTAGAGCAGCTAGATGTGAAGATTGTGTTACTTCATGGTGATTTGAAGGAAGACTTGTCTATGGAGCAAACATGGGGATATGAGGTCATAGAGAAGAATAACATGGTGTGAAAATTGAAGAAGACCTTGTATGGCTTCAAACAAGCTCCATGATAGTGGTACATGAAATTTGATAGTTTTATGATAGAACAAGGATACTTTCGGTGTCATTTAGAAATTTGATAATGGTGATTATATTATCCTTTGTATGTATGTAGATGACATGTTGGTTGTAGGTAAGAACATGCAGGAAATAAATGTACTCAAGGAAAAGCTTAGTAATTCCTTTGCTACAAAGGATTTGGGAGCAAAAAAATAAATCCTTGGTATGAGAATAACTTGAAATAGAAAGGAATGAATGTTGAATTTATCCCAAGAAGAGTACATCAAAAAGGTCTTGGAGAGGTTTAGAATGTAGGATGTTAAACTAGTTGGGACTCCTTTGGCAAGTCATTTCAACTTATCAAAGGAGCAATGTCCAAAGATAGAGGAGGATAAAATCCAAATTTCATATTTACCATACTCATCAATTGTTGGTAACTTGATGTATGCCATGGTGTGCACTAGGCTAGATATTACCCATGTAGTGGGAGCAGTAAGTAGGTACATGAGTGATCCAAGTAGAGAACACTAGAAGTCAGTGAAGTAGATCCTTTGGTATTTAAGAGGGACCATGGGGGTAGTTTTAAGCTATGGTGTATTAGACACCACTTTACATGGTTATGTATATTCAAACATGGTTGGAGGATTAGATAGTAGGAGGAGTACAATAAGACATGGATTTACTATAAGTGACACAATAGTGAGATTTCATGACTACATAAACTTATGGCTTTATCAACCACAGAGGTTGAGTATGCTGTTTCCATAAAGGAAAGCAAAGAAATTATTTGGTTACAACAATTTCTTGAAGATTTGTGGCATAATCAAGAGGAAAGGAAGCTATATAGTGACAATCAGAGTGTTATACATATAGCAAAGAACTCTACTTTCCACTCTAAGATGAAGCATACACAAATTAGGTACCATTTCATCAGGATAGCTTTGGAAGAAGAGAATTTTAAGCTAGAGAATATTCATACCAGTCAAAATCCTACAGACATGATGACTAAGGTGGTCACAAGGGAGAAACTCAAGCTATGTTCAGTTTTGATTGGCCTTCACAGTTGATAGTGAAGGGTTGAGAATCTTGCTTAGAGGAAATCGGTCTCCAAGTGGGAGATTGTTATGTTGTGGAGCCTATTTCTAAATTATAATGTATTTTCAAATATTATACATTTTAAATGTACTATACACTCTATATTTTTTCTAAACCCCTTTATTGAAAAACCATTTTAGGTTGATTCTGCCCATGGTTTTGGTACCCATTATTTTGTAATACTGCTTGTTGATGTATTATATATTGATGGATATTTCATAGGTAATACATCATGAGAACTAGGGTTTTGAGAAGGAAGAATAGAGTGTGTGAATTTAGGTGCAAATTCAAAAGGATTTGTTGAGCATATCTCCAAACAATATTTATGCATTGTAATTGTGAAGATAGATTTGAGAGTGATTGTACTATGGTGGCTTGTAATAAAATTTGAGTAAGTGTTTCTTGGTGGATGTAGCCCACATTAGGTGAATCACATTAAATCTTGTCTTCTTATTGTGCATGTTTATTTTTATTATTTATGCATCTTTGTTTATATCTATTATTGTGATTATGTGAAATTATTCCACATCAATTTTTGGTTTTATTCCTAACATGAATAAGGATAATTGGATAGAAGGATTCCATGGTGAGATTCAATTTTTTAGTCTCAATCAAGCCATATAGGTGTCTAAAGTGAACATAAGTTCAAGGAGCTATTAAATAAGATCTATCAAAATTAACCTACAATCAACATCCTATATACTACTTGTAATCCTACTTAGAGTTTCATTTCATGTTTACGCCTAAAAGAAGTGAGAAGTTTGATAGAAGTGTTGAATATTATTTAAGCTCAATCAATATTTTAGACAAGTTCAAGGATTACTAGGAGGATTAGTAATGAGAATTTGAGGACTAAACTCACAATGTATAGTCATGACATCAAAATTTAAAACACAATAAAATACCCTAGAAACACCTACAGCCAGGTGTAGGGTAAGGTTCATATCATGAGAGGAATAGAGTATAGAGAACACTAAGCTTATTTGAGACTGAAACTAGGTCCAAAACCTAACTAGGGTTAGTGATGTAGAGGAAAGGTCTTAAAAAATAACATTACTCAGTCAAGTGACCCCAATAGGCACCTACAGGCCCATTTATAGGGTTAGTTCCTTCTTCAAGGCTAAGCAGGGGTTTTGAGATATGGTGTAGGGGTGTTGAGCATTGTTGAAAGGATATTCAATCCAATCAAGACTCTAAGCCTATTTGATATGGAAACCAAGTTTAGGTCCTTTGATGAAGCTACTAGTATGAACATGAGGTCCAAACCCAAAATACATAGTCAAGCTAACCCTAATAGGCCCTAATAAGCACCTATAGCCATACCTTGTAAGGTATGAGCTAAAAATGTATAGGCTAGAATAGAGTATGTGTGAAAGTGTTGGGACTCCAATTAAGACTCAAGGCCATTAGAAAATGAGGTGTTCTAAATTTAAGTGATGTCCAAGCATTCAGTAGGTAATCAAGCCTAAAAGTAACCTACAGTCAGGTAAGGTCAAACATTTATCTACAATGTTTGAGGAGATTTGAGGAGATAAGAAGGTAAATGGATTTTATACTTTCATTTGGTACTAAAGAATATCAAGCCATGTTATATACCTATTAAGTTATTTTTTCACCTAAAGTATCCACCTACAGGAAACCTTAAATCATTACCTATAGCCAGCATTTAGGCCAACTGAGTTTGGTTATCACATGAAGATATGGAAGGGTACAGTGATAGGGTTGACATGTTTGAGATTAATTGTGTCTTAGAGTTGAGTTTTATTCATGAATATAAAATATTTTTAAAGTTATGGAAGCCTCTTAAAATGGTTCCTTGATCATCATACACATAGTCAACATGGACATGGTGGAGAACACAGTCCTTTTAGGGTCAACAGGCCCACTCACAAACTAAGTGAAAAAGCATACCTTTCACTAAATTTGGAACAATGGTAGTTGAAAGAGAGTTTGAATGGCCTAATTATTACCTACATAAATAATTTGATCAATTTCATATAGCTCAAAAGGATAAGAATCTTTGTTCATGGAACTCTAGGGTCATCAAACCTATTGTGCATTCAAACCCTTCATTATGGATTTCAATGTCTTAGACCAGTTTGAGAGGTCATGCATATAAGGAATAATCATGTATCACTTTCATAGATAATTTAATACATGATTAAGAGATATATCTAATGAGCAAGTGAGTGTTAAGGCCTTAAGCCTAAGATTACCTTTCTTGCCTTAACATAGTCATAGGCCTACAACCAGTCATAGGAAAATTTGGTGTTTTAAAGGTTTTATGGGAATAACCACACTAATAATTGGTATATATGGTTTTTATGAGTTGATAAAGATGTTAATAATCACTTTAAGGCCATATTAATATCATACATACCCACTGTTTTATCTCAAACCTTGCCCACTCCATTGGTAAGAGGTATTATTGAGACCAAGGAGTCCAATTGATCTCAAAAGCATGAAATAAGTTTCCAAACCTTATAGGAGGATCTTGAGGAAACATTAAAAATGTTTCCATGCATCAACATGAGGTACTCAAGTTCAAGTTTTTAGTCCAAGTGCCCTTGAGGGCTAGTAAGAAGAAAATAAGCCTAAACCCCAAGTGTTCTAACCAGTACACCATGAGCACATAGAGGGGTAACCAGTACTTCCAAGACATGTATAATAATTTGGGATATTTTTTCAAATGTGAATGAACTGTTCATAGTAGTGGGAGTTACTTATAAAACCGAAAACTCATATTATACCTCTCTCAAGTCCTAAAAGAGCTAAACAAGCCACCCAATAGGCGATTGTAGATGCTTGTACCATATCTCACACTTTGCATGGGAGTCTGATCCACTTCATATAGTTGAAACAATATATCAAGAAGGTTTTCCAAGTGGGAGGATGTCAGTTTCTTGTCCCATCCTTATGAAATATCATTAAGACCCCAAACAGGTCTTAAACCCTTTTAAAACCTTGATAGTGACCAGTCATGGGAAAAAGACCTAAAATTCACATATAATTCCATATTTTTATCTTTAAACCTCTTTTATTTTGTTTATGAATCCAAGGAGGTTCTCAAAATGTATTTTTATGCTGATGCCACTTGTACAGATTGCTCCAAATACCCTATTTTCATGTTTTTTAGTGTTTTTTAGGTGTTATGAGAAGGGGAGAACTTCATAATCATGTTATGAGGTAGTTTTGTACTTTTAATAACTATTTAATCTAAAAAAATTCATGGGGGATTTTTAATGTGGCTAAACTAGGCTTATTTTTCAAGGTAGTCCCAAATAGGCTCAAAATAAACCTAGGAAGCAAGGTGGTTTCATGGTTTACATACTTCCACAACGTATCAAAACACCAAATTTGTAATGTATTATGTTATTATTATAGTTAAATTTAATCACACACTTTTTGATATTTTCACATGTGTGTGTGGCCATTTGGGTCAGATTTCTCTTTCTAGGCCTCAGAGGGCTAATTTGACCTAATTGGAGAAGAAAATGAAGGAAAAGGAGTACTTATACTTGGATTATAATCATGAAATTTTGTGTGGAGTTATAAGGGGATAGTTTATACTCAAAAATATTCCTAGGTTTCTAATTTGGTCTATAAAATCTTCTAGATAAGGAGCTTTTTAGGTTTTTATGGTTATAAGGAAGGGGTGTTTTAGCAAGCAAAATGAACAAAATTAAATCTTGTGGGCTACTTGATGGCTCTAAGTTCATTTTTTTAGTTATAATGTCATGATTAGAATCCATCCATGGTGTAATTTTTCCTGTTCCAATGCAAAAACTCAATTTCTCTCTCCTAAGCCTTTTGCACAAGGAAGAAACAAGTGAGTTAAGCACCAAATGGATGCATAAAAACATTTCCAAAGGTTTTATTGAAGTTTATAATTATTTATATGCCAATTTAATAGTATGAAAAATTTATAGTTAACTTTAGGATTATTTCAAAGGTAGAAAAGGTCTTGAAAACTCCTAAGAGAACCTTCTCACCTTCCAACACCTAGTCAAAAGACAAAGTCAAAGGTTCACAAAGAGTCCTAAAAACCTCAATTAGTTGGAGAGACCTCATAAATTAAGGAGAGGAATAATTAAAATTCATACTTGAATGTTAATTAAATACCTACGCTCAAGTATCAAGGCTTATTTTCAAGGAAGCCTCTTCTTTACCAAGAATATAGGAGTATGCAAGAGAAAATCTAGGATGTTGTATGGGTCAAGGGCTAGGAATAAATGATAATTAACTCATTCAACCTTAAAAACACTCCCTCTATGAATTTTTTTAAAATTATGTATGAGATATTAATCAAATAATACTACGTAGCATTTAGAGGACTAAATCAATGTCACATTTCCTTGTTTCAGGGGTTCTTGTCTCCTATCTCCTCTCTCCTCTCTCTCATTCTCACTGTATGTAAGCCAATTTTTGTCATTTGAAAAATCCTTAACCTAAGTTTTGTCAAGGCCATTATTATAAAACATTTTAACTTGCCTATTTTGAATGAATAAAATATAATTCATGCCTCCTTAAAGCTTGGTTTAGTGTATTTTCGTGGTTTGTTGATAGATGTCAGTGATAGTTCATGTTTCCTCTCATCTTGTCCTTTCCTTTTACCTATTTTTAGGTGTTATCTCATACTTAAAGGTTTAATATTGTGATTTAATCATCTTTTTTGTATGGCAAGTGTAAGATTTATTTAGTGTCTTTGAGATGCCTATTGAACAAGTGCCTTAGATCATGCATCAAGCCTAAGCCTATGTGTGAAACATGGATGTTTGGAGGCTTTTAATTGAGAAGTGTAATCAATTTTATGTCATTATTCAACCTTATTAGTGCATAATTCAAAATTAGAGGTCACATTTTGGTATATCACCCTAATTAGATTGGTTTTCCTTTTAATTTACCTTGTTCCCTTTTTCCTTCCAAGATGGTAGTGTAGAGTATAGATCCTAACTGATACATCAAGGGTAGTTAAACCTTAAAATATATAGATTAAATCCACCTATTAGGCCACCCACATCTTAGGATTATCTCCATGTTACTTCAAACTATGAAGGTTTAAACTTCCTTCACAATGGTGAAAGTGTAGTAGTCAATAGTTTTTGGCACACCCAGTGAGACACATTGGAGTTGGTCTTGTTGAAATTTTAGTTATATAAGTTTTCTTAATGAAGTATTTGGTGAATCCAAGCTTAATAAGCTACTTATAATACTCCAGACATAATTTTCAAGTAAGTCTATTTTCATTTCACTATCATGATGTTGTTTTTATGGTTGTGTATGAGGAAAATTCCTATGTTATATTTATTTATCAGCCTTAAAATGAGTTATACTAGCCTAGTCATGATCCATTGGAGCCTTATCATGATCCATATGAACTATATTATAATCCTAATCAACCTTACCAAGATTATTACTAGCCCTATGATTAACATTGTCAAGAGTATGATGATGCATATTAGCGTTATGGTGACCCTTATTAGCCTCACTATGACCCTAACTATATGCTTTAGTGGCCTTCTCATGACTTGAATAAGTCATATTCACCTCTTCCTAGTTCATCTCCAACTCAAAATCATGATTCCCCTACCCTATGCTTTTTGTCATTCAAGCCAAATATGCTAAGGTCTAAAGGGGTGATGAGAGTATGGGATAGAGAGTTGGATGTGATTACTTTTCACCTTATAGATAAGATGAAGAAAATAGTATAAATGTTGACAAGTAGGTGGGAAGAAATTAGAGAATATAATCAGTATATCATGACCTATGAGTTGAGTGAAATGAGAACCATGATCAAATGATAGGTAGACATGTTGATGAGATGGGAGAATCAAGAAATATAATCCAAATAACCTCATCCATCTCTTCCTAACCTGGGTCAAAATTCCTATGTTCCAATTTTTCTTCTAGATACACCTACCCTTCCTCAAGAAAATAAACCTATTTCATCTTGAAGGCCTTCTTGGGCTATGACTCCTGATTATGCCATGCCAAGTCTTATGGATGAATCTCCTCCCATCACTATTATGGAAACTTCTTGTTTACCATATCAACCCTTTTGTGCTCCTCCTCATTAAGTCTTTGACCATTCTCAAATGGAGCCTTCAAGAGATTCAATTCAATCTCCAAGTAAACCTGCTACTTTCAAAGTCCTACCTTAGAACTTAGTAGTTAAATATTGGGATAAATAAGAGGAGGTGAGTATTATAGATTTTGATCCTAAGGAAAACCCTGTGTCTATAGTTGTTCCCTCATGGAAGTCAATTTAGGAAAACATCCATATGAAGGAATAAGTGATTTTTGAAGAGGCAAAAACTCAGGTTACATTTGAAATTGATGAGATGAATCATGAGGGTGAAAAATGAAATGGTGAGGTATAAAACTAATAACTCATAGGACAACTCAACTTACACTCTCTCCAATCATTCCTACAAGAATCTTCCATTCCCAAGATCTCAAATTGTAAAAGTACTCCCTTAACTCCCAAATAAACTCATGAACTTATTCATTGCCCTCACACCATCTCCCCTATTAAAGAGGAGTATGTTCTATAGAGGCAAGTGATTTTTAGTGAGAGTGTGGTGAAGATGAGGAAAACATGCATGAAGAAGAGATCTTTATTAGTACTCCCCTTGGTGAGAGCAAAGGCATTTTATATTTAAAACTAGATGAAGAGATTTTAGCAAAAGATGAATATGTTGACTTGTTTCAAGAGCTTAATTTTTGTGTGATTGAGCATGATGAAGAGAAAGTAGATCCTTATTTTGATCTCCATGGTACCATTCAAGAGCATAGTGAAGATTTGTTTAAAGCTTTAGAATCATGTTATTCACTTCTCCCAAGTGATTATGAGTTGAGTAAGGCAATAAGAGTTAGTTTTGGTAAACCAATCAACAAGATAGAGAGTGTTAGTCTTGTAAATTTGCATTTTCAATAATTAGCCTCACTAGATGATGATTTGTTTGACATTCTCAACATGGGTTATCATCCTATCACCTCATTTGCAGACCTTGATGTACTCTTGGAAGATAGTGTGGATCACTTTTGGCCATAATTTCTCAAAGAAAAATAAAATCTTTCTTATGTAGATAATGATGGGAAAGTTGAAATTCACCAAAAGGATATTGAGGACTAGGTATGTTACTTTAATCAGTCATATAAGGTTCATGATGCAGTTGATCTTATAAACCAATATCTTGCCATCTTGGAGACCATTACCAAAGAAGAAGAATAGCATAAGGTAGAGAATTAATAAGACAAGTATGTGTTCATTAGAGATATTTTTGATGATGTATATCTATTTCAAGACATGCCAAATGTGTTGTCAATCTAGAATAAGTCTCAACTAGGTAAGAAGTCAATCAAATATGATTTCACACACCATTGCATACCTCATGAAGTGAGTGATCCAAAAAACTTTCCTTTTGATCCTGAAGGAGGATTATAGTCAGTTAAGTTGTAGTTATTTTAGATTTATTTCAAGTGTTTTCAAGCACATTAGTTTGTTTACATTTTGTTATCACAAGTGCTTTGTTAGTCTAGTTTCCTTGGTTTGTTATTTTTCCTTTTCTTGTCTTTGAGGAGCAAGTAATTATCTTATCTCAAGTTAGGAGTAGTGGACATTGGTTAAGGTATAATCATGATTTTTTCAGATTGTAAGAGTGATCTTATGATCTTTAAAGATATTTCAATGGTCTAGTTCCCAAGCATAGTAGGCATGCTTCCCAACTCAGTCGCCAAAATGTTAACAATTTTGACCTCATAGGTCAAATTTTCACCCATACCACTTGAAAATTTTATTTTCAAGACATGATGTAATTTTTCATGTCTAAAAATATCCAATGGACACATTTTTTAGCAATTTCAACAAGCTTCTCAAGTGATTCTAGTAGTTTTAGTGCTAAAAGGTCCTATTTTGAGGCCATCCATACAATTCTCAAGGTGAAATTGAGATTTAAGAATATTCAACGCATTATTTATCCATGAAAAGGTCAAACATGTGATTTTGAATAGGTTTGATGTCTCAAAATTAATAAAGATGATTTATCTCTTATATCAACCTCCTTGGCAGCTCTAGAAGGGCAATTTTCAAGGGCTCGGTACAAATAAAGGAGAGAGAGTTAGGATCTAAAAATTTATCCATTGTTAAGGGTCCTAGTAAGATTGAAATATGTGGAATTTTTTTTCATATTTATGGCTTTTTCTTTATGAACAATCGCTAAGAGTGACAATAGGTCACTATAGCCTATTCATCCAAGAGAGGTTTATTCTTGTACCTATTTCTCCAGTTCAAAAATTGATGGAGAGAAATGGTTAGTAATGTTTTTATATGTCATATATCTCCATGGTGGTTTAATCATTCAACTCATCTCCATTAGTTTCCTTCACTTTGAAGAAAAGTGTTTTGGTGTATAAGTTGTTTTAGTGGATTCTACTCCAAGTTATTGTTCCTTTTAATGGTGGTCTTTCTCAAAGATTTTTAGTGATTTTTAACTCATGGTATCTCACTTAATTTCATGTAATTCATTATTTTTATATTATATGTGTCTTCTGTTTAACATATTCAAATGCTTGCTCTTTGAGACATTATCAAGGTTTATACAATCCACTAGAGTTTTCATTGCTAATTTCAGTTCAAATTTTAGTGATACATCATGGTGTGAGGTTCTTAGATGATTTTTCATCATTGAAAGCATGATTAAATTAAAGGTAAGAGATCAAATTCACACTTTTAATGAAGATCACAAGTGTTTCCTCTGTGTGCCAATTGTACAGACTATGAAGTGTTTGGAAGAAGCTCAGAGCCATGAGGGGAACCAAATACATCTCTTCATACCTTCGTATAGCCCTAACTACTTCACTACCATCACCAAGTTTCTAAAGTTAATTTAATGCTATAAATTTTTACTCACAATGCTTATGCACAAGGTGATTGTATGTAGTTTGTACAGTACTATAAGGTGAGTTGAGGGTGAATTGAAGCATGGTCATATGCTTTGTGAATAATTGAGGAATGAAATAAGGAGGTGTATTTATTTGACAATGTTGACAAGTCTAAGGACTCAAGAAATATGACCCTATACATCTTATATAATCAAATGAGACATATAGGCCCCTAGGGTCATAGGTCCTCATTTTAGACCTTAATCAACATCAAACCAACATAAAGGAGCCTCAAGTATGGAAACTTGATTAAGATATAAGATGAGATGGCTCACACAAGATATTAAATATATAATCAAGCATAAGGTCTCTTAACTAATTCTTACAGTCATTTATTTCCACATATAAGCCAAGGGAAACCTTGACAAAAGCTCACCTACAGCCATGTGGGTAGGAGTGCAATCAAATGCATGAATGACATTTTGGACCTTAAGCTTGAAGGAGGGTCAAATGCATATGGAATATTCTAATTTTTATGTCAGATATACCAATAATTCAATATGAAACCAAGAGAATAAAAGGATCTTAATCAAACTAAATTTGATCTCCATATATAGTCAATACACCACCTATAGGCAGTTAAAGGAGCATGAGTGTTGATGAGAAGGTCATGAGGATAGAGAAGAGGCAAAGTGTGTTTTTAATTTCTTGAACCCAATCTAGGATTGTAGACTTGTTCAAGGCCATTGAAAATATTAGTAATGAGAATGGTGATGGTCTAAAGGATCTTAATACAATTAAGTGACTAAAAGGGCACCTACAGGCTACTTGAAGGACACCTATAGTCAATGAGTCTAAAATGATGTTTTGAGGCCTATTTGAATAAGAAGAAAAATTGGATACAATTAATGCATGGTGATATTGAGTTTTTTAGTTTTAGTTAATCCATAGAGGTGTCTAAACTAAACATAAGGTCAATGAGCTAATAAGGAAGAAGATCTATCAAAAGTAACCTAGAGTCAACATCCTATATATTGAATGTTGTAAATTTATGGGTATATATAGTTACACCCAAAAAGTTACAACATTCACTTATAAGGATTGTGTAAATATCAAAAATCTTATCTTACATATGACTTAAAATCCTATTTAGAGTTTCATTTCATGCTCAAGCCTAAATAAAGTGAGCAGTTTGACAAAGGTGTTGAAAATACTTATAACTCAATCAAGATTTCAGACAAGTTCAAGGACTATTATGAGGATTAGTGATGAGAATTTGAGGACTAAAATCATAGTATATATTCATGAAAACAAAACATAAAACATAATCAAACACCCTAGAAACACCTACAACCATGAGTCAAAGGTGTAGGGTAAGGTTCATATCATGAGAAGAATAGAGTAGAGAGAACTCTGGGCTTATTTGAGAATACAACTAAGTACAAAACCTAAGTAGGGTCATTGATATATAGGAGAGATCTCAAAAAACAACATTACTCATTCAAGTGGCCCCAATAGGCACCTATAGGCCTATTTATAGGGTCAGTTCCTTCTTCAAAGCTAAGTAGGGGTATTGAGATATGTTGCAAGGGTGTTGAGTAGTGTTGAAAGGCTATTGAATCCAATCAAGATTGTGAGCCTATTTGAGATGGAAACTAATTCCAGTCCTTTGAGGAATATATTGGCATGAATATGAGGTCTAAACCCAAAATAAGTAGTCAAGCTGACCCTAATAGGCCCTAATAAGCACCTGTAGCCATTCCTTGTAAGGTATGAGCTAAAAATGTATAGGTTGGAGTAAAGTATGTGTGAAAGTGTTGGGACTCCAATAAATACTTAAGGCCACTATAAATTATTTATTTCATGTGTAAGTGATTTCCAATCATTTGATAAGTAGTCAAGCCTAATATTAACCTACAATCAGTTAAGGTCAAACACAATCACTTTATCTACAGTGTTTGAGGAGACTTGAGGAGATAAGGTCTATGGATTTTATAATTTCATTAGTTACTAGAGAACATCAAGCTATGTTATATACCTATTAAGGTATTTTTTCACCTAAAACATCCATCTACAGTAAACCTTAAATCTTTACCTATAATGAGCATTTAGGCCAACTGAGTTTGGTTATCACATGAAGATGTGGAGGGGTACAGTTATAGGGTTGATAGGTTTGAGATTATTGTGTTTTGGAGATAAGTTTTATTCATGAACATCAAAGAGTTTTAAAGTTATGGAAGACTCTCAAAATGGTTCCTCAATCATCATACACATAGTTAACATGGACATGGTGGAGAACACAGTCCTTCTAAGGTTAGCAAGCCCACTCATAAACTAAGTCAGAAAACATACCTTTCACTAAATTTGACACAATGGTAATTTAAATAGAGTTTGAATGACCTCATTATTACCTATATAAAGTTTTTTATTAAGTTCATATATCTCAAAAGGAGAATAATCTTTGTTCATGAAGCTCTATGGTCATCAGGCCTATTGTGCATTCAAACCCTCCATTACAGAGTTTATTGTCTTAGACTAGTTTGAGAGGTCATGCCTATAAATAATCATCATGGATCACTTTGATATATCAATTTAGACATGTTTAATAGATATATTTGATGTAAAAGTGAGTGTTAAGGTCTTAAACCCAAGATGACCTTCCTTGCTTTAACATAGTCATAGGCCTAAAACTGGTCATGGGAGAATTTGGTGTTTTAAAGGTGTAGACACTAAAATTCTACACACTACAGTTCTAAATGTTAAAACACCCCTAGACTGCCTTAGGACCAATTTGACCCTTTGACCCCTAATTGAACCTAACCATGATCATTTTGACCAACTAACCAAACCCACCCTTTTACCCCACTTAACCTTTGACACTCAATCATCGATAATCACCTTAACTATCAATGATCACCCTAACCATCAATGGTCAAGTCTCCTCCACATTTTCCTAAAGATAACTCAAGCTATGTGTAAGCTAACACATCAAAATTTAATATAGGTAGCAAGATAATGCATTACAGAAACTAATCAAACCTCCTATAGAACCTTCTACCTCCATCTCTCTTTGCCTATAAAAGGATGGGAGCAAGAGGTGAAAAGGGATCAATCAATCCAGGAATTTAGCAATCAAAGCATTCATCCATCAAGTAACCAGCAGTCATCAAGAGCTATCAAACTTCTTTTTAGGTTTTCCCTTTTATCAAGCTATCAAACACAACAAAGACTTAAACCTTTTCCAAAATCATTCTCTAGGCAAAGTACCATTACACTACCAAAATTACTCCATGATCAACCACCAACTATCAAGTAACTAGGTACATTTCTTGTTTTAAGATTTATTTATTTAGTTTCTAACCCCTGACCTTAACCAGACCTCTAAAAATCCATCACTTGATCACTGACCTCTTTTTTTAACTTGAACTAAACTCTTTTTTGAATGCTTTCAGAACCCATAGTAACTACCAACAATCACCTTCAACCATCGATAGTTACCCAACCATCGACAGTCAGCTTAACCACTAACAGTCACCCTGACTATCAACAGTCACTATGGTAAGAAATATCATCAAGTTATTTCTACCTACCTACCCTCAACCAAATTCCACTTTTTGCATTCTTGCCTTTTCATAAAGACCTCACCTATTTTTTGAACCCAACCTAACCTATTTAGCATTAGTATTGACCTATTATTTGATATAATTAGTCTATTTTCCTTCTTCAAGCATTCATTTCTTCTTATATTCTCTTTTAGTAATTTCTATCATTTGATGCAAACATTTCATCTTTATTTATTTCAACTTAATTGTTTTAAGAGTGTGGATTGATAGCCTCCTATCAAGATCATGCTTCTTGGATCTAGCTCATGATAGGCAATCCACCTTGTACCCATATAACAACCCCTTTGCATGAGTTATTTCTTATTTATAGGTCATCCTTCCCAAGATAAAAATGAGCTCTTCATGATCATTTGGATCATGCACATATAAACAAGCATGTTCTTTTACCACACCCTTATTTCTAATTTCTTACTTCTTCTTTAAATAGAAATAAGCTAAAATTAAGAGAATCATTCTAGCACGCTTGATGGGACCTAGTAGCATCTATGTACCCTTTTATTCCTTATTCTATGCTCATATAAAGAAATTAAAATTTATTTTGGGTATAAAATAAACCTTGCATACATTGATTACTTTCATGCTTAATTTATTTAGTTAAATCAAAAGCAAAGTAATCAATTATAGCTTCACTTCTTTGTCACACACTATACAAACCACTAAAATCAATTAAATATAAAAATAATTGGCATAAGGCCCAAATATCATTTCATCTCCAAATGGATCACCTTCACCCTTTGGCTATCTTACTTAGAGGTCATTACTAAGAAGAGAACCAAAACTTGGCTCTTTGGTTGAGTCTAAACTATGAAAATTAGTATGTACTAGATAATCACCCGACACCCTTATCATTGTAGTGTGTGAAGTGAGGGGGTAGGCCCTAATACCAAACCACATATTTATTTCCAACATAGATACTTTTGAGAGCCTTGAACACCTGAAACCAACCATAGACTTCTTTTCTAGTACCTGTTCTACAAACCTATTTCTTCTTCACACTTTTTAACTAAGGCATAAGCAAAAGTGAGATAAAAAATATCCTAAGATTTTAAACACAATCTAGTGTATGTTTTGATTAACTTGAGATCTCTTGTTTTGTTTTCTTTCTATTTGAGTTGTGAGCTTTCCTTTATTCTTTTCTATTTCTCATATGGTTTTTACTAGACAATAGTTGAAGAACCAAACCAACCAAGAGCCACCTGCCCCAAGTTGTGAGCTTTCCTTTATTTCTTTCTTTTATTCCTTTATTCTTCTTCTTCCTCCATAGATTATACCTCAGATTTTAAGGGTTTCCCCATCCTTCTACCCCCACTACCATGTTGTGGATAGTTTCCCAAGGTGATGCAAATTTTACCACCTTCCTTGATAATAACCCCATGACTCTCCAACATTACCGTAACACCTTATCTCACTACACCCCTACTTTGGTTCCACCTAGTGATCCACCTTATGGGATGCCTCCCCATATTATGGTTTCTAGTACCTCTACCTAACCTATGACCACTCAAGCATCTTCTTTCACCCATAATCCACCTACTACATACACCCAAACAAAATCAAACAACCCAACCAATAACCAAACAATCCCTACACCAACCTAATACTCCTCTAACATAAGGGAAACCTTACCTTTAGTTACCCAAACCATGTCCACCATGGGGATACCTTTGAGCCATATTTCCACTATTCCCCTCATCACTACCAACCTACCAATCTCCACTCCACTTCAAAATGTGGTACTATGTATACCTTCTACCCTTCCACCTATCAGTACTAGAGTTACCACTCACCCCCAACTAATTAACCCATACATACCCCCAACCCAATCCATATCAATTCCCTAATCTACCAATTTGATCATACCTCCCAACCAACCTTATCAACTCCTCAAAAAATACCTATGACACCCTACCCACACTATGTTCCTAATCCACAAGGATACATAGCTTCATCTTCCACCCAAAATTTTATGCCCATTAACCCATATGTGGCATCATCCCAACCCTCAATGACCACATACCAACATGTGGCATCCTCTCAACCTTCTACCAATTATCCATATATTGCATCCACCTAACCTCAATAAAACTTTCCATAAAATTATGGATCTCCCCAACCCCAAACATATTTGGTCAAAATTTTGATGGACAAAATGACCAACCTAGATTCATCTATCTGTAGGGCTCATAACCTCTTATCTTATAACCAAATCTATAATGAACCTATTCACCCATCCATCCCTATCCAACCTTACCCTACTCAATGGGATTTACCTAAATTTTATAAATTCCAAAGCAATAAGGACCCCCAACAACACTTAAGAGTGTTTTGGAATTCTTGATACTTGATTACCTATGACAATGCTCTTCTCCTTCATAAATTTCCTATGTCTTTATCTAGACCAGAATTAGATTGGTATAGTGATCTCACTAAGCACTCCATCTTTTCCTTTTCCAAACTTGCCCAAACCTTTTTAAGCCACTTTTCGATCAATATATCTAAGAAGGTCTCTATTACTGACCTCTACTCCATCAGGCAATCTGATGATGAATCAATTACCAATGTTGTAGGGTGATGGAAAGGTCTTATCAACCAGATCTCTTTCTCTTTGCCCAAAGCTAAGTTAATTGAACTCTTCTCTTGGGCTAATGCCAAACACATTACCCCTACTCTGAAGGTTCAAACTTTTAGAACCTTTGATGAGGATTTCACCATCATGCATAAACTAGAAATCAAAACCATCAATGAGGGGAAGTTAAAACAAAGAAATAAAAACTCTAGCTTCAAATCCAATGACCCTTCCCCATCCAAAACCACCAACCAATCTAACTAACCCAAAACCAAACTAAAGGAAATCATGAATATGGTTATCCTTAAAATTGCTCCACCTCCAGTTGTCAACCAACCCAACCAAACCAACTCCTCTAACTCTTCTAATAATAAAAAAACTTGAAATCAAATTTGGGCTACCCAAAAATAATACACTCTATTAGGGGATTCATATGCTTCAGTTTTGGACAAGTTGTACAAAGCCAACATCATATAACTTTCCCATATCAAACCTCCTCTACAATTTAATCTTTCTTTCATTGTGCCTATTGATACAATGAGAATGATCTATTTGATTTCCACCATGTCATTGGACATGATGTTAGTAGATGTAACACTTTCAAAACTATTGTCCAAAACTTGATTGATAAAGGAGAACTTGCTTTAGATAATACCAATGCAACTCTGAATAAGTCACTTGACATCTTTCGACAACATTTTCCCAATCATCCCCCTTCTACCAACCATAATGATAACAAACTAGAATCATCTCATGCTCGTGAGGTCCATACGGTTAATGTAATCATCAATGAACTTATCATTAAGGAAACCATTGCCTCAACTACCTCCTCCTCCACTCCACTTATTGAAATAGTGGAATCACCCTCCATTATTTTAGATACACAAATAAAGGAAGAAATCACCTCCTTTCCTTCACTTAATGAGATAACAGACTTACCCACCTCTCCTTTGATATAAATACCAAAGGATGCAACCATTGCCATCACACTTTCCTTTTCCATCATGGAATCACCAACTCTCTCTTTGGAAACCATTTCACAAGGGGAGACCACCTTATCTACTCCTTCCATGGAGGAAACATCTTCCCAAATCTTGGAAACATTCATCAAGGACAAGGGTAAATAACCATTCCCTCATCTTAACCTATGGGCCTAATCTTTAAATTTGATGCCCAAGGAACCAAACTAATGTACAAACCCTTCTCTAGACTAGTCCAAAACCTAGAATTCTCTTCTCACCCCAATATGGATTGAGGCACATTTTGTCACCATATTGGGCTCCCCTATCAAAACAAACATGAAATTTTAACCTCACTTTCATCCACCATCAAACATATTATGCACAAATTTGGGGAGTCTTGAAATATTATCAAAATGACAATACAAACCCAAAATCAATGACACCAATAGGAATAAATAGAAAAGGTAAATCATAATAGTTATATAATTCTTACCATCACTTTTACCTTCTCATATTCCATTCTAAGACTTGAAACTTGTGTGATTGAGCTTGTAGACTTGATTGTTGGATTGCTTATAGTTTCTTGACAATAGCTTCCAAGAGACTATGGATGTGGATGTTGGTCTTGTGATTATTGAATGGCTTGATAGTGTTAATGGCTTGCATGTGATTCACTTGTGAATTACTTCATTCATGAATTTGTTCATTATCTTGAGAAAGGGGAGGTGGCTTAGTTTTATAATTTTATGGAGGAAGATCTATGGTCTAAATTTGAATTTGGGCCATCAAGATCTAGGGTGGAGGATTTTCCATGGAATTTTTAATTCCACGAAATCCTCTAGAATGGAAAATTCTAGAGGGAGAGGGATAAATTAGAGAGATTTATAGAATTCTCTAATTCTATAAATCTCCCAATAGGGTTTTAGGAGTTTAGGGAAGGCAAGTGTAGGGTCTTGGGTGGGTAGTTAGGATTTTCTTGAATTTTAAATTGGCTAGTGGGATTAGGGGGTAGGTTAGTAGATAATAGCTCTTGCTAGGGGATTTAATGAAGGGATGAATTGGTCTTAGGCTAGGATAAAGGTTATATGGGATATAGGAATGGGTATGGGAATTAGGCCAAGGGTTAGTATAACTAGAAAATAGGATAATTAGGCTAAATTAGTGGGAATTAGTATAGTTAGTGGGGTGAAAACATTTTAGTGCATACACCTATTATCACCTCAATCTCTTCATCAAACACCTCTCCCTCCAAAACTATGGAAGAACCATCCAAACCACCTCTATCTAAAATTATCAAATCACCTTACATCTCTCTAACCAAACCCATCAAGAACTTAGGGATACTCCCTACTCCTAGCCTTAACCACCCATCTTTGAAGTTGGATTTAAACCCATCTAGTCTACCAAAAAAAACCTTAACTAAACCAACCAAGAAGGTTAAACCGCCCAAACTCCTACCTATAACCAGAACCATACCACTTCCTTCCCTCTTACCTTTTAACTTGGGACCTCATCCTTCTTCCATCCTAGGAACTCATCCTTCTACCAAAAAGATGAACCCTCCCAAAACTACCTAAACTAAACTTCCTTCTTTCACTCTACCTTTACCTACCCCTTCCAAAACATCAACCTCCCCATCATTTTTAACCAAATTATCTACCTCTACTTACCCACCTATTACCAAACCTTCATCATCTCAATCACCAACCTCTAAATATGTCACATTTAAACCTTCTACCTCAAAACCATCTGACACCAAACAACCCCAATCAAACCCACCTACTAAAACCATTCTACCACCTACAACTCCTACAATGAAGCCTACTTCTAAGAAGGATCCCACCCTGAAAACCTAAATCCCATCACCCATAACACCTTTGCTCAAATCTTATTTAACCATTATACAAAGGTTTTTATAAACTTCTTCCTTAATCCTACCACCTATAAAATCCTTTGAACCTTCAATTCCTAAACCTTCTTGGTTCAATGATAGTTTAATCTGCTTATACCATGGGACACTTGGACACAACACAGAGAATTATAAATTTCTCCAATCACTTGTCCATAACTTATGGAATGAGGATGATCTATTATTAGATGAACCTCTCTTGCGCCCATTACCAACCCAACCACCAAATAAACCTATCCAACACTTGCCTACTCCCACACTCTCATCCAAGAGTGAGGAGGAATTGAAGTAGCCTTCTAGCCCAACACCTCCCCTCATCTACATGATCCATATGGTCACCTGATATTGGGCCCAATAAAAGGATAAGTGGAAGGCCAAAGTGTCCATTCCATTTCCACTCCTTAACCTTTCAACCAGGCTCAAGCACCTTCACCTTTACCAAAATATAAAATATTTATTTTGGGTGCCTCTCCCTCTACCACTTCCAAATATATCTAGCAAGTAGTTCTAAAATAGCTTCACCAGACACTAGTGAAGATGAGTCTATACAAACTAATTATCACCTCACCCCATCATTGCCAGCACTGATAGAGGTCCTATAATCTATAGAGGTCCAACATGAAGACCCTCAACCTCTTGTAGCCTTTACCAGAGCTCTTCAAATCCCCACCTTTGTCACATTTAAGGATTCAAAAATACCTTTTGTTCATCCTAAATATCCCGACCCTCCTTTCTTCATCACTATATACATCAATAAAACTCATATCAAAAGGGTGATGATTGATGGAAGAGCTAGTATTAATATTATCTCATCCCATGTTTATGACCAACTCTAACTACTAAAGAATATCATGTTAGAAACCACAATGGTCCTCCATTCCTTTAATGATACTATGGCCACAACCTTAGGAATAGTCATCCTCCACATCTACTTAGGACCTCACACACTTCTATAACTTTTCTAGGTCATAGAAGGTGAGTTCCAATACAACATCTTACTTGGATGCCCTTGGATCCTCTCCATGAGTTGTGTCTCATCCACCTTGAATTGATGTGTCAAGTTTGAACATGAGGGTCAGGAAATCACCATTCAAGATGACCCTAGTCTTTTTGCATCTTGCAACATGATATATCAACCCAACAACATTCTTCTACTTTGGTCATCCACCTCACCACCAACCAATAATAACTCTACCCCTACCATCAACAAAGCTTCAACTATCTCATCTATCCCTTCTTCTCATAGCCCCATAGAAGACCCCTTGGAACCCACGTTCTAATATCTCTCACTGGTAAAATATCATCTTTTGGCCATGGATGCTTACCCTACTCCTCAAGAGTATGAGAATCCTAGTTATGATCCTACTATTAGAATCATCATTCCTTTTAGGCTTATTAACCACCAAACTAACTTCATCTATGGGGGACTTGATCATCCACTTCTTGTTCCCTCCACCATCTCTTCTATCTGACCATTTACCTCTAATTTTTCCTATTTAAACAAACCATAATTTGCCAAATTGTACCTTTATTGGTGTGCCTAGAAGGGATTTGGCCTCATCTATTATGAACATGGACCATATGAGTTACCTTTGATCAAAACCCAAAAACCTCATGAGTTATTTGTCCTGAGGTTCATATCACCAAAAGAACCCACCAATTCACCCAAGCCCATCACCACCATTGAGGAGGACATCCCCTCCTCACCAACCCCATCTCTTTCAAAGTCTAAGGATTTTGAAATAATTGCTCCTAACTATTTTTTTGGTTAATACCATTAGTTTGGGGCCCTTAACCTATTAAAAGGATGGCCAAATTAAAACCTTTCCTCTGACTCATCTTAAAATGGTAGAAAATGATTCTCCTACCATCCACACCATCTAACATCAGGATGATGATTCCATTCTCACCTACCTTGGTGTAGGGGATTCTTCTATCCACAAATCCCTTCTTCTTGAGAACCAAGCCATGTTGAATGAATCCACTGTCAATGTCAACTTGGGTACTTAGGATACCCTCACATTATAAAGATTGGTCATTCCTTAGATTTCATAAAGCAACAATATTACCCTTCCTTCATAATCAAATCATAGTGTTTGTTTGGTCCTATTAATATATGCCTAGAATCAACCCTTCTATATGTCTCTACAACATTGTCATCCATCTTGATTCTAAGCATAGTAGGTGAAAGCTTCACAAGATGCACCCTCACATCACCCTTCTAGTCAAAGAAGAGCTTCAGCACCTCTTATCTATCAATTTTAATCAACCCATTGACTATCCCTAATGGGTTTCCAATATTTTCCCTATTAACAAACCCATATGGGGACTTCACCTCTGTATTGAATTTTGTGCCTTCAATCTTGCTTGTCCAAAGGATGACTTCCCTTTGCCTAGCATCAACCAACTTATTGATCTTACAACTAGCCACGATATGTTATCTCTTATGGATGATTTCTTGGGATATAATCATATCTTGATTTCCCTTGAGGATCAGCATAAGACTTCTTTCATCACCCCTTAGGGAACCTTTTACTACAGGGTCATGTCATTTGGTCTGAAGAATGTTGGAGCAACCAACCAATGTGTGATGACCTACATCTTCCATGATCTCATCCATAAAATCATAGAGGAATATGTAGATGACCTCTTTGGGAAATCCAAATATCACAAAGATCATCTATAGGTTCTCAAAATTATCTTTGAATGCCTAATCCATTTCCATGTCTGACTTAACCCCAAGAAATATTTTTTGGGAACCTATCTATAAAGCTTCTTATATTTATCATCTCTCTTCAAGGAATCAAATTAGACCCTAAAAAAGTTAGAGTGATCCTTGACATGCCACCTCCAACCCACCTTAAGAAGATTCATAGTCTGTAGGGGAAGCTCCAATCCATCCATCACTTCATCTCTCAATTATCAGATAGATGTCAACCTCTTCAACATCTTCTCAAGAAAGATACATATTTTAAGTGGACTAAGGACTACCAAAAAGCATTTGATTCACTCAAATATTACCTCCTTTCTCCACCTATTCTTACCCCTAATAAAAAGGACCAACCCTTATACCTTTATATATCTACCACTAACCATTCCTTAGGGGCAATGTTCACTCACCATGATGAACAAAACAAAGAGCAAGTTGTCTACTACATAAATTAAACATTTATAGAGTATGAGATGTGGTACACCCATACCAAGAAACTTTGCCTTTCCTTAGTCTTTGTGGCTTCTAAACTTCTTCATTGCCTCCTCAATCACAAAACCTTTGTCATTACCCACACCAACCCACTCAAGTACATGCACTCTAAACCATACCAAAACTAGCGTATGGCTAAGTGGCTCATGCTTCTAGCTAAGTTTGAACTTGAGTTCCTCTTGCAAAAATTGATTAAAGGGAAAGTTATTATTGATCAATTGGTAAAAGATCATTTTCCAGATAACCAACCATTTCCTCTTGCATTTCTTGATGAGTCCATCATGACTCTTTCTCAAGAGGACATCACCTACCAAATGACCATGTTTTTTATGGCTCAAAATGCCAATATGGTAGGGGTGATATAATTGTTCTCATTCCCCTCAGTGGTGAACCTCTTACTCTTTCCATAAAACTTTATTTTGAGTGTACCAACAATATGGTTGAGTATGAAGCCCTAGTAATAGGTCTCCAAACTGCTCTAGCCTTGGGAGTTAAGATAATCAGTGTCTTTGGTGATTTTCAACTTGTGGTCAGCTAGGTCAATGGATCCTACCAATGTAATAATGATGTCTTGCAATAGTACAAACAATTAGGAGATGTACTCTTAGCATCATTTTATCATTACCTTATCTAATCTATTTCGTGATCTACTAATAAATTTGTGGATACAATAGCTTCCCTTACTTCCCAAAACCTATCTTAGCCTTCCAATTCTAATCTCTTTGTCACCATCCATCATTTTATTACACCCTCTTATATCCAATTTGACCTCCCTAAAATTTTTAGTGTGGAGGAATCCCCATTGTACATTAGGTACCAATAGACCTTTGACTAACTCAACCTCAACGTCTTTCTTCCCAACCTCTCTAGTAATGCTCAAAGAGCCATTATTCAGAGTACCTCTCATTATACCATATTAAGGGGACTCCTTTAAAAATGGGGTTTCAATGGCCTCCTTCTCCATTGCCTATGTGTCCATGAATATTCCCATCTTATCAAAGAAATACATGACAAAATCTATGGGGGACACTTTAGTGGTCTAGCTATCACTAAATGTATCTTTCACCTTAGCTACTATTGGCCCACCCTCAAACAAGACTACTATGATTACTTGAAAAAGTGTATTAAATTTCAACAACATGCCAACTTACATCATGAATCAGCCATAGCCTTCAAGTATCCAAGGACTTTTGGCCCTTCTCGACTATATCTCATTAGGGAAATCAATCCTCATTCTTCACAGTGGCACCACTCCATCATCACTGCCATTGAGTATTTCACAAAGTAGGTGGAGGATATTCCTCACATCTTGACCAAAGTTGAAAAGATTATTGACTTTATCAATCATCATATCATCTATCATTTTAGTGTTCCCCATAAGATCATCATCAATAATGGTAAATCATACAAAAATAAAAAGGTCTGAGATCTTTATGATGCATTTAGCATTAACTTAAGCTTTTCTTTGCCTTATCATCCACAAGAAAATGGATAGGCAGAAGCCTCTAACAAAACCCTCAACAAGATGTTAACCAAAGTGGTCAATGCTTCTGGTTAGGATTAGCACTTGCACATCCCTTTCACTTTATGAGCCTATCACACTAGCATTCAAACCTCTATGGCTGCTACCTCTTTATCTCTAGGCTTTGAAGTTGAGGTGGTATTGCCTCTCAAAGTCTAGATTCCCTCTCTTTGCATATCTTTGTAAGAAATCATTTTTGAGAGTGACAATTATCAAGAGCATCTATCACAACTTGAGTTACTTGATGAATGTTGCCTATTTGCACTTAATAATCTTCATGTCTACCGAGAGTTAATCAAACACGCTTATAATAAGCACCTAAAAGAATGATAATTCAACATCAGAGATCATGTCCTAAAGTAAATCAACATGTAACTAATATGGAAAAAAACAAGCGAGGTAAGTTTGCTTTTAATTGGTTTGAACCCTATATCATAACCCATAAGTATGGATCAAGAGCTTATCATTTTTCCTCTCTTAAAGGTAAACTAGAACTTGAGCCTCTCAATGATTTGCATCTACATCCTTTCTTTTGTTAAACAAGGATGAAATTCACCTTTTTGTATAGCTTAAGCTCATCCCTTGATTTATGAGATTTTCACCTTTCTCACACCTTAATCCCATCCCCTTGAGGACAACTGATTACAACAAAAACCATGTGATTAACCATCATAGTCATAGCTTAATCCTAAATATGGGTACTATAGCTCTACCCATGACATGGTTCTCATAGATACTTTTCACCCCTAATCGAATGAAATCCCATGGTCATTATCCCTCAAAACCACTCCTTTCATTTTATTTTTAACCTCTTGCACTCTAAGTTTTGCCTTCATAAAGGTAAACTTCTAAGCCTAAATAGACTTGTCCATGTATAACCAAGAGTCAAAAAAATTTGGGATACCTAAATATTTCTTGGGTCAAATATCTCCAGCATGCAGAGTACTCCCTTGAAGGATAGTTACCAAAATAAACAAATCCAAACTTAGACCACTCCCTTGAAGGATGGCTAAGTAAAATTTATCAAAGCAATCATTTGAAGCTTCCCACATTGATTAGCTTCATAAACTTATTAGGAACTAAATAATAAAAGACCCTATATCAAAATTAAAATAAGTTATCCTAATAAAGCTACAATTAGCTTTCATATATAGCATCAGTAGACTTCCTGCATCAATCAGTCTATACCTTGTCTTAAACCATAGACTTGTCTATTATTGTTCTTAGGTCACCTATATAAGGGGAAAACCAACCCTTAAGAGCTTTACACTACCCTTCACATCACCTACCACCCATCTCCCCTCTGCACTATCTACAAATCAAGGGATTTTGAGCTTACTTGAAAATAATGTGATCAAGACACCTTTTTATCAACCAATGCATGCTAATGTGAAGCATTCAAAGGAATTATATTCATTAGTCCAATATATTTTGTTTAGTCCTTACCAATAAATGAGCATCATGCCTTTTTCTTATCCTCTCATAATTGGTTCAGATATTCACTTAGACATATGTCTCATGTTTTTTTTCTCTTTTCCCACATCTAGTTTTGTTATATAACTTACTTTATGTGCTATCATCAACAAAATAACTATAAACCATAAACATCGCATAATTATAACATCATAAACCACATCAACAACCATGATCAAAACATCATAACCATAACATCACATAATTATAACATCATAAACCACATCAACAACCATGATCAAAACATCATAACCATAACATCACATCATTATAATATCATAAACCACATCAACATCCATGATTAAAACATCATAACCATAACATAACATCAATATAACATCATAAACCACATCAACAACCATGATCAAAACATCATAACCATAGCCAAAACATCATAACCATAATCAAAACATCATAACCATGTATAAAATAAAGCATCACATAATCATACTCATGTATAACCATAACATCAACCATAAACATCATTCATAATCATCACATGCCTAAGCTAGTGAGTCTACATCTCATAAGCATAATCATATTAAGCATAAACATCAAAACTGTGAACCATAAAATAACATTTATATATCATCATCACATCATATACATCATATCTCATTAAAAACAAAAGTACATATAATCATATGCATCTCTCTCAAAAAAATATACATCTCACCCCATCAGCTCGCAGGTTGATATCAAAATCATATATATATATATATATATATATATATATATATATATATATATATATATATATCGTATGCCCCTAGGGTACCACTATCACCTAGTTCCTATCCCCTTGAGGTGATTGCCTATTCACCCACCAAAGTGGCCCACTAACCCAGAGTCACTACACCTATACCACCTACCAAACTGGCTCTGTACTTACCCCATTGGGGCTCTTATGAACATTGTGTTAGAACTATGGCCTCATAATAGCACAACTCCTTAACTATAGCCAAGTACCGTGCCATAGGGATACTACTTGGTGGTCATGTTGGTGCTACATCTACTCCTCCTCTCTATCTCAAAGTATCCCTCTCTTGGGTTACCAAACCTAGTGAATTCCTAGCTTGGTCCCTCTTGCCTGTCATAGTGGTAACTTGACCCTATAATGTTATGGCCTAGCTCTACAATATGGCCACTTGCCCTTGTAAAGCTATGATATGTGTCTATGTAGTGGTTAGTGCTGATCCTACCTATCCATCAAGGCCACCTCCATGTATTTGTACCTATGGACCCCCACCAGCTAGATCCACATCCATGGGCTACCTACCCCCATCATCCCATCCAAAATCTATAGCTGCATAGATGGCTTAATACCATGCCACATAGCCATCAACAAAACTAACATCATTAATCTCGACTCTAATGAGTATCTCCTCATAATCAAGAACCACCTCCACTAGTAATGGTACTGGAAACAAAAACTCAACATCTTCTTGTTTATACCTCAAGAATGGACCTAGAATCCCCTGTACCAAGTCAAACTACCTATGAACCCTATCAAAAGGTTTGAGCTCAATCTCACCCTCTCTCCTCCCAAAAATCCACCTGTAGCTCTACATCGATAAAATATGTAAAGTATAGTGGGCCCACCTTAATAAGCTGACATACGGCCTCTAAACCACATCCCTAACCACCAAGGCCTCCAATGCCCCTCTAAACTAATCAATATCTCAAGTACCTTCTTTAGCTTCTATGAGTGCATAATCACTCCTCCACTACATAAAACCCACCCTAAAGTCCATCTAGGCATATCCCTCTTATGGCAACCCCATTAGTCTCAAAACCTATATGCTCATAGGCCTAATAATGAAGCACAAACCCCACACCGATGCCATATCTCCTATGTGCTCTAAACCCCCATAGCTCCCTATATATATGTACTAATAAAATAGGTGCCACCTAAAAACTATCTGGCCAAGCAACATCTCCACCCAAACTCTTAGCAACAAATAGTGAAACCTCCCACTACTCTACTCTAGAAATGAAAAGTAGAAGACTACCTTCATCATCATTATCATCAACCACCTGTCATCTGTAGCCCTCTAATATAATGGCATGTAACTAAAGCCACCATCATGCCACATAGTGAAGGCCTAATCCTCACCATATAAGATCTCCATATGATCATCTCTCTCCTTGCTCTCAATATGATATATTGACTCCTCATAAAAGGATAGTCATATAATCCTATGTACATCCTCTAGTAGGATGGTCATCTCACCCATCTATAGAAGAAAAGTGTCTATGGGTAGATCCCATCTCTTGATGAGGGCCTTAATCATCTCCACATCTCATGACACATGTTATAAGTGTATCATTTCATTAAGGCTAAACTCATCCATGTGCACCTAGTCATCATTCATCATCCCCTCATAGATCTTTGTAAATATTTAAGGGACCCAATCTTGCATCTGAATCTAATCTCATGCCTATAAAATTCATTAGAAAACACACTAAGTTTACTATTTAACTTCTCTACCCATGAACATTCACCTTTTTTACCTCATTCACCCTACCTTAGAACACCTATTTTTTTCCATCTCAACTACATCAACATATTTTCAAACCTACCTTACACCCAAGCTAAACTATATCGACATACTCTTTTGCTACCCTTAACATTCCCATTAGGTCATTCTAACTCAACTATAACCTTCATCTTACCCTTAACCTTTTATCAAAACCCCTTTGAATATTTAGTCTATCATTGATGGTTACTAGGAACACCGATGATCAACTAGCCATTTGGCTTGTGCGATTGTCAATGGTCATCTATAAATATCAACAGTTGGGTATGACCACCAATGGTCACTGTGTGTGACTATAAATGGTAAAACCCTTAAACCTACCTACCTGAAACCCACCAAACCACCCCTTTCTCACAACTAATTACCCTAGCATTTTTCTCTACCCTAGCCTAAACCTACCTACACTTCCAATTTTGATTTTCACCTATTAATTCAATTAAAACAAACTCCAACCTAAAACTAGGTCAAAACCCAAACCCTTCCCCAAACCAACCCCAAATTCAACAAAAATGCAACCAAAATAACCAAAATCAACTAATCTAACAATTCAAAGTAGCCCCTACCTCATTCCTTGACTACCATTGAAGAGGAATCCTATATCCTACCACTCGGCCACATCCTCGTCTACCCTACATCCTTAGTCCCATGCTAGTTCAACACAACCCCAATCAACCAATCATCAATCAACCCCACCTTGTCAATAGCCTCCAACAAAACACCAAAGTCACCAAGGTCATAGGAGTCAAGAGAGTCAAATTCCAAAAGTGAAAATAAACTTATCTTTCTCACTTTTTATGCTCTATGGTTTTATGGTTTCCCCCTGACCATCGACAGTCAGGGTGACCACTGATGCTCCATTTTGAGACCCCTAATTATCGATGGTTAGGAAACCCATTTTTTTAATTTTTTGGCACTAATACCTTAGTTCCAAATTTTTGGAGATTGCCCTTCTCTAGTAAACCAAAACTAACCTTCAAATAACACCCTCTCTAACCAACCAACCACCCGACCACGTCCACCTCAACATTGGCCATTTTGGCTTAAACTATCATATATTTTGTGATGACCTTGCCTTAGTCCTTTTGACCACATCGACCAACCTTCCCATATTGAACATTTGAATTTGCACCACCTAGTGCACACCAGACCACTTATGTTTTTCTTGAGAACACTTCTTACCTTGGATACCTGTGAATACACCAACCCTATCTAGGAGACTTGATAGGAATAACCTGATCAGATATGCCTAATACTATGGCCTGGCTACCCTATCATGACTCCTTCTAGAGACAACCCTTATTTTTACCAACCATGACAACTTAATTTATGCATAATCTTGGATATTGCACTTAGTCATATTTTATGCACATGTTTGCACTTCAAATGACCAACCACTATTATCACCAACCTCATGACTCACCATAACTACTTATCAAACCCACACTTGATTTTATTTCACCTCATCAACTCTTAGTTTGAGTGGGAACACCTCCTCCCATACTCAAGGCAACCAACTTTTGACCCATGATCCATTTTTTTTTACAACTTGTTGACCTAAACTATATAACAAAAAGGGGTAAAATATAGACACTAGAATGTTGCACACTACAATTCTAAATGTTGAAACACCCTTGGACCACCTTAGGCCCCTTTAGGACTAATTTGACCCTTTAAAACCTAACCAAACCTAACTATGGTCAGTTTGACCAACTAACCAAACCCACCCTTTTACCCCACTTAACATTCAACACTCGACTATCGACGGTCACCTTGACCATCGATGATTAGGTCTCCTCTCCATCTGGCCAAATATAAATTGAGTTATGTATAAAATAACACATCAAAATTTAATATAGATGGCAAGCTAACACATCATAGTAACTAACCAAACCTCCTATGTAATTTTATACTTCCATCTCTCTTTGCCTATAAAAGGAGAGGAGTAGGAGGTGAAAAAGGATCAATCGATCCAAGAATTTATCAATCCAAGCATTCATCCATTAGGAAACTAGCAGTCATCAAGAGCTATCAAACTTCTTTGCAAGTTTTTCCTTTTAGCAAGATAGCAACCACGATAGAAACCTAAACCTATACCAAAATCATTCTCCAAGAAAAGTATTGCTACACTACCAAAATTACTCCAAGATCAACCACCAACTATCAAGTAACCAACTAGGTATAATTCTTATTTTAAGCTTTGTTTATTTATTTTCTAACACCTCACCTTAACTAGACCTCTTATAATCCATCACATGATCACTGACCCCTTTATGTAACCTAAACCATACTCTTTTTTAAACACTTTCACAACTCACAATAACCACCAATGTCACCTTGATCACTCATGGTCACCTTCAACCATTGACAGTTACCCAACCACCAATGGTCAGCTTAACCACTAACAATCACCTTGACCGTCGATGGTCACTATGGTAAGAATAATAGTAAGTTATTTCTACCTACCTACCCTCAGCCAAATTCCACTTTTTGCATTCTTTCCTATTCATCTAGACCTCACCTATTTTTTGAACCCAACCTAACCTATTTAGCATTAGTATTGACCTGATATTTCCTATAATTAGTCTATTTTCCTTTATCAAGCATTTATTTCTTCTTGTATTCTCTTTCAATAATTTTTGTAATTTGATGCAAACATTTCATCTTTATTTCTTTCAACTTAACTATTTTAAGAGTGTAATTTATAGCCTCCTAGCAAGCTCATAGTTCTCGGATCTAGCTCATGTTAGGCAATCTACCTTGCTACCCATCTAACAACCCATTTTCACGTGTGCTTTCTTATCTATAGGTCATCTTTTCCAAGACAAAGAGGAACTATTCACAATCACCTAGATCATGTGCACACAAACAAATAGGTTCTTCTACCATACCCTTATTACTTGTTTCTTACTTCTTTAAATAGAAATAAGCTAAAATTGAGAGAAATAAAAGGTTTTATGGGCAACACCACACCTTAATAATTGGTATGAATGGTGTTTTTTATTTTATAAAAATGTTCATAATCACCTTAATTCCTTAGTAATATAATACATGCCTATTGTTTTGTCTTAGACCTTGCCCACTCCATTGACAAGAGGTACTCTTGAGACCAAGGAGTCCACTTGAGCTCAAGGCCATGAAACAAGTTTCCAGACCTCATGGGAGGATATTGAGGTAACATAAAAACATGAAAAATATTTTCATTTACCTAAATGAGGTACTCAAGTTTAGGTTTTTAGTTTAAGTTCCCTTGAGGGTTGGTAAGGAGAAACTAGGCCTAAACCCCAAGTGCTCTAACTAGTACACCATGAGCACACCGAGTGGTAACCAATACTTCCAAGATATGTATAATCATGTGGGGGATTTTTTTTAATTTTTATTAACTATTCATAATAATGGAAGTGACTTCTAAAATCCAAAACTCTGATTACACCTCTCTCATGTCATAAAAGAGCTAAGCAAGCCACCCAAGGGGCAACTTCAAATGCTCATACCATCTCTCACACTTTACATGTGATTCTGATCCATTTGGGATAGTTGAAAGTGTATATCAATAAGGTTTTCCAAGTGGTAGGAGGTTGTTTGGAAATCCTATCTTTATGAATAATTGTTAAGACCTTGAACGGGTCTTAAACTCTTCTAAAACCTTGATAGTGGCCAGTAATGCAAACAAGACATAAAACACACCTATAATGCCATATTTTGATCCTAAATCTTATTATATTTTGTTTAGGATCTAAGTAGGTTCTCTAAATTTATTTTTATGTTAATGTCACTTATATGGATTGTTATAAATACCCTATTTTTCATGATTTTTGATGTTTTTTAGGTGTTTTGAGAAGGGGAGAACTTCTTGATCATGTAATGAGGTCATTTGGGACATTTAATAACTATTAAAGCTCAAAATATTTCATGGTGGATTCTATAAGTGGCCAAACCATGCTCATTTTTCAAGGTAGTCCTAAATAGGCTCAAAATAAGCCTAAAAACCAAGGTGGTTTCATGGTCTGCATACTTCCACAGGGTCTGAAGACCCCAAATTTGGAAAGAAGGATTTTATTAGGATAGGTAAATTTAATCACATGATTTTGGCTAGTTTCACACATTTGGGTCAAATTTCTCTTTTAGGCCTAGGAGCACTAATTAGGCCTAATTAGAGAAGAAAATGAAGGAAAAGAAATACTTACACTTAGAGTATAATCATGATATTTTGTGTGGATATGTAAGGGGATATATGTTACTAAAAAATGTGACCAAGTTTCTAATTTGATTCGTACAATATTCTAAATAAGGGTCTTTTCAGGTTTTCAGGGCTATAAAAAAGGGGTGCTTTAGCAAGCAAAATGAGCAAAATGAAATATTTTGGGCTACTTGATGGCTTGAAATGCCTTTTTGTAGGTCTAATGTCATGATAATAAGCCATCCATGGTGTAATTTTGTCTATTCCAATACAAAAAGTTTATTTCTCTCCTAAGCCTTTTACAGAAGGAAGAATCAAGTGAGCTAAGCACCAAATGGATGAATAAAAACATTTCCAAAGGTTTTATTGAGGTTTATTCTTATTTTCACACCACTTTAAGAGTATGAACAAGTTATATTTTATTGGATGAGTATTTAAAATGTGGAAAAGGTCTTGAGAAGTCCTGACATAACCTTATCACCTTCCGATGCTTAGTCAAAAGATAAAGTCAAAAGTGCATAAAGAGTCCTAACAAAATCAAAAAATTGGAGAGACCTTATCAATGAAGGAAATGAATAATTCAAATGTATACTTGAATGTGAATTTAATACCTACTCTCAAAAATCAAGACTTATTTTCAAGGAAGGTTCTTCTTTACTAAGAATATAGGAGTATGCAAACAAAAATCTAGGATGTTCTATGGGTCAAAGACTAGAAATAAATGATAAGTGACTCCTTAATCATCAAAAAAATGTCCCATCTCTCCCTTTATGCTATTTTCCAAAGTATGGATGAGAGATTAAGCAAATAATACTACATTTCATTTCGAGAAGGACTAAATCATTGTCACATTTCCTTATTTTGGGGGCTCTTGTCTCCTTATCTCTCTTCTCTCTCATTCTCACTATATGTAAGCCAGTTTTTGGAATTTTAAAAATCCTTAACTTGAGTTGTGGAAGGCCATGGTCATAAAACATTTGTACTTTCCTATATTGAATGAATAAAATAGAATTCATGCCTCCTCAAAGCTTGGTTTAGTGTATTTCCATGGTTTGTTGATAGATGATAGTGATAGTTCATGCTTCCTTTCATCTTGTTCTTTCTTATTACCTATTTTTAGGTGTTATCTCATCCTTATAGGTTTCATAGTGTGATTTAATAATCTTTTTTGTATGACAAGTACAAGCTTTCTTTAGTGTTTTTGAGAGACCTATTAAATAGGTGCCTTAGATCATACATCAAGCGTGAGACTTTGTGTGAAACATTGATGTTTGGAGGCTTTTATTTGAGAATTTTAATTATTTTTATGTTATTATTCATTCTTATTAGTGCATACTACATAAGTGGAGGTCACATTTTGGTGTATCACCCCAATTAGATAGGTTTTCCTTTCAGTTTACCTTCTTCATCTTTTCCTTATAAGTTGGTAGTGTAGAGTAGGGATCTTAACTGATACATCAAGGGGAGATAGCCCTTAGAATATAGAGATTTAATCCACCTATTAGGACACCCAAAATGTAGGATTATCTTCATGTTACTTCAGACTATGAAGGCCTAAAACTACCTTCACAAGGGTGCAAGTCTAGTAGTCAACATTTACCTTAATATCTACTTAAAAACTTTGAAATATGATAAAGTTTATAAATAAGGTTACTATTCTTCCCTCATATAAGCTCCAATCCCTCTAATTTTTCCATATTCTATAGGTTCTTGGCATGTTTTAATGAACATTAATTGGCCATGGGCTGCAACATCATAGGTCATCCTATTATGTGTGATTTTAGGCAATGAAGGTCACATTAAGGCTTGGTATAGACCCTTATACATAGTTAACACAAGATTAAATATTGACACAAGTTCAAACTAGATGAGATGGTGACTACCACAACACTTCTTTGACATAAGCACACCACATCAACATGATGCCTATGAACCTGATGACAATTGACCCTCTCGTAGGCCATCATGACAATAAAAGTTAATTATTTTGAGTCTAATGGGATAAATATATCAAAAAATATTATTGAGATACTCAACCAATTGACTCCACTTAGTTGATAATCCCATAATGGGCCACAGGGTTTGAATCTCAAGCCTCCCAAATGTTGAATCTAATAATAACTAAGCTACCCATTGTAAGTTCAATCTTTGACAAATATACTTGGATGATCCAAAGAGTCAATAAGAGGAAGATCAAGGATGATTATGATAGGGGCATAGTTTTAGAAGAGGGACAAGATGTCTTTTCTTTATCCAAGAGAAAAAATAGGAGACTTGATTAGTCTCTATGCAATGAAAATATTAAATTATTATTTGGATACATAGAAAGAAGCTTTGTTGGAACTTCATGAGGGGACCAAGAAAGCTATAAGCATGTTATAATAATAATTATAGAAAGTTTGGGAATAACAACAAATTATTCATGTTCCCAGAGAAATTAAGGGAGATGTTCAAAATGTAGCCTTAAGATTATATAATGTCTTGGACGTTATTAGTTTAATGAGAGTTGAATTAGCTCCTCATATTACTGAGATAACCAAATTATTTAGTTTTTTAAAATATGATGAAAACAAATTGAAATTTATTGTTTTTATACAACTAATAAGGCTTATAGCCATTTGAACTTGATGACACCATTGAAGGCATCCAATTCACTCAATATGGTTTTCATTCAAATACAAGAGACTCGAGACTAGGTTTCTAATGCAGAGGCCTTACTACCAAAGTTTACAGAGTATGAGAAACTAATTTTGTAGATTTTGGATGAGTTAAAACTTTCTCAGGCTAAAGACTCTATAGGGTAGTTAATAAGTAGATTTGGTTTTGACCAGTTGCTTCAATAAGCTTCGACCAATTTCAAATAAAATCTTCAAGGGCTGACATTAGAATAATTTGAGGTGGAGCTAAATTTTATAATAAATAAACTTACAAATGTTGAAATATTTTAGGTCAATTTTAGATCCACCAAAGCTAAACATGCATAATTAACGGTGCAAGCAAACAAGGTACATCGGCCACCTCTTTTGAACATGGAGATCATCAATTTTTAGCATGGATTTAGTTTTAAATATTACTAGGATTTGAAGGCAAAAAAAAGGTTAAGGCCACAACTTCTATCTCAATTCCTCCTTATATCTCAACTCCACCTCCTAGTTTAACTCTGCAATCAACTTTAGTGCCTCTTACCATGTTGAGTTCAGCCATGCAATCACTAATTTTGAATAAACCTTAGTTATCTAAAGTTAATTTTGTATGTTATTTTGCATGTAAGATTAGTCAATGTAACTATAGTTTATTCATACTTCAAATATTCATGTAGTAATTAGTTGAAGTAGTTTGTAAGCATGCACACATTACATGACATCATGTAGGCAAATCTATTTTTGAACATAATTATGATCAATTGTCATGGTACATGTATTTTTTTAGTATCGAACTAGAACCAAGGTTCTAATTATTAACATGTAACTAGTAATTTTACATGAAACTGGAGGGTGAGGTGACCCCTCCCCAAGTCTATTTAGACATGTAAATCCTTTTTTTCAAGGGGTTGGAAAATTATCAATACAGGAAGAAGTCATTTTTATTGTATGTAACTGTGTAGATGCATTTTCATTCTAAGTTTGTGTAATTAAGTATTTATTTTTAGGGTTGTTTGATTATGTAATTTAAATTTTACAACATCTATGGATAATTCCTTTTGTTATCAATTAATATACTCTAGTTTAAGATGTGCATCATCTATTTAATAATTAACAAGTATTATTGATTATATGAAAATAGGTTAGTCATTTCAATTTTTAGTGTGTAAGAGTGTTTTTTTTTATATAGTCTTCTAGGTGTGAGTAGTAACTACCCTAGATACCTTTCTAATTCGAGCTATAATTTCCAAAGTAAGGGTGTGCAATATTTACTCTAAAATAAATAACTTTTAGTTGAGATCTTTGAGTTCCCTATATTATATATTTTGAGACTACATAATCGTGTCTTTATGTGGGTGTGTAATAGCTACTAGCATTAAGCATTATTTCCAAAACACTTGTCCACAAAGAAACCAACCTTGGAAGTAATCCCTTGAGACCATAGATCCTTATTTTCTACTCTACCTTCCCCTTTTGAAGTTTATTTTTGAGATCTACCCTCTTTAAAATGAGGTTCATCCATCCAACTCAACTAGGTTTTAATTTTCTTTTTAGGTTTCATTCATGCACACCAAGTTAACAACCCACATGCTTAGCCTACTATTCCACCACCTGATTGTTTAACCCATACCTTCAACTTATGCCCTAGAGTGGAGTTTACCTCCATTGAGATCCTAAAACATTAGAGGCTACCTCATTAAATCTATGGTATGCACAAGACCCACATTAATAGATAACAAATATGATTATAGCATTTTGAGAAACATAGAAGGCTTGGTTATTAGAATAACATATGGTTAGACTAAGATATAAGTAATAAGTACAAGATATTTTGGATGTGATCCTTTTAGTAGTGGGAAGGTCTAAGAACTAAAGGGTATAGCCATGAGAAGTACTTGTCAAGTATATAAGACTAAATTGTTATATAATTTAAATTTAGTGTCTATAATAATGAGATTTTTTTGTCCTTGGCATCGCTTTTGCATTTTAAGCTACTCCTTGTATTTTTTTATGACCTTAACCTATAGTGTGTCTAGGGATATGTGTGGCCAACTTGTGGCTTACATACCTTAGTATTATCTTATTTCATTTTTCGATGTTCTTAGTATGTTCAGTCTATGTAATAGCCATTGCTAAGTAGAGTATATATAGGATGTACTGGATAGTGTAGTCATGTAAAATGTGAATTTTTAAAACTTTAGTATGGCTAAGAAACCTCATCCATATGTCCTCTTATTGTCTCACACAACCCTTCTAGGCTACTTCTTTCACTAATTCTTAGTCATCTGTAGCTTCTCAAACTTAGCTTTTTGAGACCTAGGCAACCCTCTCAGGCCTAGATCGATCCCCCTAGGTCTCATCCCCTTGGGACAATAGCACCCAAAGAGGATAGGAGCACCAAAATTCAAGGTGTCTTATTTCTGACACTATTGTCCAAGCTCATCTTTGCCTCAAACAATCAGATTTTCTCATATCCTTATATTTTTCCCTATCAGCCTCATGCAAATTCATTTAGCCAATGACCATTAGTTTCCCTATAAAAATCCATTCAAAGTCCATTTAGAAGGGTGGGCACTCATTTACAAGAGGGATGCAAGAATACAAGCAAGTACACTCAAGCACTCTTCCCTATTCCTTGCAAATAACCTTCCAACATTATTTCAAGCCTACTCAAGTCATTACACTAGTCCCTAGCCTATTGAAGCACATCTAATTATGCATTCTAGTTACATTGATCATTTATAAATTGTACCAATCACTTCAATGGGAGAACTACATTAGATTTATCCCTCTTCAAAGTATTGGTATGTAGGTAACGTGCCCACATATGGGGTGTGAAGTGTATCCAGTGTATTCTTTACACATTAACTCATTCTCTCTCTTTTCCATGTTTGCATTCAAGTTCAAGCACTACAAGCACCTAAGTGTTTTGAAGATTAAAATAGGCACAGCAAGCTCCATAAGGTCCCAAACCTTGATATTTTATTGATAGACTAACATAGGCATTCTGAATAGAACCCAAAAAGCTTTTAGCCTTAGGACAACAGTGTTAGAATAAGAGTATAATGCCAGATAGTAGGGTGTCCTATTTATGATGCTCCTATCCAATCAACAAACAAAGCGTAAATACTTTTTTTTGACTATTTCTTAGTCCTACTCCAATATCAGACCTTGTCTCAGTCCATATCAGCTGGAATAAGTTAAGTTTTAATTTCTCTCACTTCTTACTATATTTAGAAAAGGTAAAAACACAATATATTTACACAAATAAATAAGTTAATTTTGGTATATTTATTCACTAATTTACATTTCTCAACCCCTTTATTATTTAAGAATATAACTCCAATATTTTGAAAACAATAAAACATTTGGTGAACCCGACTTACTTCAAATTTTTGCAAAAAAAACTATAGAAATCCTAGGGCTAATTATTTTTGATGTTTTGTAATATTTTCTTAATTTTTATTGAATTTAAAATTTAAAAAAATACAAATTATTTGAAATATTTTCAATATAATCACCCAAACCCTAGTTTGCACATACTAGGTCCTATTTGTATACAAACACTTTGAAACCACTAGGAAAAATAAATTGTTAATTTTATAAATATTTTTCAAATTTTTCTTAAATTTTTCAAGATAAATTTTACAAATCCATAACAAAATTTTCAAATTATTATACTAATTTTGAAAAAAAAAATTCAAACCCTAGTTGCATCAAATACATTCTCAATTATTTTTCAATACTTTTCACATCATTTTCTAAAAAATTAGTTGCATATCAAACTCAAAAAATCAATTTCAAATTCAAAAGTTAATAGTATTTTTTAAACAATATTTCTAAAAAATATTTAGTTTCATTTACTATCACCTACTTGCTTTTGAGGTATCACCTTACATGTTTGGTAGCTTAGTATCCTTTTTTCACAAATTCCAATTTACTATTTTTTGGACTTTGCATTTCTTATATTCAGTACTTTCCATTTATAGCACATTTCCTATTGAAACATATTGCAAAACATTTAAAAACATTTCAAATTATTTTCCTACTTTACCAATGGCTCAATATATTAGTTTTGATGAAATTGATAAAAGAAAACTTCAAGAACTCCTAACCAAACATCTAGATATGAAAGATGACATGTTTAGAATTTTACAAGAAGAATAAGAAAAAGTAACCAATGGGAAATCTTCTCAAACCATAGAGAAACTAGTTTCAAATGACACTATGGGGGAAACTATGTCTCAACCACCCCTATAGTAGCCCAACCTTCTTTTATGCCACTAGTTATAGCTAGTACATCCCTATCTCCTGATGTGGTACCCCTTGTGCAAGAGATTTGATCTCTTCAATCCAAGGTGCAACATCTTGAGCAAGCTACCACTAGACCTACGCAGGATTTGGATTCTTTTGCTCTTCTACATACACTATTGGCATGTCATATTGCTTCTACACCCTTGCCACAAGGATTTATTCAACCCAACCTTACTCTTTATGATAGTAAGGGTGATCTAGAGACACATTTGAGAGATTTTCACGTAGCATATTTGGATCATGTACCCAATTATTGGATACTTACCAAACTTTTTCCATGGAGCCTAAAGGATTATGCTTTAAAATGGTTTTATAGTCTACTAAATCAATCAGGCATAGCATCCAATCCTTTATCAGACATGTTCCTAGCACATTTTAGTATCAACATTGGTGATAAGGTCTCATAAGCACAAATTTCATAGTAGAAACAAAGGTTAAATGAGCCCCACATAGATTATGTTCTTAGATACAAGACTATTTTGGCTAAACTAACTAGCCCCATGACTGATCAAGAGCTACAGGACATCTTTAAATATATCCTTCTACCAACATTGCTTGAATCTATTATGTTCAAAATATTCTCTTCCTTCACTAAATTATGTCATACACTCAAAGGAAGAGAAGTCAAGCTAATTTCAATGGGAAAACTTAAGTATTCAAGTATCCCAGACATAATTAATAAGAGTAACAAAAAAGTCCCATATAAGGTCAAAACCAATAATAACAAGAATCAAAATAAACTAATAGTTAATGTGGCTTCTGAGACCCCTCAGTGTGTGGTTTTATTAGCATTTCCTCGTCATGCATTTACCAATCTACCAGTTTTTTTAGCTAGGGTTTTATAATAGTTATTGGAATGCAACCTCATCACTCTCCTTCCTATTTAGGAAGTAGATCCAGCAAAGGCTCTTCTACGGGGATATGATTAGCATGTATTTTATGATTTTCATAGGGCACCAGGCCATACCAAAAACAAATGCATCAGTTTGTGACATAAGATACAAGACTTGATATACGATAATCTACTTGATTTATGCACTTCAGTTGAGCCTCTAAAGGCAAAACCAACATAAGATAAAGTTTTGAATTTTTTTTAGATCCATTTCCACAACATTCTAAATAAGAGCAAGGGGATACATCAGGTATTCACCATACATACCAAGCACCTTTAGTTGAGTCACATCCTTTGAGTAATATGATAGGGGTATATGAGTACAGATTTATAGCTATGCCTTTGATATCTTTTTTAGATCATGAGATTATCGAGGATAATATAGGCTACAATGCACTATTTATTAGAGCACATATTAAAATTTAGCCTATTCATAGTGTACTCATCGACAATGGTTCTAGTCTTAACATGTGCACTTTCACACTTTTATAACATTTGGGTTATTCAAATTAGGATATCACTTAGATAAACATAGTTATTAGTCATTTTAGTATGCATAAATAGAGTTTATTAGGTGAGATAATGCTTCCATTATAGTTTGGTCCTACATATGTGGCCACACCATTCACTATAGTTCCCAGTGTAGGAGTTTTTGACATATTACTTGGTCGACCATGGATTCAAAAACTTAGGGTAGTACCTTCTACAGCTCACATATGCATGAAATTCATTCACACTAATTAGGTTATTATAATTGGTAGAGTTCCTTATGAGTCACCACTCCCAACTTTAGATCCATCTACCAGCTTACAGTCACCAGTTCCAGTTCTTCCACCTATTTCAGTTTCCACTCCAGTTTTAGCTTAGCTTCTAGTTCAAAGTCAGACATAGTTGTGGCATTCATCGCTAGTACAGAGGGTTCATATAGCCCCATAGTTTCAAGATTCTAGATAGCTTTTAGATACAATTTTCACACCTAGAGTAGTTATGTTGTGGTCTCATGTAGCTACACAGAGAGCACCTATTCATAGAGCTTCTTCCCCTACTTTCAGATGGGTCCCTAAGAGCCCTAAAATTGTATCTACTTCTTAGAGTCATAGGGGGACCCCACATTCATTTTCCACTTTAGAGATTTTAGAGTAGTTATAATGTATATAGATTTTAGCTACATAATCTTAGACACTCTATCGTGCCTTAGGATCATGCACAATCTCATTATTTGATACCAAACACCATGACCAAGGGTCTCATCAGAGACTCATCAGTTAGTATAATTTATTTTTAGCATTGATTGTACATATTATCTCCCACTTGATTGTAAATAGTTCAAATATTTTCAAAAATGCAAAAATAATATAAATTTTCAAAATACAAAAACATTCAAAAAAATTGCAAAAACACCAAAAACATTTTTGATTGTATGCATCATCCATGTTTACATTATTACTATCATACTAGGACTTACATTCATTGTTTCATGCAATTATATGCCGATTTATTTACATTACCATGCTTCACTTGATCTCTTCTGAGTGTGTGCAGTGACATTAGCTCTTTGATTGCTTCACTCTACCTATTGAGGGGGCATTTCTACTTCTACATTCAAGACACACATCGATATACATACCCACTAGGGGCATCTTCTACATGACTACACCATTAAGGTTATGTCATTCCTACACTATACACTTTGACTTATCATACTGATGCACATTCCTTATTAAATTACATAGATTACTACATCGACATTTCACTAGTACCTAGAACTTATGTCTTTCTTAGCGTATACCTAGTCTTGTACTACACATGTTTTGCATACTTTCACATTTGCTTTGATTAGTTAGATGTGTTTGTATCTTATAGTTCTCACTTTTGCTTTCATTCCTTGCTTAGCAAGCTTGTGTGATTGCACTTTCCAGTTCTTACTTGTCTTCTATTTGTGCCTTAGAACATTTGCCAATGTCCTTTGTTTCTATTTCATATGTGTGCCTTAGGCCATTTATCAATGTCCTTTGTTTGTACTCTTTCATTTACTTGTGGCCCTCATGCCAACCTTGTTTGTTCACTTGTATGTGTATGTGGCATTTGAACATGCCTTCCATGATTGTCTTCTAGTTTGAGTGACATGTGTATGTGTCCCTTATTTGTGTGGCCCCTTAGCCACCCTTGTATGTTTTTTATTGTTTTCTTCATATGCTTATTTGCTTATTTTCTCTTCATTATGTGAAATTCCATGATTCTAATCATGCATTTATCTTGCTTCTTAGATGCCATGATAGACATCATGCTCCATACCTCCATGCTTACTAATAATTAAAAATTAATATCTAACATTACCAGTCTAGTTCAGTATCATGCACATGAACTTACATTTGTATATCTATCTAGGCATACCCTTGTTTATCTAAAAATATATCAATTTAAATATTGATATATCTTGAAATATCTTGTCAAATATTCAATGACATATCTTGCATCTATATAACTTAGCACACTTGTAAGACTATTTTCTTCTAAGGGCAGTCATGATAGGTTCAACATTTCTACCCTCAAAAGAAGGGGCATCAAACAATGATTTTTCATAGAGATCAAACCTCCTAATAATCAAAATAGAAGCATTTAGAATACTTAGTATAGAATCTAGAGGTCAAATCAATCAAACCAGAGCAAAAAAATAGTGATAGTTTTAGATCAGTAGTCAATTTTCACACCAGACAACAACACCAAAAATGGATAGTAGTGCCAAACATAGGGGTGTCCACATTTTAATGCTCCTATCTAGGTAGGAAAAGACTTGGGGTTTCTAGATTAGGTAAAAAGTTTAGTTTAGGGATAGTTTTTGTACTTCTAGATCAGTCAAATTTAATAGTTTTAGTATAGTTTTCTTTGATACAGTGGGTTACCATGCACAGCATGATGGTTCTCATTTTTAGTTCAGATTAGGCAGTTAGCATAACTTCCAAATTAGAATACATATTCTAGACATCAGTAATTAGAGGTAATTTGCATAACACATTGATCTTCTTTTCTTTTTGAGTTTAATTTATTCTAGGCATTCTCAGTAGTTGTGTGCCTTACTCCATCTACAGGTGGTTGGCATCACATTTGAGTTAAACTTTCATATAAATTTATCTTTTTGAGTACCTGAGTTCCCAAGTTAGATTTCATATAAGCATTTTACATTATTTTTAGAGAGACTTTCATACAAGCCCAACCTCCATCTTTTAAAATGGCCAAGAGTGGCCTAGTTTCTAGCACACATTTAGGCTATCCACACCACATTATCAAATTTTTAGCACATCCATGGGATCCATGAGTCATCTCATATGACATTTATTCTATACTAATATCACTTCATAGCTTCACTTCATCGGGCTAAGATGGAGCCAAAGGTCTAGCTAACCTTTATATTCTTGAGCCACCTATTCAAAGGGATTGGACACACAGTCCAAACATTGACTAGCACATGCATGATTTGTTAACTTCACATAGTTGTAAATGATGGAGCCAAAGGTCTAGCCTTTACATTATTGAGCCACTTTTTGAGGAATTAAGCACTCAGCTTTGTTCATGATATTACTCTTGATTCAACACACACTTAGTATCATCTAGCACATTTCAACATCACAATTGGTTTTATATCGATTCGCGTACCTAATGAGGTGTATTTATTCCTTTCTTTTCCTCTTACTCAGATCTTGTACATTCTTATTTTAGATATAGTGTATCTAGTAAAAATTGATATATTTTATGTTTTCATTTTCAGATTCACACTTCATAGTGTGCTCTCTATGCACATCCAGGCATCACATAGCTTCATGAGCTTCATCCTTACAGGTAAGTTCAGGAATGCTTTTTATTTTTCTTTTATCCTAGTATTTATCTTTGTTGCATCACTAGAATAAATTGGGGAAAATATAGTCATGTAAAATGTGAAATTGTACAACTTTAGTATGCCTAAGACACCTAATCCATAGGTCCTATTCGCTCACGCAACCCTTCTAGGCTACTTCTTTCATTGATTCCCAGTCATTTGTAGCTTCCCAAACTTAGCTTTTTGAGACCCAAGCAACCATTCTAGGCCTAGATCCATCCCCCAAAGTCTCATCCCCTTAGGACAATAGCACCCAAATAGGATAGGAGCACTAGAATTTAGGGTGTCTTATTTCTTGTGATGTTGTCCAAGCTCATATTTGCCCCAAACGGTCAAATTTTATTGAATCCTTATCTTTTTCCCTATCAGGCTCACATGAATTCATTTAACCTATGACCATTAGTTTCCCTATAAAATGCCATTTGAAATCCATTTATAAGGGTGGGCACTCATTTACAAGAGAGACATAAGAATACAAGTACACTCAAGCACTCTTCCCTATTCCTTACACACAACCTTCCAACATTTTTTCAAGCCTACTCAAGTCATTGCACTAGTCCCTAGCCTATTGAAGCACATCCAATTTCACATTCTAGTTGCATTGATCATACACAAATTGTACCAAGTACTTCAATGGGAGAACTACATTAGCTTGATCCCTCTTTGAAGTATTGGTATGCAGGCAATGTGCCCACACACGGGGTGTGAAGTGCATCTAGCATATCCTTTACACACTAACCCCTTCTCTTTCTTTTCCAAGTTTGCATTCAATTTCAAGCACTAGGAGATCCTAAGGGTTTTGCATATTAAAATAGGCACATAGCAAGCTCTGCAAGGTCCTAGACCCTAAAATTTTAGTGATAGGATAACTCAAGCATTTCGAACAGAACCCAAAAATCTTTCAACCTTAGGATAATAGCACTAGAATAGGACTATAATGTCAGATAGTAGGGTGTCTTATTTTTGGTGCTCTTATCCAATCAATAAATGAAGTCTAGAGACTTGTTTCTGACTATTTCTTAGTCTTTCTACTCTAGTATCAAACCTTGTCTCAGTCTAGATCAAACAAAATAAGTTAAGTTATAATTTATCTCACTTCATACTATATTTAGAAAAGGTAAAAACACAATCTATTTACACAAACCAGTAGGTTAATTCTAACATATTTATTTATTAATTTACGTTGCTCAGCCCTTTTATTATTTAAGAATATAATTCCAATATTCTAAAAACAATAAAATAGATGGTATTTTATCATCATATAGTGAATTCTATTCTTATTACCTTGTTGTGGAGGTTGTCCCGTCAAAGTGACTCATTCATAATATTCAAGTATTATGCTCTTCTACCAATTATTATTGTGGATTTGCTTATTTTATTCTTAATTCTATGATGTGTTATTATGTTACTATAAATCATCTAAGTCATTTCATTACAAGTTGTATCAAAGATTTAATTTGGCCAAGTTTATATGACATAGTTTTTTTAGATATGGCATATTGAGCACTAGACAATCAAAAAACACATGTGATCCATAAAGAATTGAATTTTTTCATCACTGTAATTTTGTTAAAAGTCTACAATTTTTTTACTTTATACAAATTAGTAGTCATTGATTCATATCTATGAAATGATTGTAATGATATATTCTATTTATACACTTGTTTGGGTCAAAAAAATTCACCCTTATACACATTAGTAGTCATTAAATTCATCTCAATGAGGTGATCACAATGTTATCAATTATCAATACACTTTTTGGGGGGTTAAAACCTGTTGGGTGAATATTTTGTCAACTAGCTAACTGGTGAGCAAAATAAGTCTCTTCAACCATAGCATAGGGAGATTAGTCAACCAGATGTGCAAGTTTACTACATCAACAGGGGACAAATCTCTCCTCTCATCAAGGGGAGGTTCCCTATAAGTATGAGGCACTATATACTATATATATATGCAAAAAATAACACTCAAGGGCAGAATACACCATCCATCTCTCTTCTTTCAGAGATGATGTTAACAAATAGAGGAGAAAATCCTAGTGGAAACACTGAAGGCACTTCTCTTCTTTTATAAAGTGATCTTGTAGGGGATAATAGGAGTTCTTTTAGGTAATGACAAGTAACTGGTAATAGGGAGCAGTAACCAGCAGAATGAAGTGTAGCACAAAGTCTCCACTTCAGTTTCCCAAAGAGTGAAATATGAAGGATAATGAGGTCACAAAGTCATCCCAAGGTCCTTTACATAAAAATAGAAAACAAACACACACTGAAGACAACTATGACAACACAAAGTCTGAAAGTAACTAGCTTCAGGACATCTTCCTTATAACTTCCACTAGCTCTACTTGTTAATTTGAATAAATAAGAAGACACTCAGGAAATAGACATAAAAATAATCTCCTAGAATGATACAAGCTATAACAGCACAAAGTCTAAAAGTAACTTGCTTTCTGATTTAAACAAAGAAATATGATGAACAATCTGAGCTCAAAGTCTTAGTAATGCCTTTCAATTTGGGCAGAGTTTTGCTTCTAATAATAAAGAGATCCCCTTTACATAATGAGAGAAATTATAATGTATATCCACCAAGCAAGGCTTAGCGCTCTTTCCCATGGGATGGCCCACATTGCAATCAATGCCTTCAATGTGCCCTCAATTTTATCTTGAGGGCCATGTTAAGAATAGTGTCTTGCTTTAACTATGGCATGTCCATTCATCTAATATGTCTTTTCCTGAGTCTGGATCATCTGGTCTGTACCCTTTGATGTCTTGCATAGCTGTCCATTTCATCTTTACTCTAAAGGAGACTAACAGGCCATGCCTTCAATGTTTAAGGGCTCAAATATCTATTTTGAGGATTGTTCCACCTATTGGAATAACTATCTCATAGATATTTTGGCCTTTTTCTCTTTTTATTGTGATTTGAGCCCTCGGGCTATCTTTTCCCCTTTCTAATTTTGTCTTTTCCTAGCATTTGTGCTCTCAGGGCTATATCCTCAGACTTGCTAGCTCTTTACGCTCTTCCATCAACATTTCTTCCCTTTAACATTTTGGCCTTTGAATGTATTTGAGCCCGCGCTCAAGCCTTCAAAGATCAATGACTATTTTATTGCCAGGAATTTTGATGTCTATAGGCCCGTCACTTTCCTTGACAATTCCTTCAGCTTTCTTGTTTGCTTTGGCCACTTTTTGCTGATCTTAACAAGTGATGTGTGGCATTTTGCATTGTGAAACTGGTGAGGACACCTAGCAGCATCTGCTTAACTTATAGAAGATTTAGATACCTTTTGAGAGTCCTACAAAAGATGACACTTGGAGGCTTTTACTGAGCTTTAAAAACACAATAGAAACATTCAAGACTCATTTAGATTCACATTGATGATGACACTTGGCACGCTCCACCATAGTCCTTGATAACGAAACAAAAGGAAGAAACTGTAGATGTTGACACTTGGTGGCTTTCATCGAGCTTTACAATGGGACACAAGGAAGAAACTATGGATGTTGACACTTGGTGGCTTTTGTTGAGTTATAAAAAAACATGTGGCATGTTCCACAGCTTTGAAACTTATTAGAAACTGTGTCCCGAAAGGCAACACTTGACAACTTCCACTTTGACTTTATAAGGGACACATGGCAGCTTTCGCTACACTTTGAGGTTTGATCTTTCTTGGAGGGAACCTGCCCTTTGGGGTCTTGAAAGATGGTTCATTTTTTGAGTGTTGAGTGTCCCTCGTAAGGGTACCTACCCTTCAAGATCTTTTGGGTGGCCTTTGGGCTTTAATTCTTTCAGATAAAATGTCTGAAGGAATTCCTTTGAATAATTTGTTTGAATGAAATCTTTCCTTTGCTTTGTCCTTTTCCATCACACATTTTTCCATAGGCTTTTCTCTTTAATTAGGCTTATTTCCTTTAGACAAAAGTTTGAAGGAATTCTTTCAAACATTTTGTCTAAAGGAAATGGTCCTTAACAACTTTGCCATGAGAACTTTTTTGAAGGAATTCCCTATTCACTTTTGCTCGCTACCCTCCATAATGGCACTTGGCTTGGTTCATTTCCCTCTGTAAGGGCACTCAGCTTTGGGGCAGTCCCTTAAACTGATTGATTGAACCAACTTTGGTTCAACAGTTTTGTTGGGTGAATATTTTGTCGACCAGCTAATTGGTGACCAAAATAGTTCCTATTAGCACATTATAGGGAGATTGGTCATCCAATGTTGCAAGTTTACCACATCTAAAGGGGACAAATCTCTCCTCTCATCAAGGGGAGGCTCCCTATTAAATATGCAGAGGCTATATACTATATAAATAAGCAAAAAGTAAGACACAGAGGTGGGATAAACCATCCATCTCTCTTTTTTTAGAGATGATGCTAACAAACAGATCAAAGGAGAAATCCTGGGTGATTGGTGAAGGCACTTCTCTTCTTTTAGAAGTAACATTCAGCCAAGAGCCAGATTCCTTCTTAGATAGTAGAAATCTTGGTGAAGCAACAAAAGGCACTTCTCTTCTTTTAGAAGTGCTTATTCTTGCAAACAATAGGACTCTTTCTGGTAACAAGTGACTAGTAACCAGGTCCAAAGTAACCAGCAATCGAAGATGTAGCTCAAAGTCTCCACCTTGACTACCCTAGAGGGAGATATGAAAGACAATGAGGGCACAAAGTCATCCCAAGGTCTTTTACACAGAAATAGAAAAGAAAAACACACACTGAAGACAACTATGATAGCACAAAGTCTGAAAGTAGTTGGCTTCAGGACACCTTCCTTATCACCTCCACTAGTTCTGCTTGTTAAATCAAATAAACAAGAATGCTTTAAAAAGACAGACATAAGAACAATCTCCTAATGTAGCATAAGCTATAATAGCACAAAGTCTGCAAGTAACTTGCTTTCTCATGCAATCAAAGAAATATGAACTATAATCTAAACTCAAAGTCTCAGTAATGCCTTTCAATTTGGGCAGAGTTTCACTTATGGTAAGGGGAAGATCTCCTTTGTAACAAATGAGAGATTATAATATATAACGCTCTAAGAAAGACTTGGGTGCTTGTTTTCATGAAAAAGGCCCATGCTGTAGTCAACGTCTTCAATGCGCCTTTAGTTCTATCTGGAGGGACCATGATGGGAACAGTGCATTGTCCCAACTATGGCATGTCCATTCATCTAATGTGTCTTCCTTGGTATGGATTGTCTGGTCCTTTCTCTGATGTCTACGTAGCTGTCTAATTCTCCATTACTTCATGGAAGAAAAATAGGCTTGCATCCTTGATTTGGTGTGCTCAGAAGTCTACTTGATCCATTATTTCACCTACTAGAAATAACTCTTTTGAAGATATTTCTGTTCCTTTGGTCTCGCTCCTCTCTTCACTGCTTAAGCGCTTCTTTGCTCTCTGGTTGAACCATCACTTTAATTGAACTTGCCTTTTGAATCATCCATGTTGCTTCTTTGTCCTTTATATCCATTCTTGTCTAAGTCTTTGTGGGGTCCTTTTTGCATCTTTAATAAGTGGCAAATTCCATTGTTATGAAACTCATTAGAAACTTATAGAAAATGGGATCCATGACACGTCTCTTCAAAAGGGGAACATAGATGCAAACACTTGTCACATTTTGTTGAGTCATAATAAGAAATGTGATGTATTCCACTTAACTTATAGAAGCTTTAGAAACCTTTGGGGATCCTACAGAAGATGACACATGGCAGCTTTCACTTTTCACTTCATCTTTTTCCATCAGGCATTTTTCTGTGGGCTTTTCTCTTCAGTCAGGATTTTCCTTCGAATAAAAGTCTAGAAGAATTCCTTTGGGCTCTACCTTAGTCATTTTCCTATGGAAAATACTTTCAAAATAATTCTAATGGATCTTTCTCTTAATAATTTCCTTCAAACAAAAATTCCAAAGGAAATGTTCTCTGTCAGCCTTTAAACAAATCTGAAGGAATTCTATCTTTTCAGTCAGTCGCTTTGACCCTTAAACTAATATTGCCTACCCTCTGCAAGGGCATTTGTTCCTTTGGCCTTGGGGCACTCCCTTTAACCTATTGATTGAATCGACCGATTGAACCAACATTGGTTCAACGTTTCAATCAGTTCATTCTTTGATCTTTGCCTAAGTCTTTTTAATCATTTACACCAAGCGCATTGAACCAATTGGTCATTGAACCTATTGAACTCGCCTAAGTGTTGAGAGCTTACTTCTTTCCTATAGAGTCTATAGAAAGCAACATGCGAAGCTCGTAGAACTTGGCCTGCAGAGTCCACAAATTTTCTTCCTACAGAGTCCATAGATTCAAGCCTGCAGAGTCCATAGATTCAAGCCTGTAGAGTCCGTAAAAATGAGCTTGTGGAGTCTATAGTTTTAAGCCTATAGAGTCTATAGATTTCTAAAAAGATTGAAGAATGGAGAATTAGAATGCACAAAACAATTTTTGAAAAGGGAAGAGATAATTTTGGTCTTGCAGGATTAAAATAGTTCATATGTTATCCCAAATATGAGTGACATTTTTGGGGACCAACAGCTGGCTCTAGTTGGGGAACTTCCTTCAGATGAAAACTTGAAACATAGCTGAGGGGAGTAGAAACCAGAATCTCCAGTGCCTTGAAGTGTGCCATTAGGCTACGGAGTCATGCTACCCAAAAAGAAAGGCTCCAAAAAATGAAAACAAAAATGAAAAGCACAAAATAGAACCAAAGACTATACAAGTATACATATGTATAGGTGAACTTATCTAGTACTTCAAAAGTTGAATTACTTCAGACGCTTCTCATCATGGGATGTCATGCTAATAAACTAGTAGAAAACCATTTTGTCCCCATAAATGGTGACGAGCGAATGGAACTCTCCACCAAGAAACCAATTTTTTGCATCTTCCTCTTGGCTCTCTCTTCTTGCTCCATGGCAAGACGTGGTCTTCTCTCTGAAAACCATAACTCCTTGCTCTCTCTGTGAAGAATTCTTTTTGTTGACTTTGGAGTACAGCAGTATGGTCCACTGCCATAGCTTGTTGTTCTATTGGTTCAGTCTAGCACATATTTTGATTGTTAGCATCAAACTCCCAATAAACCATCAGCTCAGCATCTCCTTTGGTGTGAAGGAGTTTGACCTCTTCACCTTAAGCAGTCTTCAATCTAAGCAATAGAGATCTGCATCCAACTGTGAAAGAATTATTGCCATTAGATTCCAGGATCCAAGCATCATCAAAAGCTGATCTTCTATCAAATTTCTCTTCATGGGAGATGGAAGATCCTTCTTGATTTGTACTGCGCCCTACTAATTTTCTTGATGCCTTATTTGGATGAAATCTTGGATTGCTAGCTACAAGACTTTCATCAGCTGGGACATCAGTGTCCTCTATGGTCAAGAAGTAATTACCCCTGCTTGAAGGGTCAAACAGAATTTGAGCAGTAGGGGCTGACGTTTGGGTAACCACAATCTTTGTCTCAGACAAGTCTGCACCTGGTTCTCCACCAATGTTTAATTACTCAGGATTGGCTTGCAGGGATTCAAACTCAATCATTTGAATTTTGGATTTCTTGACATGATCAATCATGTCAAATGACTGAGATAGACTTGGAAGAGAGGATGGGAGTTCATCCTTTTGGTTTTTTAGAGGGGGAGGACTGATCTGCAAATTTGAAGTAGAAGGTGCAGAGATGTTTGATGTACTTACTTCTTTGGCAATCATCGAGTCCTTTGACTGGAAAGGAAGAGGGGTTCTCTACTCAGTAATTGAAATTACTGGTTAGGGTCACTCCTCTATCTTCTCTTTGTCAGCCTGCTAGGCTGATTGATTCTCAGGCTGGGTGAATACTACATATGATCCGTCATCTACTTCACCTTCACTTCTAGGTTCATCCTAGTAATTCAAGAAACCGATGTGGGAATCACCAACTGATTCTTCTTGATCCTCCATGAAGAGACCAACATCATTTTCTTGCTCAAACTTAGGTTGGAAATAGGAAACATATTATGTTTCCAGATACCCAACTACTGAGTTGGTTGGAGGTGCTTCAAGGGCAAGGTTCCTTTATGGGGGAGGAAGACGATTTGGTTGCCCTTGACTTCTGATAGCATTGCCTTGATATGGCTAATTAGGGAATGTCCTTCTTGGTATATCTTTATATAGAGGAGCAGACATATTTTGGGCCATTTACCTTTTCAAGGCTAGCAGTTCATTTGCCAACTTTTGCACCATCTGATCTATGGTGTCTGTAGATGGATACTCAGAAGATGAAGAGGATTTACCTCTGTTAAGATCTCTCCTTATCTTTCCTACCAAGATAAGGTCATCTTCTAGCTCATTAGCCAAATCCTGAGTAGCAACAAGGTCTATGTGTCTATCTTGTCTTAGCAAGAAACTCACTTCAGGCAGTTATGAGTTGATGAAGAAACACTTGAGATTCTAAAGTGTCAGTTGGGCGATCATGGTTATCATGTGCCTTAGCTTGTCAAACCTGGCAACGAAGTCCCTCATAGGTTCATGGGGCTCCTTCTTCATCTGAGTGAGCTAGGCCAACAAAGCATGTGCATCCTCTACTAGCTTGAACTTGGCTTTGAGTGTATCCCACTCAGTCACTGATCCAGCTTGTAGATGGTAGAACCAGTCTGTAATAGCACCTTGTAGGGTCTCCATAAAAATCTTGACTACCACATATTCAAATTCCACCCCTATAACACCATAGGCTATGCTAAAATCTGTAATGTATTCATCAAGATAAACCTTCCCATCACCAAAGAATTTGGAAAAAATCTTCCTTGAACTGCGTAGAAGCTCATGCAAAGGTGGATTCAAATTCAGTGGGCCAAAAGAGTTACCCCAGGGGCCTTGAAGTGCCATGATTTAATTATGAAAAATAGGGATAACAAATCTAGGTGGAGTTGCTAAATTTCAAAACAAAAATGGAAAAGGATTGGCCCTGCTTTAGCTTGAGGCTTAAGGCTTCAAACTGCACACTCTTTCCCAGTAGCTCTAGTTTTGTAGACTAGATAAAATAATGGAGATGGAGGATGATGGTAAGGCTATAATGATAATGGGTAATACATGGAACAGATTCACCAGAGTCTGTAATGATTAAGGGTTATAATGATTATGGGTAAGACATAGGTGATGTTTCAATCTAAAACTTGAGGTTTCAAATTACACAAAATTACTGTGTCCCCAGCAGAGTCACCAAAAACTGTTGGGTGAATATTTTGTCGGCCAGCTAACTGGTGACCAAAATAGTTCCTATCACCACAGCATAGGGAGATTGGTCATCTAATGTTGCTAGTTTACCACATCTAAAGGGGACAAATCTCTCCTCTCATCAAGGAGAGGTTCCCTATTAAATATGCAGAGGCTATATACTATATAAATAAATAAAAAGTAAGACACAGGGGTGGGATAAACCATCCATTTCTCTTTTTTCAGAGATGATGCTAACAAATAGATCAAAGGAGAAATCTTGGGTGATTAGTGAAGGCACTTCTCTTCTTTCAAAAGTAACATTCAGCCAAGACCCAAATCCCTTCTTGGATAGTAGAAATCTTGGTGAAGCGACAGAAGGCACTTCTCTTCTTTTAGAAGTGTTTGTTCTTGCAAATAGTAGGACACTTTTTGGTAACAAGTGACTGGTAACTAAGTCCAAAGTAACTAGCAATCGAAGATGTATCTCAAATTCTCCACCTTGACTGCCCTAGAGGGAGATATGAAAGACAATGAGGGCACAAAGTCATCCCAAGGTCTTTTACACAGAAATAGAAAAGAAAAACACACACTGAAGACAACTATGATAGTGCAAAGTCTGAAAGTAGTTGGCTTTAGGACACCTTCCTTATCACCTCCACTAGTTTTGCTTGTTATATCAAATAAACAAGAATGCTTTCAGAAGATAGACATAAAAACAATCTCCTAATTTAGCACAAGCTATAACAACACAAAGTCTGCAAGTAACTTCCTTTCTCATTCAATCAAAGAAATATGAACTACAATCTGAGCTCAAAGTCTCAGTAATGCCTTTCAATTTGGGCAGAGTTTCACTTATGGTAAGGGGAAGATCTTCTTTGTAACAAATGAGAGATTACAATATATAGTGCTCCAAGAAAGACTTGGGTGTTTGTTTTCATGAAAAAGGCCCATGTTGCAATCAACGTCTTCAATGCACCTTTAGTTCTGTCTGGAAGGACCATGTTGGGAATAGCGCATTGCCCCAACTATGGCATGTCCATTCATCTAATGTCTCTTTCTTGGTATGGACTATTTGGTCCTTTCTCTGATGTTTGCACAATTGTCTAATTTTCCATTACTTCATGGAAGAAAAATAGGCTTGCATCCTTGATTTGGTGCGCTTAGAAGTCTACTTGATCCACTGTTTCACCTACTAAAAATAACTCTTTTGAAGATATTTTTGGTCCTTTAGTCTCGCTCCTCTCTTCATTGTTTAAGTGCTTCTTTGCTCTCTGGTTAAACCATCACTTTAATTGAACTTGCCTTTAGAATCATCCATGTTTCTTCTTTGTCCTTTATATCCCTTCTTGTCTAAGTCTTTGGGGGGTCCTTTCTACATCTTTGACAAGTGGCAAGTTCCACTATTATGAAACTCATTAGAAACTTACAGAAATGGGATCCATGACACGTCTCTTCAAAAGGGGAAAATGGATGCAAACACTTGTCACATTTTGCTGAGTCATAATAAGACACATGACATATTCTGCTTAACTTATAGAAGCTTTAGAAACCTTTAGGGGTCCTATGAAAGATGACACATGGTGGCTTCTGCTTTACACTTCATCTTTTTCCATCAAGCATTTTTCCATGGGCTTTTCTCTTCAATCGGGCTTTTCCTTCAAAAAAAAGTTCAAAGTAATTCCTTCGAGCTCTGCGTTAGTCATTTTCCTATAGAAAATACTTCTAAAAGAATTTTAACGGCTCTTTCTCTTAATAATTTCCTTCGAACAAAAAGTTTGAAGGAAATTTTCTCTATCGGCCTTTGAACAAATCTGAAGGAATTATATCTTTTCAGTCAATTGCTTCAACACTCGAACTAATGTTTCCTACCCTCCACAAGGGAATTTGTTCCTTTGGCCCTGGGGTACTCCCTTGAACTTACCGATTGAATTGACCGATTGAACCAACTTTAGTTCAACAGTTCAATCGGTTCATTCTTTGATCTTTGGCTAAGTCTTTTTAATCTTTTGCACCAAGCGCATTGAACCAATTGGTTGTTGAACCTGTTGAACTTACCTAAGTGTTGAGAGCTTGCTTCTTTCTAGCAGAGTCTATAAAAATCAACATGCAAAGCTCGTAGAACTTGACCTGTAGAGTTCATAGATTTTCTTCCTGCAGAGTCCGTAGATTCAAGCCTACAGAGTCTGTAGATTCAAGCCTGCAAATTTTGTAGAAATGAGCCTACAGAGTCCATAGTTTTAAGCCTACAGAGTTCGTATATTTTTGAAAAGCTTGAAGAATGGAGAATTAGAATGCACAGAACAATTTTTGAAAAGGGAAGAGACAATTTTGGTCTTGCAGGACCAAAATAGTTCATATGTTGTCCTAAAAATGAGTGACATCTTTGGGGACCAACAGGTTCAATGGTTTAATCTTGCATTTAAAGCCTTCCTTTTGACTAAGTCTTTTGATCTCTTTGAATTGATTGAACCCGTTAAACCAATTTGGTTCAAGGTTCAACTGTTTAATGGTTCATTCCTTTGTTTTTCGCTAAGTCCTTTGATCGCTCAAACAAAATGCATTGAACCAATTGCTCGTTGAACCTTTAAACCATTGAACCCATTGAACCTTTGAATCAAAATGGTTTAATGGTTCAATAGTTCAATGGTTCAAGCTTTCTTCTCCTTGATAAGTGTTTTGAAGCCATCGAACCTTGAAGCGGTTGAACTTGTTGAACCTTTACCGAAGTGCTTAACTCTTACCGATGACATTGAACTTTTGAAGCCATTGAACCTGTTAAACCAATTTGGTTCAAGGTTCAATCATTTAATTTTCAATCCTTCCTTTGAAGCTTGTTGATGAACCTTTTGGTTGAACCTTATCATTGAACCAACCTTGAAATTACCTAAGTGTTGAGAGCTTATTTCTTATAGAGAATTTACCTGCTAAAGCCACTGAACCTATTTCTTTCCTGCAGAGTCCATAGAAACTAACCTATGAAGTCCATAGAATTGAGTCCATAAAAATGAGTCTGTAGAACTTGGCCTGCAGAGTCTGTAGTTTTCTCTAGGTCTCTCGAGCCTTGAAATAGTTCGTAGATTCAAGCCTATGGAGTCTATAGTTTTAAGCCTGCAAAGTCTGTAGTTCAAGCTTGTAGAGTCCGTAGATTTTTGAAAAGCTTGAATAATGGAGAATTTGAATGCACAGAACATTTTTTGAAAAGAGAAGAGAGGATTTTGGTCTGTAGGACCAAAATAGTTCATATGTTGTCCCAAAAATGAGTGACATTTTTTTGGGGACAAGAAAACCCTCTTAGGGTTTGTGCATGGCTATGCCTAACAGTCATAGACATGGGAAAGGGAAAGAATGCCTAAAACTCCTCATAAAGACAATATAGAGTCTAGTACTTCAGATCTATGTATTTGGAGGTGATTCAGTAGCTTAAGTTAGAGTTACATGGCATGGTGTAGAAAGATGATCTCAAAGTGGTTAAACGGGACATCATGGGGTAAATAAGGGACTTGACTGGCCTATGAGATCAATTACAATAAATAATTAGGTAATTGGTCAACTTTATAGCTCAACCATTATAAAATAACCCTCCACTACTTTAATTTGGTTCTCCTCATCTGAACAATCACAAAGCCAATCCTAGTACGAAGTTATTGTCAAAATTGGACCTATGCAAGTTTGATGGCAATGATCCATTCACATGGCTTACTCAATTAAAATATTTATTTGATCTACATCAGAATCCCTATTAATAATAGGTGGTCATGACCTCTTTATATCTAGAACCTAAGAAGTTCATTTGTTATCGTTGGTTGTGTGCTCAAAATAAAAAGAAGGGTATCCTAGTTTCATGGTTGATATTTTTTAAGCAGTTACAGCTCCACTATCACAACAATATTTCTAAAAACTACATCAGCTAGCTAGCCAAGCTATTCCAAACTAGGATTGTAAAGGATTACATTCATCAATTTTTAAATCTCTCCTTATGGGTGGTGAACATCACTAAGAAAAATTTGACTAACCTATTTTTGGGTGGCCTCAAATATAGCATCCAATTAGAGGTTCACATATTTTATCCTAGTAATGTATATGAAGCCATCCCAAGGGCACATATAATTGAGGAAAAATATTTTATCAGACAAAGACCTTTCACTAATATCCATGAATGCACCTTCCTAACACCATCATTTATGTAGCCTACTAGATTAACACCTCAACCAATTGAAGAAAATCATGTAAAAGGTTTATGTTTTGACTACATTAGCAAAAGGAAAAATGGGCATCAGTGTGTTGATAAGAAGTTGTTTTACATTGAAGGCGCCAATGAGGAGGAACATGATGATGAGGCTTTAGGGGCAGGTTTGAAAGAACCTTAAGATGACTCTAAATGTTCTCAACCTACTATTTCTTGTCATGCACTTTCAAGAATTAGTACTCCTCAAACTCCTAAGGTGGTGGGTTTCCTAAAAAAATAGAAGGTGACTATGTTAATTGACTCTGGTAGTACACAACTTCATTAACAGTAAGTTGGTTACTCATTTGAACTATTTTATTTACCCACCTCTATAATTTTAGGTCATGATTATAGATGGTGGTACTGTCAACTATCCTGGAAAATGTCATAGCATTAAGTTTATTTTGGGAGACTACTTGTTAAATTCCCCTATGTTTACTATTCCCATAGGAAGAACTGACATTGTTTTGGGAGTGTAGTGTCTCACCACTTTAGGCATTGTTGAGATAAATATTAGGGAACTATTTATGAGGTTCCATTCAGAAGGTAGGACCTTTAAACTGCATGGATCATGGGATAAATCTCCATAACTAGTTAGTTCCCATTAGATGATGAAGATTCTCAAAAAAGGTGTTGAAGGATTTATGGCACGCTTATTTTCCATATAGGTTCACCCAACCAAGGAGTCTACACATTTTGATATGTAAAGGGTGTTAGATGACCATTTTATTAATTTTGGTGACATGTCAAAAGCACTTCCTCTAAGTCACATGTATGATCATGCCATCAAGCTCATTCTAATAAGTACACCACCCAACATCAAACCCTATAGGTATCCCTATGCCCAAAAGAGTGAAATTTAAAATATGGTACAAGATATGTTTGAGGCAAGAATCATCTAACATGATTAAAGTGAATATTATTCCCCTATGGTCATGGTGCATAAGAAGGATGACACTTGGAGGATGTGCCTACACTACAAAGAACTCAACAAGTACATCATCAAATATAAGTTTCCTATTCTAGTAATTGATGATTTACTAGATTAATTTCATGGTTTTATTTATTTTACGAGGTTAGACGTTTTCTCTAAGTATCATCCAATTTGAATCCATGATGAGGACATACCTAAAATAACTTTCATAACTTATGAAGGCCATTAAGAATTTATGGTCATGACTTTTGGCCTCACAAATGCACCATTATTTCAGAGTTTGATGAATATTATTTTTATGCCATTTTTTATAAAGTTTGTATTGGTGTTTTTTGATGGTATCCTCATCTACAACAAAAATTGGGAAAACCATTTGAAGCATGTGAAATAGCTACTTTCAATTTTTCTACAACATCAGTTTTATGACAAACTTACTAAATGTATTTTTAGTGTCCAAGAGGTGGAGTACTTGGGTCATATTGTTTCACATAAAGGAGTAAGATTTGATCTTAAAAAAATACAAGAAATGATGGAGTGGTAGGTTCCCAAGACCCTCAAGAATCTTCGAGGATTTCTAGGGCTTAGTTACTATCACAACTTTGTCAAAAGTTAGGATAAAATTGTATCCCCACTCACCTATTTTTTAAAGAAAGACTCCTTATAGTGGGCTAATTCAGCTACCAAGGCATTTGAATAGTTGAAAATGGCTATGTGCACATCTCTAGTTTTGGCTACTCCTGATTTTTTTAAAACTTGTGTTGTGGAGTGTGACACATCAGGATATATCATGAGGGTTATACTCATACAAGAAGGCATACAACTAGCATTTTAAAGTTTCCAACTGAAGGGAAAAATAGGCTCAAATTAATCTATGAGAAATATATGATGGTAATTTTGCATACAGTCAAGTAATTGAGAGCTTATATGATGGGTCCTCACTTTTAGGTGAAGATTGATCATGATAGCCTCAAATATTTTTTGGAACAATGATTGTCATCTAAATAAAAACAAATTTGGGTTACTAAAATGTTAGACTATGATTTTGAAATAGTCTATAAGGAAATGATAATATGGTGGCAAATGCACTATCTCAAAGGTATGAATTAGTTGAGGCATTATTATGTGCAATAAATATTTGGTAGGCAAATTAGTTAGAGGAAGTAAGATCAGAATGGGAGAATGATAGTGCTACCCATGATTTGATTCAAAATCTTCAATAGGGTTCTAGGGGAGCTAAAAAAATTACATGGGAGTGGAACTCATTATGGTATAAAGATAGATATACCTCTATAATCATTATCTCCACAAACCAAAAATCCTTCAAAAAATTCATGCATCTCCATTGGGAGGTCACTCGGGATTTTTAAAAACATATCATAGAATCAAGTAAGATTTTTTTGGTAAGGACTCAATGGGGATGTCTAGAAATATGTGGCTAAATGCATGGTATGTTAACAGAACAATGGTGAAACCATGAAGACCCCATGTCTTTTGTATCCTTTATCCATCCCTAGCAAGCATTGGGAGGAGGTTTACATGGATTTCATTATTGGGTTACCACGGTCTAAGAATTAAAATGTTTATATGGTAGTTGTGGATTTACTCACCAAGTATGATCCATTTTATTACTTATCATAATCATTTATTGCTAGTATAATAACTTTTTTCTCAATACAATTCAAAAATTGCATGGTACTCCAAAGATCATTGTAAGTGAATGAGATCCTATATTTACTAGTAATTTTTGGACTAGATTAGTTGCATGTTTGGGCACCTAGTTGGCTCATAGCTCATCTATCATCCTAAATCTAAAGGACAAATAGAAGTACTCAACAAATTTCTAGAAAGGTATTTTTGTTGTTTTGTTTTTGATAAATAGGATAAATGGGTTCATTGGCTACAACTTGTTGAATTATGGTATAACAATTATTTTCACACTTCTTCCAAAATGTCTCCCTTTGTGGCATTATATGGGTATCACCCCCCATCATCACTTTAGCCTTGATGATGTATCCCAAGGTTTGAGTTGTTATGGAACACATTCACCATCAACAGGAGATACTTGTTAGTTTGTAAAAGAATTTAGCAATGGCACAAAATAGAATGAAGTAGCATGTGGATCAACACCAAAATGAGTGATATTTTGACATAGGTGATTAGGTATTTGTGTTTTTGTAGTCATATAAATACATGTCTTTGAAGCTATATAAAAATGATAACAAGTTATCCCCTAAGTATTATGACACTTATCAAATCTTGCGAAAAATTGGTAGTGTGGCCTACTAGCAAGAATTAGCCCCGTCCACTCACATACATTCAGTATTCCATGTATCTTGCATGAAGAAGGGAATTGGACATAGATTTTACAATTATAATGAGTTACGTAAATTGGATTAATAAATCCAAGTCATTCTGGAGCTTAAAGATATCCTTCACATGCACACTTAGAAATTGTAGACCAGAGCAATTAAAGAGTATTTTATCAAATGGAAAAACCTACATTATAAATATGCAACATGGGAGGATGAAGTTTTCTCTTATAAATATCCTGATTTGATTCAAAATTGAGGAGAACATTGTTATGAAGGACAGGGGCATGATCCGTCCTTAACCTATAGTATCTCTAGGGATATGTGTGTGGCTAACTTGTGGCTTGCATACCTTCATATTATCTTATTGCATTTCTTGATGCTCTTAGTATGGTCAGCCTATGAAATAACCATGGATACATAGAGTATATATAGGAGTTAGTGCTAAGTCTTTTATCATCATATTATGAATTTTGTTCTTATTTCATTGTTGTGGAGGCTACCCCATCGAAGTGGACTAGTCATAATATTCAAGTATTATGCTCTTATACCAATTGTTGTTGTGGATCTACTAATTATGTTCATAATTCTATGATATATTATTTTATTTCTATGAATCATCTAAGTAATTTCATTATAAGAGGTGTCAGAGCTTTGATTTGGGCAAATTTCTATAATGTCATTTTTTCAGATCTAGTGTCTTGAGCACTAAAAGATCAAAAAGCATAACTTATGACCTAGAAAGAATTGAATTTTTTCATCACCACAGTTTTGTTCATGGATTTTTTACAAAAAACTAAAAAATTTAAAAATTTAAAAAAAAATAGAAGTATAGAAAAAAATTTACCAATGAAAATTAGCAATCATCAAATTCATCTTTATGGGATGACCACAACAGTATATTCTACTGGTAGACTTTTTGAGCCAAAAAAATTCACCCTTAACCATTAGTAGTCATTAGATTCATCTTGTTGAGGTGATCACAATAGTATCATGTATTTGTATCTTAAGAGATTGAAGAGCATATAAATGTTGATTAGTTCTTTGTTAGTAAAGATAACAAAAAATCATGCATAACAATACAATGAAATTAAACACTCTTGCCTAAGAACTAGGGGGAGAATAACATAATGGACAAGACTACAAAATAGAGATAAAAACACATAAGACTTTTACCTCCCTTATAAAAATTGATGTCCACTTGTTGGCATAGTATATGTTTGTGTTTGGTCTATGGCATTACAGACTTTTATCAATGCTTCTCCATGTTGGTAGTACTTCTCCAATGGCCACTTGTGGCTTTGCTTTGTGTAAATTTTGGTATCAAATGGGCATTATAACATTAATTTGATGGCTTCTTGAAGGCATTCCTATAGAATAACCTTAAACACAAAAGCTTTTTTGGGTAGAGTGGGGGCACTTGTATTTATAGGTCTTAGAACTAACTCTAACCTTAGGGAGGTTAGGTTTAATTCTAACTCTGGTTGAGTCTAAAATAACCTAGGTTAAGTCATGTTGACCTTGGGTTGGGTTAAAACATTCATAAAGTCTTGACAACTCATTTTCAGATACTTATGAGCCATAACAACTCATATTATATAGTTTTGAGGTTGTGACTCACCTTTTTGGAATATTAGGAATTAATAAATCACTTTATTAGCTCCCTTTACTTTGACTTCATATTTGGATAAAAATTCATTTTTAGATAAATGAAATTTACTAGTTCAGCTTGGAATTTTTACTTAGGTAAGTTAATTGATATTTAATTTTTAATTAATCTTGTTTAGTGCTTTTTGGCTTTTGGCAATTGTTTTAAATGTTTTGAATTAATAGCTCGATAGGCCAATAATGTCAAATTACTAGGTTGTAATTTGACTAGGGTTAAAATTAAACTAGGTTATGGGTGTATACAAGTTAATACTCTAAATAATCAAGTCTTACCACATTTTTGAGTAATTAAATCCTTCACATGGATGAATTTGGGATATTCACGTGATTTTTAAGCTTAAATTACATCATTTGCTAGAAATTGATTTGAATCCCAATTTAGGCACAAAAGTGGACAAAATTGAGTGTTTATCATTTTCCCTTATTTGAGAAGACATTTTGAGACATATAAATAGTAACCTATTTTTAAAGAATACAAAATTTGTTAACATGATTGGTTCATGTCCCAAAGGGTGGTCAATTAGCCCTTCATGTCCCCTCAAGGGAGTGAACAACAAATAGAATTGTTAAACATTCCCTCAAAATAAAAAAAATGACACGATCTAAATGTTAACAAGGATAAAACTATGAATTTACCCAAAGGTGGTTATAAATACTAATGGTGGTTGAGTCACATGAAGGGTGCAACACTAATTTGCATACAGGTAGTTATAATTAGTGGCACAAGCATTTACCCTACTAGGGTGGTGGGACTAACACTGATTTGCCCAAAGTGATTATAATCATTAATAGTGTAAGACACTAATTTTTTAAAAGGTGGTTATAATTAGTGGCATAGACATCTACCCTGATAGGGTAGGTGGAGCAGTGAAATGATGATTTACCTAAAGGCAGTTATAATCATTAAATAAGTCAAAATAGAATAGTTTGCCCAAAGTCATTTATAATCATTCACACATTTAAATCATGTGATTTAAAATGAGTTTGCCCTAAAAAGGCAAGATATATCATTGATTAATCAGAAAAGAATTAGGGGAGCTGATGCAAAAAATCCATAAAATGGATTTACGATGAGTTAATAAAGAATAAAATGTTTCTAGCCTAATTATGAGTACAAAGATACATGTGCAAATAAACATGATGGTTAGGTAGAAAAATAATTTTATTAAATGGGTCTTAAAAGAGGCCTAAAAAGATGTTATGCTTATAATACAACCAAAAAATAAGGCACATAGGATCAAATGACATGCAAAATGAACCACATATGTGAAAAATACACCTCCTAGAGTGTATAGAATGAACTTTAGGCCTTTGAGAGGGTAAAAATTCAAATTCCTAGTTATATATTCACCCTGGGGTTAAAAATAATTTATTTTCACCCTAGCCATTTGAATTTTTGAGCTCTAGTTTTATACGTAGACTAAGTAAGTAAAACTAAATTTGGAGGAGCCTAACGACACATATCTAACAACATAAGAGAGCATATACAACCACCACATGATGGGCCACTAGTAAGTACTTCCACTTTTGTCATTAATGTCATTTTCAATGTAATTATCATTAGCCCTAGGTCAAAAAACAATGAAGTCATTATTTACATTTTAAGTAAAATGATAGCTTTCTAAAAGGAATTAGTGACTTTGCCAAGGAAATCAGGAACTTCACATGAAGTTACCATTCCTAAAAATTATGAATTTGGCTAAATCACTTGGAAATTGCCAAAATAGAGTTTTTGCCTATTTTTAGGTGAATTTGCCATTTTTCATGAAAATGAAAATAGTGACTTCACCTAAAAGGTGCAAAATCACCAAAACAGTTACTTTGTCATTTGGGAAAATGGTGACTTCACCTTGGAAGCCAAAAACACCTAGCTTAAGGACTTGATAGGGATCTAACCTCTGGGAGAGAGGGGGAAATAGGCATAGCCTTAGGTATTAGCATAGGGTTAGGTTGACACTAACCTATATGTGATTGTAGGAGTGACTAGTTATCTTGACTTATCAAGAATGACATTCGCACTACTTATGTGCCCCACAAATCTAGACAAAGGGGATGGTCAAATTCTTGAAATCATTAGAGCTACATAATGTGGCATATATGTTATTTATTTGAGTGGATAGAACATATTTGAGCACATTGGCTGAATATTGGCACATTGAGACATCTATTTTCCATCTACCTACTAGAGAGTCAACAATCACACTTGAGGATACCTAACGTATCCCCAAGTTAACAATGTGAGGAAAAAGTCTTTTTTGGACACCTTAAGAACATCATTAGGCTATAATAGATGATTTGTTTAGCTTCCAAGGCATTCCCATGGACCATGGAAAGGTTGATATAGATTTGATTGAGACATACACTAATATTCACCTTGATAACCTAGCTCCAAACTATCCTTCATCGCCAACACTTATTGACATAGAGGTCATAGTTTTGATGGATATTGTCAGTAACATCTTGGCTACTTGACAAGAGTGGTAGATATTTTCACATGGGCCTCATAGGTGTAGTTTGTAGCATGCTAGATGAAGTGACATGATTTGCATGGGGGCTAGTTTTCCTAGCATAGATTTACAAAGATATAAACATAGTGGCTTATCATGGGGTTGTGGTATTAGGACCTCCACTCTATTAATGGTTTAAGGCTAGGAGTACATTACCATTGAGAGACTAGTAGGTTAGTGATAGGTGCGGGACCTTGATGAGCCATTAGCATATGGATAGGCATAGATTAGGGTTATGATGACATAATCATAAGGGAGAGATATATTTCTACCATTGCATGTGCAATGATCTCACCCCATAGTTATTCATCTAGATACCTTACCTTAAGTATTAGTTCCAATGGTTCAGAGATAGTTAGTACATAGCTTATATGATTACTAGGTGTTTTTTGATAGGTAGGCAGTCACACATTATTGAGGAGTACTACCCTAATCAAGGACTCTGATAGTTTGGCTTCACATAGAATGTGTCATATGGGATAAATTGGTTCACCCACATCACACGAGAGATCAATCAAAACACTCCTATCATTTAGAGGATTATATCCACTATGAGTTATCTGAGTGTTTTATGTGTTACTTGGGCTTATGTAGGAGGAGTGGCAGATGTAGGGGTTACTCTGGTTTACATTCAATAGTGTGTATAGGTATGTCCTTTAAGGATTATAGTTCTTGTTCAGGTAGGTTGGTAGAGGCATATGGATATCAATGAGATGGAGGCTAAGGCATCCATCTATATTGGGAGCACTTGTCAAATTAGTGGAGGCAAAGAGGGTGATGATGATGATGATGGATATGATGGTAGGCATGGTAGGGGAAATGATAGAAGAGATGGTGATGGGGATGACAGTGGTGATGATAGCCTAACCATGATGGTGTTAGACACTAGCACAATAGGTATTATAGGTACACATGTTGATCTAGGCTAGATAGGGTCTTCTAGTATAGTGAGGGTAGGTAAGGATATAGGCATGCTTGAGGAGGAGATCATCACTAAGGTGGAGGAGATCATAGGCTTAGAGTGATAGGTGGTTAACTTATAACATACTCTGGACATGCATGATGATGATATGACTCACCTTCAATCAGATATTACCTAACTAAAGGATGAGGTATCTAGGTTGGTATAGGTATAAGCCCAAATTATTATAGAGAAGTACAAGGCCATTAGTGATAAGGACCAAGCACTAGTAGATGTTCACAGGCTTAGGCAAGAGTGTGATGAGGATTAGAGATCCATTACATAAGCAAGGTTTTTGCATATGATACTTGCGAACCTTCAAGCTAAGGATGAGGCCTCATACTACTGCATAGCTTATGAGACTACTATTCTTAGGGATCAATAGGTTGTATCATTTAAGGTCTAAGATGCTTACAGAGTAGGTAGTAGGTCAGGTCAGTCCCAAACTAGAACCCATGTGATAGGGGATTTAGGGAAGTCAATTCATCATCCATGACCACCACCACTAAGACCACCAGGGCCACCTCCAATGACAGGTCCCATGGACATGCAAAGCTAGAGTTGATCACGTGTATTTTGGAATTTTGACATGTTGGAATTATATCTATATCAATAAATTGATGTATTTTGAGACACCATTGCGATATGTGTATATCTTTGGTGTATATGACATTTGAGATATAGTGACATTCATTTTTAGGTTCTTCAAGGCCGATGTACATGTACATGATATTTTTTTGATATATATATGATGCCATGTTTATTACCATGTTTATCTCATCTTTGGCATTGTTGATGTTTATGCTCATGTATGCTCTTTTATTTACTGCTTTTCCATATTTATGAGATTATGCTCTATTATTTTATTCTTATGGTATATGATGTATATGTATGTTTATTTAGAGATGCACATCTGTATTAGCACATTATAAATCATGTTTATTTATTTATTAATTATTGGATTTAGGCATGTGTTTGGTATTTGGTTGGTTTAGATCTTAGAGAATTACTACCAATTGCATTGATTTAATAGTCTCTATATGCCTGATTTTTGTTGTAGCTTATTATGATATGCATCATAGTTATGAACAACCATAATGACAATGTATACCCTAAGCATGGAAAACTTAGTTTAAATTCAAATATTATCTAGGAATAATATATGAACCATATATTATTCCAATCCCAAGTATAAATATAATACAAATAAACCAAGTGTAGGACTAAATACAAACATCCACAACCCAAGTACAAGATATGGATAATCAACACTCAAGTGTAAATAAAATGTAAAATCCATAAGGTAACTAAGAAACACACAAACAAGATGGCAAATAATAATGAAACAAACAAACAAATAATGAAACAAACAAAACAAATAAAAAAATTAATTAACATAAATAGACTATACAAATAAAAACAAACAAACAAACAAACACAAATAAATAAAATAAACAAATAAGGCCATATAATCAAACAAATAAAATAAACCAAAGTAAAGAAAAGTTCAATAAATGAACTATTCTAAACTAACAAAGGCAAACAAACAAACTAAGCTAAACAAATGGAAATATACAAATAATGTTAGTCATAATGTTAATACAAATAAAATATATATTATTCATGCATGTATAATAGAGATGTTACTCTAGGTGACAAAGTGACCCCTAAGTTAAGTAGCAACAACACATGTAAAACAACACAAGAACAAAAGGCACAAAGTTGTCCCTAGGCTATAGGGAATAATGGCAATGGGTACAATGGCAAACGGTTGCCTCTAGGCTATAGGGAACAAAGATACAAACAAGATGGCAAATATTACCCCTAGGCTATAGGATACTACAACAAAAAAAATGGGGGGAATATAAGAAAAGGGATGGGTAAGCGAGCTAACTTAGATGCACAAGGCAAGTAGGCGTTGCCTACATAGTTCCATGGACACAAGATCTAACCTAAACTTCAAGCCAGATGTATTTCTCTCAGGATATGAGACAAGAAAACATGATTGATTTATAGAGTAATATAGAAATGGTCTCATAACATGGTGAGTGCATAGGAAAAGGGGGGTATGATGTTCATATTCCAAAAAGTGTTAACACAGATAACTTGTGTAAGCACAAGATCATGGTTTAGGCTAAAACCACACTAAAAGATAAGAAATGAGTAGCCACTAATGAAATGAATTGGTAACTCATAGTGTCTACTATGCCTATGGCTTGGACTGATAAGGATCTTACAAAATAGTGAGAGCATCAGCTGAGTTTGCCCACAAAATGGTGAGAGTGGTGGTTAAGGTTTCTCATAAAACATGGAGAGCATTCGACCAAGACCAATAAGGATGGGGAAACTAAAGGGCAAGTGATTACTTATGATTTTTCTATAAGACCCAAAATCCTTAAGGCAAAGAACTGGTCATGAAGAAGTGATGATGGTTAAACTACCTTGAAATACTCCATGTATCCAAGTGTTGCCTACACAATCTGTGTGGACCTTAAGCTAATTTAATTCTCCCATAAATGGGAGGTAAAATTCCAAGTAGTCTAGAAATGAAGCTGGATAGGTAAGAAAATCCATCCCAAAAAATTTTGATGGATTCATATCTCATATGGAAATTTTAAGCCAATTTTCATGATATTTTTTATTTTTAGGATTTTCTTAGGTTTTCAAATGTTTAGGGGTTTTTGAAATTATTTCAAATGTTTTTTTTAATTTTCTAGGCATCTCAACTCAATTGAGAATCATGAGATACATAACGGTCCAACTTGCAAAATAGCGAGAGCATGGCTTAAGGTACTCACAAAATGGTGAGAGTGTTCAAACAAGGGTGACCAAGCTGACCTCAAAAAACACTAAGCGCTACCTACATGGTCCAAATGGACCTTAATCCATTGTAGTTCTACCTATAGTGGTGAAATTTGGGGAATGATTCCAATGTTTTATTATTTTTAGTATCTCAATTCAATGGAGAATTATGAGATACAATATGGACTAAATCACAAAATGGTGATAGCATGGCTTAAAACTGCTTGAAAAATGGAGAGAGCATGGTAAAGGGGTGATTGAGCTAACCTAAATGTGAATCAAACATTTTTTATAGAGTCATGAAGGACCTAAAGTCATTGTAGTTCCACCTACAGTGGTGAAAGCTTGGAAAATGTTTCCAATATTTTTGGTGCTCTCAATATCTAAACTCAATGGAGAATTACAAGACACAACATCGCCTAACTCATAAAATGATGAGAGTGTGGCTTAGGTTGCTTCTAAAATGTTGAGAGCATAGTAAAAGGGTGATTGATCAAACCTCAATGTAAATTGAGTGTTACCTACATAGTCCTGAAAGACCTCAAGTCACTATAGTTTCACCTACACAAAAGGCATCCAACTAAGTACCAACAACTTTAGGTACATGCAAATTGTGAGGTATGGCAATAGTAATGGTAAGTTTATGTGGCAATTCATGATAAAGGTGGTGTTCTTAATTTACCCAAAGGTAGTTATAATTAGGGAATAATGATAAGGGTCAGTGGTATTAATTAACCCACATGCGGTTATAATTAGTAGCACGAATAATGATATAGAATGTAATAATAAATGAAGGATGCAACTACCAAGATCATTGTCATAGTAATTCTATACACTACCATTCAAACATTTAAATCTAAAATAATTATCATAACTACCTCTAACATCAATCATTAAATGTGCCTAAAGTAAAAATGAATAATAACCAAGGCCAAATATTATAGGTGGGGTTAGGTCAAAATAATTCGTTGGCAATAGGCTAAGGGTATGGTGGGAATAGTATAAGGTATGGTACAAATAATAGGTATATCATGGCATAACTTAAATGACCCTTGTAGATAATAGTTGGAGTCCCTCAAGCATGAAAATGTTTGAGGTGCATTATGTTCATCAGTTCATCAAGTTCATCTCCTTCTGGTGTGGCAAGTTTGCATGCTGTAAAACTATTGTTAGTAATAATTATATAAGGACCTAACCAGTTAGGTTGGAACTTTCCTTTCCTCTTTGTCTTGATATTGACATTATTTTCATATTTTTTTAATATAAGGTCACCAAGCTTGAATTCTTGATGCTTAACACACCTAATGTATTGGATTATTAATATGTTTTGATATGCCTAAAGATTATTCAAGGCAACCATGCACTTTACATAAGTAAGTTTAGCTCTTGAAAATGAGCTACTTTGTAGTCTTCATCATCAATGATGTACTACAATGAAATATGAAGAGAAGGAAACTCGACCTCGATAAGAAGAATGGCCTCACTACCATAAACAAGTGAATAGGGGGTAGCTCCTATTAGAGTATAGAATGTGGAATAATATGCCCAAAGGGCATTAAACAATTATATGTGCTAATTACTACCAATATCATTGACAATCATCTTTAGAATATTGACAATGTTTTTGTTAGAAGCCTCAGCTTGGTCGTTGCCTTATGGTTAGTAGGTGGTAAATAAATGTTGTTTGTTATGTTATTGGGTACAAAGTGCTTTCACATCTTTGGTTTTAAATGATTTGTCATTATTATATGTAATGTCAGATCAGATATCATAATGACAAATGAGATGGTTAAATATGAATTTGTATATATGTTTATCAGTTATGTAAGTGATGGGAATGGATTCCACCCACTCAATGAAATATTTAGTAGCTGTAAGGACATGTTTGTGTCCATCTAAGGATGTAAGATTGATCTTGCCTATAAGGTCAAGTCCCTATATTGATAATGACCATGGTGTTTGTTGATGCTTAGAATTGTGTTGTTTCTAACACCAATAATGGGAAGTTCAGGAATGTGGGACTTGCGACCTGAAACGACCTCCAAATTTTAAAGAAGTTGGCTCTTCTTTATCTCAAGAGTATTTTGGGGAAAAAGATAGAACTTAAAAAAAAACACCAATGCAACAAAAGAAAATCTAACTATGGCGATGCACCTGAGTTTAATTCGATCCTTAATACTAAGCACAGTGAAGCTATATTTAGGATTCAATTACATTAAAGAGCAAACAATGCATGATCAATGTTAAGGATGAAAACAATAGAATCAAAGGCTCACAACATAGACTATTTTCATAGTAACACAAAAAATATCAACAAAGGCACAGAACTCGGTCTTCTTATAAATTTTCTAGTCACATAAAAGGCATAGATACATCCACAATTATACAAACTTTATAAATCAAGAAAATAAAACAAAGGCAAATGATATTATTGGCCACAGCTAGAAAGTCTAAAACTTCTTGATAAAAATCTCTCACAAAAAATTCTCTCTATCTTTTGATGATCTATGATGATATCTGCATCCATATTTATAGCTTTGAAATAGCTCTAGATTGCCCACATGTTCCCAACCCAACGATCTAACTGAACCCTAACTGAACTGGAAGTGTTTAACAAAAGATACTCTTTAGATCTGAAACATTTAGTCTCCCTGCAAGTTCATTGGCTAAATTAGACACACGTGACACTTTTCACTGTGAAATAGATGATGACTCTCAGCGTGCTCCACTTACTCTACTTGAGAACTATCTCATTATTCAAGAGGCACCAAAAAATGACACTTGGCAATTTCCTTAGCACTTACAGGAGACACACATCACTTTCCACATAACTTATACTCTTTACTATGTCTTTGTATTAGGAGTGCTCTATCTTTGACATCTGTCACAGTCTGTTGCGCTAAAACTTTATCAACTTAGAGAAAATGGGACCCACAACACTTCTTGCCCAAGCATCTTCAAAAGGGAAAATGGAGACAGGTGTCACTTTCCATGTATCTTTAAAAAGGGACATGTGGTGGCTTCCACTTATTTATAAAAGCTTTTAGATACTTTTTGAGAGTCCTGCAGAAGGTGACACATGACGGTCTCTGTTGAGCTTTAGCCACACTGTAGAAACATTCAGGACTCATTTTAGATTCATACAGATGGTGACACTTGGTGCCTTCTACTGACTTTAGAAAAAAAACCCAGGGCCCACCACAGTCTTTACTTAATAATGAAACAAAATGAAGAAATTATGGATCTTTACACTGGTAGCTTCCACTGAACTTTAGCTAAGGACACGTGGTGGCTTTAGTTGAGCTTTAGCTAGGGACACGTTGCGGCTTCCACTATTTTTAGAAAAACATATTGCAACCTTTCGTAGTTGCCACTTGGCACCCTTCACGTGCACTAAGAAAATATTATCAAAAGAATCTTTTAAAACTCATAAGAAACTTGAAAATGCAGATGCCCACACTTATCGCGTTCCACTGGATTATAACGAGACACATGGCACATTCTGCGCAACTTATAGAAATTTAAAAATGTGTCCCGATTGATGACACTTGGCAGCTTTCGCTTGACTTTGATACGTAGACAAATTTTTAGGCAAAAATGAAACTCACGCCCACTCTCTGTGTCAAAAACTTCACTACCTTGAAACTGAAATACGCAAGGATAAAACTTAGAGCGCACAACTAAAACTCAAAAAATAAAATGTAGAGTATTTTACTCTATATTTCTTGGCGACCCTGAGGACTTTTGAGCCTACTCAAAAAGAATCCAAAGAATGTATAAAAAATGTATAAAAAATCACAACTTTAGTAAGGTTGTCTGATAAACAAATCACTCAGCATCAGATAATCCCTGCTTATTTTGCAATTTGTGGAAGGCTAAATCAAGGTTGATGATATCCTTGTGTGAAAAACTCTGCAAAAAATGAACTACAACCTTCAATTGAAATTCAAGCTAGGACATGGGAATCAAGATAGCTTCCCCTTCTGGTATTGATGAATCATCTGTTAAACCCTAGAAAACTGATTGATCATTTTGCCTGGTCAAAAACAAAGGTTTAATCTCATCAACCATCAATACAATGTTGTTGTCAAGAAAAAGGGGAGGGAAGACCCAATTGCACTAGATCTTTAATATGTTGCTTCATGTCTTTGATTCCCTCTTTCACCACATCTAGAAGCTCTTTGCAATTAATTATTATAGAGTTGCAACTAAGAACTTCATTCACCTTTTTCACAGCAATCATTCTGTCACTAATCCCTAATGTGAATAATGTTCCATCAGTTGCATCATATAACTTTTGTAGTAGCATTTAAGAATCAAACATTCTCAAAGAGACAGTGGATAGAGTGGCTTCAACTAAAGTCTCCACCTTTTTGCACAATTTTTGTGCATTTAGCAGAAAGGTTAGAGAGGGTCTGAGCTGAGTAATCTCCTCATAGATTTTTTTCCATATTGATACATAAAGCTCCTTAACCAGATTCAAAACCCCTGCATTCCTTGGCCTATTAGCCAACTCAAGTGTCAATTGTTCTATTATTTGTTGCTTAGCTTGAAGTTGGGCCTATATGGCGGTGGTATTGTTCTTCTCATTCAGTAGCTTCTATTGAAATTGAGCAACCTATTGCAGGTTTTCTTCACATTTTTCTTGTAATGTTGCCTTTTCCTACCTTAAGGCTATGACTGCAGTTTTCTCTTGTATCAGCTCTTCTTTCAAAGAATCATTTTTAGCCTGAATAGCCTGGTGATTTTGAAAAGAAATAGTATCTTTCAACTATTTGTTGAGACTCTCTATTTCATTATTCTTGTTTTTTATTTCTGTAGTCAAACTGCTACAATTTGCCTTCTCTTGAGCTAAATCAGCGTCCACCTTTTGTAGCTTCTTTGATACTTTCAAATAATCATTAGCTACTATAGAAGTGGATTCATTTAGCATCTCAACCCTATCTTGTGGTCTGAAAAGTGACATATCTATAGCCACTGCATTCATTGTATAATCTTTGGGTTGCATCTACTCATTCGGCTTGACTACATAAGTGAGTAATGGGTCACCATTAGTTGCTGCTAGATTGGGTCAAATTATGACCTCATATGTGGTGTAGCCAGGGTTTTATTATCTTTCATCCTCTTTTTCTCCATCCGGGCTTCTCTAGCCCTCTTAGCAGTATCTGCATGAGTTTAGAAGGTAAAAGGAGAGGCAATGTGCCCACCTGTAAAAGGATAACCCTGTGGCAAGCCATATGGAATAGCCAAATGTTGGCTAGGGGGAATCAGAGGAGGTACTCTCTTTGGGATAGAGGAGGGAAAATGAGGCAATGATGTGGCCTGAGTATGAATATGTGGGGCAAAATGAGAAATGGGCATAGCAGAGGTGGCAGGGGATATTATTTAGCTAGACAAACTTGTCACCCCTATAAAAGAAGAGAGATTAAGAAGAAGGAGAAGGAGAAATAACACGTACCTAAGGAGTAACCGATGCACTTAGTGATTGGTGTTATGAGGGTTCTTCTCCCTCCTCTGAATCAGGCTGAAGCTTCAGCCTCTTATGTTTCCTTGGTGTTTCTTCTTTTGGTTGTGCTTTCTTTTCTATATTTACCACTATTGCTAGTGGTGTTTGTACAAAACTAGGAAACCTGAAGGCTAATACTGATGGAAAAGTTTTGGGTGGTGAGGATACCACACTCTTTTATTTTTTAATGGCACTGAGAGATTGGGGCCAGATAGTTACAACGACTGTAGGTGAGGTTTGTCCTCAGACCGGTACTGTATCAGGGCCAGAGACCAGAGATAGATGACATTCATCCTAGATTTCCTCCCATTTCTCATATGAATATATATTACCAAAAGAGTGAGTTATCTCACAAACCTCCTGCCTATACTTCCAATAGGCTTCTATTTTCTTAGATTTCCAATCTTTGTTCTTTAATGTCCTTCTTAAACCAAAAGTCATTCTAATTTTAGGATCAAAATCCTTTTGCTTAACATAAAAAATCTCCCATGGTCTGACCTCCTGAAGGGGTAAATCTATCAATTCTACATATAAATTAGGAATATCTTCCTGAGGGCTTCTTCTATTTTCCCAAAAAGGATGGCTCTCATGCATAATTCTAGCAGTGACCTTGTTATTCTTAACCCATGAAGTTATGAAACCATTTGGGTCAAATCTCCATTTATCTTCAATTAGAAAGAAACCCAGGAAGGCTAGCTTTCTCAGCAACACATGCTTAGTATCTTTGACTTCTAGGGCCATTGATGTTATTACCCATGGAATATCATACATTTTCTTTTTTTTCTTCCCAGTGCCATATTCATTATCCACCATAGACACTTGCCAGGTGACCTCTAAGAATGCTAACCTAAGGGTTAAAATCTTAGGTAGCAACACTGGTTCTCCACTAAAACCATGGACTCTAATAATAGTATGATGGGATCCAAAAAAGTAATCACAAGGAATAGTGCAATTTGTCATAAGGCCTGAGACACTTGGAGTCAATCTATTTTTTACTGGCTCTAGGTTTAGATGACAAAAAGCAGGGGGAACAAAAAGTTCCCAAAATTCATATGGGTCACTAGTTTTAGACAAGATATGTGTCCATGCAGACAGAGAAATGGTCCTATTATGACCAAAATTGGGGTCATACATATTCAGATGCATGTATTGGGAAAAGATGCCAGAGTTTTGATATAACATAAGGTGAAATAGATAAGAAGAAATCTTGAAAACCCCTTCAAATTTAAAATGGGTGAGTTGGTCAACCATTGAATATGCAATTTGCCAAAGAAATCAAGCTAATACTCTTGAGTCTTGTCTACAATTTTTAACCTAAAAAGAACGGCCATTTGTTCCTCATAGATAGTTATATCTTCTTTCATTCCAAAAATGAATGCCATCATGGAAATTGTCTCTTGACTGACCTGTACAAATTGTGCTCTTACTGCTGGCAGTACTAGCACAGTGGTATCATCATCCCCTAATTGCAATTTTTATTTCAGAAACCTCAATTGATTATTGACGTTTGCCCACGTTTTCTACATCTTACCAATGGTGGGAAACATGGCTATCTTGTCATGATACAAGGCCAACATGTCCCTGATGGCCTTTGGTGTAATTTATACCATGAATGGACCTTATTTTATGGTATTTGAGGGTGCATGAAACAATTCAGTGCATATTTCAACCAAGTCAGGGCATGAATGCACACCTAGGACAATGAATTGTGCCAGTTGGGAAGTCTATATCCTCATTGTGAATGTTTTGTATTGTCCAACCTTGGCCCTCTGAATACATCTTTGATGTGCCCCTTCTTGTAGAGCTTTGCCAAAATTTTAAAGGATTGGGTCCATGATTATGCAAAATCTTTCACCTTTGTTGGGTCATTTGCATAACCAACTTCAGGGACTCTAGTCCACAGATAGGTCTTTAAGGGTTGTGTAGGGGCCGAAGCATATGATTTGCTTGTGAGAAGCTTATCAATGGATTCATAACACCCATAACCTTATTGTGCAGATTGTGCCTCCTCCATATCTATATCTATACTTAGAATCAGTGAACTTATGTAACAGGTATGGAGCTTTGCAACAGGGAAGCACTTTCACTAAGCAGGTTTTGCTATGAATTGAAATTTGCAGATAACAAGGATTTTCAAGTAGATGTAAGAATGTTTGAGGCATTGTTTAAACTTTAACTCTTGTTATGGGGTATTTAATGACCCATAAAGTCTCAAAAATAGAATTAAAACTGGATAACCATTAGTAAATCTTATGAAATCTTCATGGGACAGGGAGTCAGACACGTCATGAAATGGCTGTGTAAGGTACCTTGGAAAATTTTGGAGATTTGAGAGAGATTTAATGTGTTGAGAGTTTTAAAATTTTTATAAAAGGCTCTGAGCCATGGCCACGTGTTCAAAAAAACACTTACTTAAAAGAAAGAGCAGGAAAGAAAAATGGGAAAACAAAGCAACAAGGAAACAGAAACTATCTAACTATAATACATTAGAGACACAGCTTAACTAAAATGTTTCAAGTAGATCCCATTCACAAGAATCTCTTCAGGTTCACCCTCCATTTTTTCTAGTTCAAAATAATTTTTCTATTTACATGCACAAATTTTATAGGGGCCAATCCATAATGCTTCAAATTTAGAATGTTGACCTGGCTTGGCAGCTCTTGCATCCCATTTCAAAACAATTGAGCCTACTTCGAAATGGGGATTTGAAGTCCTTTTATCGAAGTAGTCTTTAATTATTTTATGATGCTTTATTAATGAATCATGTGCTGCATCCCTCTTTTCTTGAACTTCCAAGAGTTTAGCAAGTCTGACCTACATGGGGCCATTTTCCTTAATTTCAATCTATTTTAATAGCTGGAGAGCAAGAATCTCCAAGCTTAGGGGCATTACAGCAGGTTTACCATAGACCAATTCATATGGGGACATTTTTGTCACCTATTTAGGTGTAATTCTATCAGCCCATAGTGTTATATTAAGCACTTTATGCCACTCTTTGTGATGATCAGCCCCTATCCTCTTAATAAGTCTAATGAGGTTCTTATTAGTTGATTCTGCCAAACCATTACCCTGAGGGTAATAATTCGAGGAAGTTTTCAGATAGATTCTATGCTTTAGTGTAAATTCAGATACTTTAGACCCTAAAAATGCTTTAGCATTATCTGAAATTATGGTATAAGGAGGCCCAAAGCGAGTAGTGATACTCCCTAAAAAGTCTAGGATCACATTTTCTGTTGCTTCTTTGAGTTGCACTGCCTCACTCCATCTAGTGAAATAATCTATGGCAGTTAGAATCCATTTGTGCCCCATACTCGACACTAGATTGATCATTTCAATAAAATCAAGACCCCATTGAGCAAAGGGTTCATAAACAATTATAGGACTAAGAGGCATTGCTACATTCCTTCTCATCCCCACATAATATTGACAAGATTGGCACTTTTTTACCAATTGATAATGGTCTATAAATAATGTGGGCAAGAAATAACTTTCCTGAGTTATCTTTATAGCTGTGGTCTTTGCAGAAAAATGTCCACTTAAGACTCCATGGTGCATTTCATGTAGTATTTTCTTAGCCTCATCTTTCTCTATGCATCTTAAAAGGATGCCATCAATATTTCTTTTGAAAAGAACTTGGTCAATTAAAACAAAATGGACCCCTTGCTGCCTATAGTATCTCCTCTTGTCCTGAGAGAGCTCTTTTGGGAAAATACCATTTTTCATAAAGTGGATTATGTTTGTGACCCAGGAGTTCTGATCAACTTCTTGTATCCTTAATACACTTTCCTTTTTTGTTTTTTTAGGCATCATCTTTTCCATATCTTGAGTCATGTATTGGCACAACCCCCTACCTCTGACTAGCTTAATGGGTTTGACCTCTACATCATACTCAAGGATCTTTGTTATCTAGTTTGCTCTTTTTTCAGTAATTTCACCCTCCATAATGTATTCTCTGAAACTAGGATAAGCCACAAGTATCAAAATCTTACTTCTTGTCACCATATGCCTAAATTTCTTGAGGGCTTTTACCATAGCATATGCCTATTTCTCCACAAAGTTGTATCTAGTTTCATACTCCATAAGAGTCCTTGAGAAAAAGGCTATTGGGTGTTCCCCCTCTTGTTGATCATCTTTCTGTGTTAGGATAGCAGCAACACTGAACTCTCCTCCATAAACATACATTATAAAAGGCTTAGAAAAGTATGGGTTACTAAGTACTGGGTCTATTGCAATTGCTTTTTTGACCTCCTCAAAGTCTTGTCTTCCTTCTATAGTCCACTTGAACACCAGGTCTTTCTTCAATAAGAGTGTCACTGGTCTCACTAGGCCTATAAAGTCTGATATGAATTGACTGACAAAATTAATTTTCCCCAAAAAATATTGAACTGCTTTCTTATTTACTGACAAGGGCAAGTTCATTATAGCTGTAACTCTCTCTGGATCTATAGAGACCCCTTCTTTGGATACTATATGTCCCAGTAGTTTGCCTTGAGGTACTGCAAAGATACACTTCTTGGGATTCAGGGATATTCCAAATTCTTGACACTTCTTAAAAATAGATTCTAGATGATCAAAATAATCAATAGCATTCTTGAAAAAAATAGTGAGATCATAAAGATAAATCAGGATGATTTTATTTATGAGTTCCCCAAATGCTACATCCATAGCTCTTTGAAAAGTGGCTCCAGCATTTTGATAGGCCAAATGGCATCTTGGCATATGCAAATGTTCCCCATTTGGTAGTAAATGCAGTCTTGTATTGGTCTTCATAAGCCAACCAAATTTTATTGTATCCAGAGAAACCATCTAGCAAGGAAAATCTCTCTGATCTAGCTACAGTCTGTAAAATTTGTTCCATAAAGGGCAGGGGATAGTGATCTTTCAGAGATGCTTTATTTAAGTCTATGAAATCCACATAGAGCCTTATGTCACCATTCCTTTTCCTAACTGGTACTAGATTGGATACCCAAGTTGAGTGTTTGATTGGAAAAATTATCTTAAATTTTAAGAGTTTACGTAACTCATCCACCATCAGAGGTTCAATCCTTGGATTCACTGGCCTCTACTTCTGTCTGACTGGCTTAGATCCTTCAGTCAATTCTATTGTGTGTTGAATGATGTCTTTGTTATATCCATGAAGGTCTTCATAGGTCCAGGCTATTACTCTGTCATACCTTTTACACGTCAATTAGTCTTTCCCTTTCCTCTTGAGTTGCGGAATTTCCAATCTTTAGCTTTCTCCCTTCACTCATTTCTATCTTAGAATAATCTGATTTATTTACTTGAAACCTTTTATTTTCTAGGCTTACATCTTTTAGATCAAATAGGTTTTCTAAAGTGATCACGCCTTTGGGAAGCTTATTGGTCTTTAATTGAATAACTTGGTCTCCATATGATTCTTCAATTTTGGGTTACAATTGATCAGCAAATTCCTTTGATTGTTGCAAGAATGAGAGTACCTGAGAATAATTTTCAAAGACTTGCCAATTTTCATCATTGTCTAGGATAGTTGGCCTTACTATAACTTTGACTGACTCATTGTTAACTAATAGACCAGTTGCTAGATCAAACTGTGAGCCAATCTGTGCCATCTTATCAGCTTCAAAGTTTTGGGTTCTAAGAACTACTTCAATATTGAAAGCTTCAAAATCTTCTATTAAGTCCCAAATTATGTGTCTATAAACTCTCATCCTTACATTTTTGTCTATTGCCTTTTCTTTGATTTGTTTCACCACTAATTTAGAATCTCCTTTTACTATCAGATTCTTTATTCCCTTTTTCTTGGCTAACATAAGCCCATGTACTAAGGATTCATACTCAGCATCATTATTAGTACAGGAAAATTAGAAATGGATAGCTCTTAAAATTTTCTCACCATTTGGAGCTACAAGACAAATTCCTACTCCAGCACCATTTTTACTTCTAGCCCCATCAAAATTTAAGGTCCAAATTTCTGAATCTTTTTCAGAGACTTGAGTAGTTAGCTTTTCTTCCCTTAAAACATTTGGGAATTCATGATCTTCATCAAATATGACATAAGTTCCCAGACCAGTGGAGTCATAATTTTCATATGGGTCACTTTGCATCATAGCTAACAAATAGTTATTTTCCTCTTCTTGGCCATGTTCAGTCTAGTCACCTAACTCTTCAACAAAGACTCTTTCTTCCTTATTCAGCATAGCATGAGTTGCCTCTAATTTTGGGGTTGGTTCATTTGTGATGTGATCTTCATATAGTGGCTTAGATACTATTTTCATTTTTAAACCATATTTGGTTTTTAAGATGAAGTGAGACCAATCAAGTGACACATATCCTCCTATTTTGGCTGTGAAATCTCTAGATAAACATAGGCCAAATATAGGGGGTATATCTATGACTACCACATCTTGATTGACAATTATATTGGGGCAAGTATACAATTGCAATGGGAGTTATTTAATTCTCCCTATTGTTTGCACTGATTTCCCATCCAGCTGCATAACTCCTCTAGTAAGTGGCTCATACTTTATTTTTAAAGCATTTGCTATTTGCTTAGGCATTACTGTAGTAATGGCCCTTGAGTCTATCATTGCAGTATGCAACAATTTTTTTCCAACTATCAAAGTCAAATAGAAGGGCTCTGGTTTGGATTTACTTACCTATGATGCATTGTTCAAAAGGGTTATTGTTTGCAGAGGAACTATGTCTTTGAGCTTTTCTTTATCAGTAGGTCCTTCTTTGGTGCCAGTATGTTTAAGCACTGCTTGGCCTTGCAGAGCTTCTTGTAATAGTGTTTTTTGCTCAAGAATAGCTAATATGTCCCACATTGATGCATGTGTTGGGGTTCTCTTCAGCTGATCCACCACATTCACTGGTCCTAGTGTTTGGGTTCTTGGAAAATAAGGGTACCTTACTTTTTCTTGAAAATAAGGGTACCTTACTTTTTCTTGAACTTGTCCATAAATTACTTGGTTATGCACTGGCTGAGGCATTTCTTATCTAGCAACTGTGTTTTGATGACCTTAAAATGGAGGATTCCCCATGACTTTAGGTTGTTCCGTCATCCTTCTCTTTGATCTGGTGTAGTAATCTGATTGTACTAATGGCTTCTTGGAAGTGGAAGCTTCATTCAAGAATATTGACTCTTCATCTTCAACCCATGAAAACAAAGCATGTTCAGGAGCTATTTTTTCTTCTTGTTGTAAGGACATCCCTTGCATCTGAGCCATCAGGACTGAATTTTGCATACTAGGGGATTGGTAGGCTTGAGTGTCAAAAGTACTGGCAAATTGTCCATCCATTCTTCTTTGCTCTGCTACCTTTTATTGTAGATTGCCCATGGGACAATCTCTAGGCATATGAGCATTATTACAAGGGAAAAACTAGGCATTGGTGCCATCTACATAATTATTTTGCCCTTGAACAATCTCCCTATTTGGATTAGGGGGAACAGTTTGTGAGGGTGTAGGGACTACAACTAATTGGTTTGCTAGTTGAGGGTTAGTTTGCCTTTGAGGACCCTAATACTGGTTTGGCTATGGTGGAAATATATTTCATTAGTAGCCTTGATATTGGGTTTTAGGATAAGGATTCTACCATCTTTTTATGTTAATTATATCATTATAAAATGTCCTTAAGATGTTCTTGATATCATCCATCTCAGATGACTGGGCAGGAATAAGTTCTTTAGCAGGTTGTTGAGAATATGTATACATAGACACAGGTGGGGCTATGGGATTAGGGGCTTCTTGAGGCAAAGGTAAGGTAATCTCTTGAAACATGGGCATGGGAGGCCTTGGGGGCAACTTTCCAGCATCTATTAAATTATTTTCAGCTCTAACTACATAGTCTAAGGCTTCTAGTAGAGTCTGACCTCCAAGTAACTGAATCATTACTGATATATCTAAATTTAAGGCTTTAAGATAAAATACTATAGCCATACTTGGTAATGGTCTTGCTATAGCAGGAATCCTTTCCCAAGACTTTTGAAATCTTGAATTGAAATCAGTCATTGCTTCTTGTGGTACCCTTTTGATAGTAATCAATTATTGCAACAAAGAATATTTATCACCTTTTTCTTCAAATCTTTCAAAGAAATGATCTCCAAGCTGATCCCATGTAGATATTGTATTTGGAGTCAAATATCTGTACCATTCCAGAGCCTTCCTTTTAAAAGAATCTGTTAACAATCTTATAGCCACATTCTACTGTGTGACCACATGTATTACACAAACATCAGCCACATCCTGTAGATGTTCTTTAGGTGTTTTGAAATCTTTCCCACTAAATTTTGGAAGAGTTTTCAGGACATTTACAAGAATAGGATCCCAAGTGGCTAGTGGTATTGGGAGAATCAAAGGACTGCCAGTGTTTCAACTTGCATAATTCCTTAGGGGTATAGGTGCTCCCATGTTTGCTCTTGGTATTGCTATAAACTGATTGACCCTTTTTCTTGGATTATTTATCAATGGTGGTAAAAGAATACTTGGATTTACAGTAGATTGAGATCTTGTTACTGGTCCATAGCTCTAACTCCTTATAGCTCTCTGGTTCATACGGTCTTGAAAGAAACTTCAAGATAGTGTCCCACCGGGCATGCCAAAAACTGTTGATGCTTAGAATTGTGCTATTTTTAACACCAACAATGGGAAGTTTTAGGAATGTGGGACTTGTGACCTGAAGCGACCTCCAGATTTCAAAGAAGCTGGTTCATCTTTATCTCAAGAGTATTTTGGGGAAAAAGATAGAAATTAAACAAAAAACACCAATGCAACAAAAGAAAATCTAACTATGGTGATGCCCCTAAGTTTAATTTGATCCTTAATACTAAGCATAGTAAAGCTATATTTAGGATTCAATTACATTAAATATCAAACAATGCATGATCAATGTAAAGGATGAAAACAATAGAATCAAAGGCTCACAACATAGACTATTTTCACAGTAACACAGAAAATATGAACAAAGGCACAGAACTCAATTTTCTTATTAATTTTCTAGTCACATAAAAGGCACAGATACATGCATAGTCACACAAACTTTCTAAATCAAGAAAATAGAACAAAGGCAATTGATATTATTGGCCACAGCTAGAAAGTCTAAAACTTCTTGATAACAATCTCTCGCAAAAAATTCTCTCTATCTTCTGATGATCTCTAATGATCTCTGCATCCATATCTATAGCATCAGACTAGCTCTAGATTACCCACATGTTCCCAACCCAATGGTCTAACTAAACTGGAAGTGTTTAACAAAAGATACTCTTTAGATTTGAAACGTTTAGTCTCCCTACAAGTTCATTGTCTGAATTAGATACACATGACACTTTTCACTGTGAAACAGATGAGGACTCTCGACATGCTCTGCTTACTCTAATTGAGAACCATCTCATTATTTAGGAGGCACCAAAAAATGACCCTTGGCATTTTCCTCAGCACTTACAAGAGACACACAACACTTTTCGTGTAACTTAGACTCTTTACTATGTCTTTGTATTAGGAGTGCTCTGTCTTTGACATCTATCACAGTCTACTACTCTGAAACTTTATCAACTTAGAGAAAATGGGACCCACAACACTTTTTGCCTGAGCAGCTTCAAAAGGGAAAATGGAGACAGGTGTCGCTTTCTGCATATCTTTAACAAGGGACATGTGGTGGCTTCCACATGTTTATAAAAGCTTTTAGATACTTTTTGAGAGTCCTATAGAAGGTGACACATGGCGGTCTTCGCTAAGCTTTAAATACACTATAGAAACATTTGGGGCTCATTTTAGATTCATATAGATGGTGACACTTAGCGGCTTCCATTGATTTTAGAAACAAAACTCAGGGCCCACCACAGTCTTTACTTAATAATGAAATAAAATGAAGAAACTGTGGATCTTGACACTTGGCAACTTCAACTGAACTTTAGCTAAGGACACGTGGCGGCTTCTATTGAGCTTTAGCTAGGGACACATGGTGGCTTCCACTATTTTTAGAAAAACATATTACAACATTCCAAAGTTGCCACTTGGTTCCCTCTGCATGCATTCAGAAAAGCTTATCAAAAGAAGCTTTTGAAACTCATAAGAGACTTGAAAATGTGGATGCTGACACTTGTTGCATTCTACTGGATTATAACAGGACACATGGCACATTCCGTGCAACTTATAGAAATTATAAAATGTGTCGCAGCTGATGACACTTAGTAGCTTCTACTCGACTTTGATACTTAGACAAATTTTTAGGCAAAAATGAAACTCGTGCCCATGCTTTGTGTCAAAAACTTCACTTCCTTGAAACCTAAACTCGCAAGGACAAAACTTGGAGTGCACAATTAAAACTCAAAAAATAAAATGTAGAGTATTTTACTCTACAGTGTTGTCAATGGTTTGAGCATCTTGGCTATAACATGAATTATATTAGCATGCTTCTGACACTTTACACACCTTTTCACATATGTAGTTGTGTCTATCTCCATATTCATCTAGTAATAACCAGTATGCAGTAACTTTTTGGATAAGATTGCCCTACTAGTGTGGGTTCTACACATTCCTTCATGAACTTCCCTCAACACTAATCTAAATTCTATCAAAGGTAAATAAGAAAGAAAAGTTTCATCATAACTTATAAAATACATGGTAGGTTCAAGTAAAGTATAACAAGAGGCTTTATGGATGAAGGCTTTTTTCCTATGTGAAAGGTTAGCTAGAATAATTTGGTCTTAAAAATAAGCATATATGTCACAATACCAAGGAGACGTGGGACCAATAATGTTTCAAACCATCTTGATGGTTGATTATTAGTGTTCTAGTGCTAGAAGATGTTTTACAAGAAATCAATAATCCCTAGCTCTCTTTATGATCTGAATCATGGAAGCAACGGTAGCCATGACATCAATTATTTTTTTATTGGCTCGAGGTATTCATTCAAATTAAATATTGGAAATTTACTATTTAAGAGTATTGATCATATCTTTATATGGTACCAACTTCTCATCCTTCATATCGTATTAGTTTCTAACCTAATTGATGATTAGCTGAGAATCATCATGAACCAATAAATGTTGGATGTTCCATTGTACTACTTGGTGAAGCCCTATGATGAGTGTTTTGTATTCAGCCATGTAGTTAGTACAAGGAAAACCAATGTGAAAGGACTTGGAAATAATATCCCCTTGTGGCATGATAAATAATATTTTGACACCTAATATATGAGCTATGAAGGAACCATCAAAGTACATTTTCTATTGTTTTACCTTAAGAGGTGCTTCTACTTTTATGGTGGTCATAATGGCTTCATCTAGAAATCTAAATGTAAGAGGTTGAGTATCAGAAAGAGGAGATTATGAAATTTGATCTACAAGTACTTATCCCTTACTATCCTTTTGGTTGGCATATCTGATTTAAAACTCATTCAATGGCATGATCCACTTTGCCATGTGGCCTACTTGAGCGAATACTTTGGCAATAACAATGGTCTTGTTCTTCAGCATGTAATGACACAATTTTTGGGCTATGAACACCATTGATAAATAGGTTTTTTCAATCAGTATATCATTATGCTCATACATGACCAATGTTTAAATCTGATAATAAATGGCATGCTCTTTACCTTGTTCATTGTGTTATGTCAAAAGTGCCCCCAAGGCATTTTCAGTCACTGATGGGTAAAGTAATAATGGCTTGTTCAACATAGGTGGTGATAAAATAGGTGGATTGGCCAAGTATTCCTTAATATGTTTAAATGTTTTCTATCACTCTTCATTCCAGGTGAAAGTAATGCCCTTCTTCAGTAAATATATAAATGGATGGCATTTATTTACCAACTGTGATATGAAGCATCAGATTTAGTATATCTTACCTTGCAAATTATAGAGCTAATTCAAGGTAGAAAATGGTGACATTTCAATAATAACTTAAACTTTGGATAGATCAACTTCAATTCCCCTACAAGAGATAATGAAGCCTAAAAATTTGCCAAATTTTACATCAAATACATACTTAGGGTACAAACTAACAGTATACTACCAAAGTATTTCAAAGATTCTCTGAAGTATGGCTAGATGGTTGGCATGGGTCTTTGATTTACCTAGGATGTCATCAACATAGTCCTCAATGGTGTTATGCATTATATCATTTAAAATCATTATCATGGCTTGTTAGTATGTGGCTCCTACATTATTAATTCTAAATAAGTCATTGTTGCTGATGTCATTCTTCTAGAAAAGGCCTACTAGAACCATGCTATGTAATCACTGATCTTGACTTTGGCGTTCAAGCATTAATGTGAAAGCACAGGTTGCACCTCTTTTTTGCAAACAGACTGCTCTTTCCAGATATTCATGCAGTTTGTCCCCTTTATATCCTGAAAAGCCATCCATAATAGAAAGAATTTCATATCTGACCATATAATAAATAATCGTGTCAATATTTGGTAGAGGAAAATTGTCCTTGGGGTAAGCTTTTATAGATATGTAAAAGTGGTTGGCAATGTCTGGTGGAGGTACAAATGAGGTAGAAGCTAGGTTATCTAGGTCAATGTAATTAGCTTCAGGTCCTGAAAGGCTTTAGCTTTTTTGGCTCTTCTTCTATGAAATTGATCAAACAAAGGGTACTAATTTTCCTAAATGCATTTATAATTAGTGGCAAAGGTAACACAAAAGTTTAAAACCCATCTAATAATGGTACTAATTTGCCCAAAGGTGGTTATAATCAATGGCAAAAGTATCTAGATAAGGTAGAACAATTGTGAACTATGTTGAAAGGATAATAACAATTTGCCCAAAGGTGATTATAATTATTAGTGTGAAAAATAAGGCTAGACTCAGAAATAAAGGTTGATCTAAATAAGAAATCAAAAGCAAAATAAAACTAAGGTAATTAGCTTGGATAAGCTTGATAAATAACTCAGAATATATTTTAATGCTAAGGTAATTAGCTTGGAAGACACTTGGTAATTAGATCATAAAGACTTGGTATCTGATTTATAAGAGACTCTTTGACAAATATAACTCTAACATTTTAGAACTCAGCACCACAAACTCCAAATAAGAAACATGACAACAACTCTGAGCACAATAGATGCTAAAACAAGGCACACAAAACAAACAATTGCTAATTTTAGGCAAGGGGTCTTGTTGTAGGCTTAATTTTCACCCTTGGAGGGGGTTCTTTACACCCCTTCCAATTGAGATACATAATGGGAAGAAACCTAGGCTATGGGTCACCTATAGTAGGGTTGAACCTCCATAGAAGGTTGCCTTCTTCTTTGATGCTCACCTAAAACTAATGATAAATTAATGCATAGGGAAAAGGGTTAGAAAGAGGATAAGGAATCCTAAGAAGGATAAAAGGATGATGAATCAAAGTTAAATGGACACTCATATAATCTTGAACACACACTGGATCAGTATAGGATAGCTATGGCTTACATAACCTTACAATCTCACTAGTTGCATAAATATTTCATAGAAGAGGTTCCAAGTTGAACACTAATCTAGACCTACAATTTAGCTTGAAAACACCTTAAAAAAGGAAAGCAGAAGGATAGTAAATTAGGAATATTATCCTTCACAAATTCACCATGCACGAGCATACGAATCATTGATCAAAGACAAGAGATAGGCAAAGAGTTCATCTTATTACTTCAAAAGGCAGTTTTTACAATATTTGGATAGGGTTGAACCATATCAAATGAATACACTTTTGTAAGAGTCTCAATGAGTATCCTTATCCTAGAAAAGAATGAAAAATTCTAAGAGATGAGAACCCCCATGATGGGAATGAGACTAGGATATATAGGAGAAGAGAGAGAGAAAGAGAAAGCATGTGGGAACACACCATCAAAGAGGGAACACATCAACTAGATTCATTACTTAAACTTGAGATACCACCTTTTGCTCTAATGAATGCCTTACCACCTTTTTGATCAATCAAGACACTACACATGGTATACGAAGTTTAAAATACCCATAGAGCCCTGACAATGCATTGACTGCCCCTAGTTATAGTTCCCAACACTAGACCTTTCCTTTGATCTTTTATGCCATCTCTCACTTGAGTACAAAACCTCATGCTCATGGGTCTGATAGAAACATTGCTTTATGCATTTTAGGTAGTTATTTGTCAAAAATATGGCCATGCTAAAGGTTAAGGAGCCTCTTCAATAATCAAAAACAACTACCTTCAATCAAATATGGACCAGATCCTTTCTGAACACAAAAAATCAATCTCCTTTATTGGTTTTCCTATAGTCACATATATCAATGCAAACTTATAGACTACATAGCCCTTTTTGATCTCCATTAGGTCCAAAAGACTTATTTTTTAGCATTTATAAAAACTGACGGATCATTATGTATAGGTCTCCTTTATATAATGGTAGACACAGTCACAAAATAGACACCATATGCTATAAACCTTCAAACTAAATGTCTATATTTTACCCTCATGCCATCCTTTTATATTATTTATACCTGAATGCATTGTTATGGCCTTTTAATGGTGTTAGATCAAGATTTAATGGCAGTGGGATGACCCTGCAATACCTTATTTTCTTTTAGTTGAAAATGGTTCCTCTGGTTCAACCTTGTCTATCGAATATTGCTTAGGCCAATCACAATGCAACAACTTGTCTTCATTTCCATTGGCCTAATAGATCCCCACTATTAGATCTTGACCCTTTTAACCTCTTATGCATTGTAGGATCAAGCTATATGATTAAATGTGGGCCCTTGATTTCCTACCATAAAGATCCTTTGACATGTTGACTTGCTCGCACATCGTTAGATCAAGATGTATGAAGTAATGCAAGCCCTTTAATCTATCTGGGCTTAATTTCTTGTCAGTTCTTATGCACCATCGAATTAAAATATACAAATGAGTATAGATCATTAATCTAACTTGGACCTACCTTCTTGTTAGTGAATGCACACCATTGGATCTTAGCTCAATGAACTTGTATTGATAGATCATGTCCAACTTGTAGCTTTTTAAGGGCTTTTAACCTGGGGACATTTTGACTTGTTTGACTCCAGTGCGAACTATTAGGTCAATTGTTCCAGTATAAGAGCTCACACAAACTATTAGATTGAGTTCAACTTTAAACCTTCTAAGGACTTTTTGAATCCAAATGATCATTTTGTGAAGCTCAAACTTGACACTTGCATGAATGTCATATGTTATAAGTTCAAATTTGAACATTTAGATCTTATGGTAGAAAGCTCATGCAGATATGAAACTTACAAATCATGTTCCTAGCATGAACAACTCCATGGTACTGTAATATCTTGGTTGGTGATGCTTTATGAGTGGACTTATAAAATACATAAGTTTGGTATGTATGTTCCTATGTAACATCCTGGTGATGGTTTGGCTCACTTAGGCCTATGCTTGACCTTTTTCATGAGTTTATAAGGCTCAAATGAGCTCTTTGGGCTTGTGCAAAACCTACTTCATGCTCTTGAATGTTATGACCACCATAAAGACCTATTTTATTAAATATAGACAAACTACACTTTAAGTGAACTTAAAGTGTTTCAAAAGCTTTACAAGATACATGATCTCTTTGGTCAATTTATTTTATCTAGAACATTTATTCATCAGCTCATTCATTAGAAACCTAATCTATCTAGGCAAAAGCTTGGTATGTGGGCCAAAAATGGCCAATAGGTCTTTAGATTAAATAGGAAATCAACCCAAGTAACATAATCCAAATATAAAAGGTAGACTTCCTAAGCCCAAATTAGATGAGGCTTCGGCATAAACTTGATTAGTTTAGTATTTGTACTTCAAAATATTAAATTTCAAATTTAATGCAAAAGACTCAAATTTTCTAAGGCAAATAGGCTAGACCCAAAATGGGTAACATAACTGCATGTTTGAAACAAAAGGTATGAACTATTTTGGAACTAGTTTCAAAATATGATAAGTGTTTTGGAATAATTTATGCATCGTAACAATGTTCCATCAAACAAATGGTATGATAATATTTTTTTACAAAAATTCAAGGGAAATGTTTGGAACAAAATGGGAAACATAATAATGCCCCATTTAAATAAGTTACACAAATGATTTCTAAGGCAAAATGTGTGAAATGAAATGGACAGAGTAACACCTCTTAACTCTAAGTGGTGTGAAACATGTTATGGTTATGACACATTTTGATTTTGACAAACAAACAAATAATTTTAGTCTCAAACACATGTAAATAAAATAAAATATAAATAGCTCTAATGGCTCATCTTATCCCTAAAACTGACAAAGTGTGCATAGCTTTACCAAAGTTTTCACTGATAGACTAATGTTTGAAAGGAATTAAGTGTTAACCCAAAAATTAAAGAATGGGTGTAGGTAGATTTTTTATGCCCCCCTATATCTCTCAAGTATTGGTACATGGCACAACTCAGAGTGTGAAGCACTTATCATTTAGTAAGATATCTTGCAATAAGTCGGCTTGACTACAATTTATAAGTTTTGAAACCACTAAATGGTCTCAAGGGTGGATAACACAAGGGTGCATCATGTTAATTGGGTTCAAGCTTGCTAACTTACTATGAAAATGTCTAGTCCTTTGCATAGCAATTCCAGTCATGTACTTCTTAGTGAAGTTCGATGTTTAGCATGAACTAACCTAGGTTTTAATTAGGATTGGAAGGCTAACCATTTAGCACCAAGTAATCCTAGTATCACATTCCTAATTTATATACCCCAACATGGAGTGGGGTTGATATGATGCTAGGAGATGAAACCCTAGGTCAACACACCCCTAAATAACTTATGTGGAGGTGATGAACTCCCACCCACAAACCAAATGCAAAAAAATAAACAAATGAAAATTGGAAAGACTTTAGAGGTCATTTCTAGGTCACCCAAATAACTCAGAGCTTAAGGAGAGCATATGCAATATTATTTCTATTCTAGGTTAAATAAATAAGGCAATAAACAAAGTGATTTTAGTCATCTGAGTTCCCTATAAGGGACAGGGAAGAGCATACATGCAAAGTTTTTAGTTTGCCACAAATAAAGAATTTAATCCAAGAACTTTAAAACTAGCTAATAAACAATGAATAAACAAAATGAGAAAATATCTTAAAAGGTCTAAACTAAAGTGGATGTTCTTTTTAAAATCACCAACTCAAATATGAGTGAATTTTTGACCCCTTGGCCTTGTTTACTCTTGTTAAATTGAAATGCAAAAAATACAAGTTGTGTTAGCTCAATTTTAAGCACTAAAATGAAAGTGTATGTGAGATTTAGAAGTGTTTAGGCCTCTCTTTATCCACCTTTGTTTTTGTAAAAATATTTGGGGTTTCTATTTTATTTAAATCAAAAAGTAAATCAACAAACAACATTCCATTTTTAGCTCTCATATTTTTTGAAAACACAAAGTGAAATCACCATTTTTATGACAGAGTGAAGTCATCGATTCCAAAAAAATCATTATTTACCCCTTGAACACATACAAATAGAAACTATTTTTGGTAAAGTCATCATTATACAATGGCTAAGTCACCAATTAGGCCTAGTTAAGTCATTTAATATAGCTCAAAAATAGGCAAAGTTGTTGAAATTATTTACAAATATACCTATCAAAATCATTATTTAACAAGGTCAATGTCACCATTTCAGTTTGGCAATGTCAATGTTACATAGGTCAAAGTCACTATTTTAAATTCATTAATTTATGCAAAATAAATATCACAAACAAGGGATGGAAATGGTGAAGTCATTATTACACAAGGTGAATTCATTGATTATAGACAAAACATAATGATGAGATTTTTAAGCACAAAACTCTAAACTTAAAGAATTAAATTATCTTTTTAGGAAATCTAAAGGTTCCACATCATTCTTCTTGGCCATATGGGATGCTTAGTCCCACTGAGCATGCCATTATGTATCTTAGGAGTCCAAAGAGAACACAAATGTTGATTAGTTCCTTGTTAGTGAAGATATTGAATATCCATGCATAACAATACAATGAAACTAAACACTCTTGCCTAAGAAATAGGGGTAGCATAACATAATGGATATGACCACAAAATAGAGATAAAAACACATAATACTTTTACCTCCCTTGTCAAAATTTATGTTCACTTATTGGCATAGTAGATGTTCATGCTTGGTCTATGTCATTAGAGACTTTTATCAATGCTTCTCCATGTTGGTAGCACTTCTCCAATGGCCACTTGTGGCTTTGCTAGGCCTGGCTTGGCTTAGTGTGAAGATTGGTATCAAATATGCATTATAACATTAATTTGATGAATTCTTGAACACATTCCTATAAAATAACCTTACACATAAAAGCTTATTTCGGTAAAGTGAGGGTACTTGTATTTATGCGTCTTAGAACTAACTCTAACTCTAGGAAGGCTAGGTTTAATTATAACTCTGGTTGAGTCTAAAATAAACCTTGATTAAGTCAGGTTAACCCTCGATTGGGTCAAAGCACTCACAAAGTCTTGACAACTCATTTTAGATATTTTTGAGGTTGTGATTCACCTTTTTAGAATATTAGGAATTAATAAATCACTTTATTAGCTCCCTTGACTTTGACTTCATATTTGGCTAAAAAAATCTTTTTTAGATAAATGAAATTCATTAATTCAACTTAGAATTTTTACTTAGGAAATTTAATTGAGTTTCTATTTTTAATTAAACTTGCTTCGTGTTTTTTGTCTTTTAGCAATTGTTTTATATGTTTTGAATTAATAGCTTGATAGGCCAAGAATATCAAATTACTAGGTCATACTTTGACTAGGGCTTAAACCAAACTAGGTTATGGGTGCATATAGGTTAAAACCCTAAATAATCAAGCATTTCCACATTTATGATTAAATAAAACCCTTATGTGGATGAATTTGGGTACTTCATGTGATTTCTAGGCTTAAATTGCATCGTTTACTAGAAATTGATTTGAATCCCAATTTAGGCATGAAAGTTACCAAAATTGAGTGTCTGCACTATCAAAACACATTTTTTCAAGGTCTAAAACCCTCTTAGGGTTTGTACATAGCCATTCATAACACTCATGGATGTAGAAAATGGAAAAAAAGCCTAAAAATCCTCACAAGGATGACATGGAGTCCAAAACTTTTGATCTATGTATTTAGGAGGTGATTCAACAACTTAAGTTAGAGTTACATGGCATGGCGTATAAAGATGATCTCAATGTATTTAAAGGGGACATCATGGGGTTGAGGTGGGATTTGAATGGCTTGTGGGATTAATTGCAACAAATAATTTGGTAATTGGCCAATTTTGTAGCTCAGCCATTGTAAAATAACCTTCCACCACTCTAGTTTTTTTCTCTTCCAAAAAATCACAATGTCAATCCTAGTACGATGATATTATTGCCAAAAGTAGACCTACACAAGTTTGATTCTAATAATCCACTCACATGGCTTACTCTATTTGAATTTATTTTCTCTACATCAGAGTCCCTATTCACAAAAGGTGGTCATAGCCTCTCTATATTTGGAACCTGAGTAGTTCATTTGCTATCATTAGTTGTGTGCTCAAAAGAAAAATAAGGGTGTCCCAATTTCATGGTTAGTATTCTTTGATGAGCTATAACTCATCTATTTCAATAATGTTTCTAAAAAATACTTTAACCAACTAGCTAATTTATTCCAAATCGAGACTGTAAAAGATTACATTCATCAATTTCAGAGTCTCTCGTTATGGGTGGCAAACATCACTGAGGAAAATCTAACTAACCTATTTTTGGGTGGTCTCAAATATAGCATCCAATTTTGGGTTTTCATTTTTCATCCTTGTAATTTTTATGAAGTCATATAAGGGCATACATGGCTAAGAAAAAAGATCTAATCAGACGAAGACCTTTCACTAATGTCCATGAATGCACCTTCTTAGCACCATCATTTTTGTAGCCTAACAGAGTGACACCTCAACAAATTGAAGAAAAGCATGAAAAAGGTTTATGTTTTGGCTATGATAGAAAATGGCGCAAAGGACATTAGTGTGCTAAAAATAACTTGTTTTACATTGAAGGCACCAATGAGGAGGAAGATGATGATGAGGCTTAAGGGGCAGGTTTGGAAGAACCCAAAGATCAATTTGAAGATTTTCAGCCTATTATTTCCTATCATGCACTTTCAAGCATCAATGCTCCTCAAACTCTTAAGGTGGTGGGTTCCTAAAGAAATAGAAGGTGACTATGTTAATTGACTCTATGAGTATGCATAACTACATCAATAGTAAGTTGGCTAATCTTTTGAACTATTTCATTTACCTAACTACAAAATTTTAGGTCATGATTATAGATGGTGGTACCATCAACTATTCTATAAAATGTCATAGCATTAACCTTGTTATGGGAGACTACTCATTATATTCCCCTATATTTATTATTTCCATGAGAGGAGATGACATTATTTTAGAAGTGCAATAGCTCACCACTTTTGACACTATTGAGATGAATTTCCAAAAACCATTCATAAGGTTCCATTCAGAAGCCAAGACCTTTGAATTGCATGGATGACGAGTTAAATCTCCATAACTAGTTAGTTCCCATTAGATGGTGAATATTCTTAGAAAAGGTACTGAGGGATTTGTGGCATGCTTATTTTCTATAAAGGTTCACCAATCAAGGAGTCTACATATCCTGATTTGCAAATGGTGTTGGATGACCATTTTATTGTTTTTGGTGACATGCCAAAATGATTTCCTCAAAGCCATGCACATGACCATGCCATCAAGTTCATTATGGGAAGTACACCACCCAACATCAGACCATAGAGGTATCCCTATGCCCAAAAGGGTGAAATTGAAAAGATGGTATAGGATATGTTGGAGGCAAGAATCATCTGACATAGTTAAAGAGAATATTCCTCCCATGTGGTCATGGTGTGGAAGAAGGATGACACTTAGAAGACATGCCCAGACTACAAATAACTCAAAAAGTATACCATCAAAGATAAGTTTCTTATTACAATAATTGATGATTTTATAGATGAATTGCAGGGTGTTGTTTATTTTATCAAGTTAAACCTTTGCTCTATGTATCATCATATTTAAATATGAGATGAGGACATACCTAAAACAAATTTTATAACTCATGAAGGCCATTATGAATTTATGGTCATGTCTTTTAGCCTCACAAATGCACTATTTACATTTCAGAGTTTGATGAATATTATTTTTAGGCCATCAGGTTTATATTGGTGTTTTTTTATGATATCCTCATCTACAACAAAAATTGGGAAGACCATTTAAAGAATGTGAAACAGGTACTTTCAGTTCTGGAAAAACATCAGTTTTATGTCAAACCTTCCAAATGTGCTTTTGGTGTCCAAGAGGTGGAGTACCTAGGTCATTACTTCACATGGAGTGAAATTTGAACTTAAAAAAATCCAAGTAATGATGGAGTGATAGGTCCCAAGACCTTAAGAAACTCTACAGATTTTTGGGGATAACTAGTTACTATTGCACATTTGTTAAAAATTATGGTAGCATTATATCCCCACTCACCTCTTTGTTAAATAAATACTTCTTCCAGTGGATTGATTCAAATACCAAGGAATTTGAATAGTTTAAAATGGCTATGTGCACAACTCTAGTTTTAGCTACTCCTAATTTTGCAAAAACTTGTGTTATGGAGTGTGACGCATCAGGATATGGCATGGGGGTTGTACTCATGCAAGATGGAAAACCACAAGCATTTGAAAGTTTTCAACTAAAGGGAAAAAATAGGCTCAAACCAATCTATGATAAACAGATGATGGTTATTTTACATGCAATCAAGTAATGGAAACCTTATTTGATGGGTCAGTGCTTTCAGGTAAAGATTGATCATGATAATAGGCTTAAATCAATCTATGAGAAATATTTGATCGATATTCTACATGTAGTCAATTAATGGAAACCTTATCTGATGGGTCATCACTTTCAGGTAAATACTAATCATGATAGCCTCAAATAATTTTTAGAACATTGATTGTCATCTAAAGAACAACAAAAATGGATTACTAAAATGTTAGGCCATGGTTTGAAATAGTCTATAAGAAAAGAAATGAGAATGTGGTGGCAAATGCACTATCCTAGAGGGATGAATCAGTTGATGCATTATTATGTGTAATGACTATTTGGTATGCAAATTGCCTAGAGGAAGAAAGATCAAAATGGGAGAATGATAGTGTTACCCATGATTTGCTTCAAAATGTTTAGTAGGGTTCTAGGAGAGCTAAAAAATTTACATGGAAGGGGAGCGTATTATGGTATAATATATCTTTATACCTTTGTAAGCATTCTCTCCTCAAACATAAAATCAAGCAATATTATTGTTGGAAGGACTCAATGGGGATGTCTAGAAATTTATGGCTAAATGCATGTTATGTCAATAAAATAAAGGTGAAACCATTAAAACTCTAGGTATTTTATATCCTATATCCATCCCTAGTTAGCGTTGGGAAGAGGTTTCTATGGATTTCATCACTGAGTTAAATTGATCTATAGGGGGGCCTCCTACCTCTATATAAACTAAACTAAACTAAACTCTATATGGGAGTTTAAAGTTCAGAGTTTAGAGTTAGTTATAATTATAGTTTAGTTTAGTTTAGTTTATATAGAGAAGGGAGGGCCAAAAAAACCATGGTAGTTATGAATAAAATCACCAAGTATGCTCATTTTTTTTCCTTATCACAGCCATTTATTTTTAGTATGGTAGCTTCTACTTTTCTCAATATAGTTTAGAAACTTCATGGTACTCCAAATATCATTGTAAGTGACTAAGATCCCATATTTAATAGTAATTTTAGGACTAAATTATTTGCATGTTTTAGCACCCATTTGGATCATAGCTCATCCTATCATCCTTAATCTAATGGACAAATAAAGGTAGTCAAAAAATGTCTAAAAGGGCATCCTTTTTTAACAAACAGGACAAATGGGTTCATTGGTTATCACTTGTCGAATGGTGGTATAACACTTCTTTTCACACTTATTCCAAAATGTATCCTTCATGTCATTATGGGTATCATCTCCCATCCATCACTTCATCTTGATGGTGCATCCCAAGCTTTGAGCTATTGAGGAACACATTCACCATCAACAGGAGGTACTCGTTAGTTTACAAGAGAATTTAGCAATGGCACAAAATAGAATGAAGTAGCAAGTAAATCAACATTAGAGTGAATAACATTTTGACATAGGTAGTTGGGTTTTTATGCATTTTCAACCATATAAACAGATATCTCCAAATTTATAAAAAATTCTAAAAATCTATCCCTTAAGTATTATGCCCCTTATCAGATCTTGAATAAAATTGGTAGTGTGGCCTACAAGCCAGAATTACCCTCATCCACTTGTATATATCCAGTATTCCATGTATCTTGCCTGAAGAACATAATTAAACATAGAGCTTCCACTCATAATTATTTACTTGAATTGGATGAATTCCAAGTCATTATAGATCTTAAAGAGATCCTTCACACATACACTAAGAAATTACAAACCAAAGTGATTGAGTATTTGATCAAATGGAAGAACCTGCATTCTGAAGATGTAATATGGAAGGATGAAGCTTTCCTATAGAAACATACTAGTTTGATTCAATGTTTGGGATAACATTGTTATAAATGGGAAGGGCATGATATGTCCTTAACCTATAGTGCATCTAAGGATATGTGTGTTTGACTTGTGGGTTACATACCTTCATATTATCTTATTACATTTCTCGTTGTTCTTAGTATGGTCAGCCTATGGAATAACCATGGCTAATTAGAGTATATATAGGAGGTAGTGGTTATTATTTTCTCATCATATTGCAAATTCTATTCTTATTTCTTTATTGTGGAGGTTACCCCCCCCCCACAAAGTGGCTTAGTCATAATATTCAAGTACTATACTCTTCTGCCAATTATTGTTATGGATCTGTTTATTTTATTCTTAATTCTATGATATATTATTCTGTTATTGTGAATCAACTACGTAATTTCATTAAACAGTCTATGGTAGTGTGTCATCAATTGGGAATAAAATAAACTACTGTATTGGCTTATTAAACAAATATCTCTAGTTGGTAAATGTTTTATCAAATTTAGGGAAATATGGAAAATGTTTAAGTCCTAATTATGATAAACTTATACATAAAAGTAGAATATTAAAATAGGCAATCAATCAAGTACTTCTAATTTTAAACTATGATATATTTTTTAAGATGCCAAAGGGGGAAGTACAAGAGAAAATAACTTAGCAGTCAAAGTTGTGTTAGACCTCAACACCTCATGTGTTGAGTGATGCCTACATACCAATACTCTGAAGAGAGATCAAACTCCATGTAGTTCTCCCATGCTACAATGGTGTGTGTAAATGACTAATGTAATATTATATGTTCATGCAATCCTAGTGTGATTAATATGCTTGGGTAATAGTTTGTGACCTCAGGTGTGTATGTAGACTTAGCTCATGGCTACTAAGTTTGTATGTACTCATAATTAGGATAAATTTAAGATTTGTTCTTTGTGTCTACTAAGTATTCTAGTGTTTTTTAATATGGTGTTATCTTCTTGCCATTTAATGGGTAAGTGAATGTAAAATATGGCTTTATAGTGACCATTTTAGAATTACTTCAGATGGGGCTCTTGAAATGTGTAGGATGACCCATTAGGTAAATTTGAATTTGAGAAAAGAACCATTATTTGGTGGGAGACATGGCCAATGGACTTAGATGTTATCGGTAGGCGAGATAGTCCTAAAAGAGTGGCCTTGTTGAATAATATAAGTAGTTAAGATGAAAATGTAAATCAGTTTAGGGATGAGCTTAGGTTGTCTAGAATGTGAAAAAGGAATATCAGAGTCAGAATTTGATAACTCCAGGATCAAAATAGGTTGAACCTTGTCCCCGCTTAGTGTGAGTGCACAAGTATTTTATTAATTTCAAAAAAACAAGTACATAAGGGTGCCTTTACTCCGTTAACCCTTTCACAATGCAAACATGATTTATATAGTTTTTACCAATGACTGGTAAAAACAACTAACCCTATAACCAACTAAATACAGGAAAACAACCCGTAAAGTAAATCTAATTAAAAAATATAAACATTAAAACTACCTAATAATTAAACTAAGTTTATTTATTTTATGGGGGTGTCTTTATAAAAGATGCATGCCCCATTTACAATAGTAATTTATTTTCTACCAAAAAATCTAACCTAACGTTAAGACTTTGTAACAAGTCCTAACAAACCCCCCTATAATCTAAAGTCAGGTCTTTGGACACATACCAAGCATTTTTTTTAATTTTTCAAATTTGATTCTGTCAAGGGGTTTTGTGAAGATATCAGCTGTCTGATCGGCAGTTGGGCAATATATTGGATCAAGAGTTTTCGTTGCCACCAGCATTCGCAGATAATGGTATTTGACATCCATATGTTTTGTTTTGGCATGAAACACTGGATTCTTGGACATCTTGATTGCACTCTGATTATCAATGTATAACTGTGTAGGAGCAAACTAAGAAACCTAAAGATCTTCAAGAATACGATGAAGGTAAACAATTTCTCTAGAAGCATCCCATGCTGCAATATACTTTGATTATGTTGATGAATTTGCCACTGTATCCTGCTTCTTACAACACCAAGCAATGGCAGCTGAACCCATATGCATAGTGTATCTTGTGGTTGACACTCTGTCATCCACACATCCGCCAAAATTTGCATCACAATATCCAACAAGTTTGAAGTTCTTGTTGCGGCGGTATTCAAGGCCATATGTTTTCGTTCCCTGAAGGTAACGAAGTACTCATTTTGCTGCATGCCAATGAATTTCTCTAGGCTCATGCATAAACCTAGATAAAATTCCAACTGAAAATGAAATATCAGGCCTGGTAGTCATCAAATATATCAAACCTCCCACCAATTATCTATATGTGGTGCCATCAAAAAAGGCACTGCTATCATCCTTAGACAATTTCAAGTTACTTTCCATGGGAGTGAGGGCAGGGTTGCAATCACTCATGCCAAACCTCTCTAATAACTCAAAAATAGACTTAGTTTGTGAAATGAAAATACCATGCTCTTTTTGAGTTACCTCTATGCCTAGATAGTAGTGAAGAAGTCCAAGATCTGTCATCTCATGCCAGGATCAAAATAGGTTGAACCTTGTCCCCGCTTAGTGCGAGTGCACAAGTATTTTATTAATTTCAAAAAAATCAAGTACATAAGGGTGCCTTTATTCCGTTAACCCTTTCACAATGCAAACACGATTTATATAGTTTTTACTAATGACCGGTAAAAACAACTAACCCTATAACCAACTAAATACGGGAAAACAACCCGTAAAGTAAATCTAATTAATAAATATAAACATTAAAACTACCTAATAATTAAACTAAGTTTATTTATTTTATGGGGGTGTCTTTATAAAAGATGCATGCCCCATTTACAATAGTAATTTATTTTCTACCAAAAAATCTAACCTAACGTTAAGACTTTGGAACAAGTCCTAACAGAATTTGCTTAAAGGTAAGGGTCATCCGCATAGAAGTGAAGGCAAAGTAATCAATGATCATGGAATTAGCCAAAGCTAAGTGTGTTTAAAAATATGATTATAAGTGCATTAATTTATAATTAAATGTTGATTTATGGTACCCCTTTTATTATATTAAAGGACCAAAATTGAAATTACTAGAGTAGAAGGAAAAAAATTTAACATGAAGTTACCTATGAAGAACATTATTTAATGTAGACCACATAGTGAACTATGCTTCACGCATAACCTAAAATGAAACATGTATAACATCAATCCTTACTTAAGACAAAAATCAAGAAATAAACACAAGAAAACTTAAAGATATAATAACAAGGAACGAATGCATCTAATTGGGTATGCCAACCATTGTGTTTTTTAGAGAAAAACTAGTGATTGGATAGGGTAAAATCCTTATATATTTCTTCTTCATTGATGAACTTGGATTGGACTGTGTATGCCCAATCCTCATTTAAATTAGAGCATAATTAAAATCTCAAGTTGGCCTTGAATTCATCATTGCATAACTCAAGGTAGGTGGAGTAACTTGGAATCCCTTTATGAACTCCAATAAAGTGTTATGGTGCAAAATAATATGATCTAAGTCTGAGACATATAACATGGAGAATGACATAGATTGCCATTCCATCTATAAAATTGGTGCAAAAACTAAGCATTAAGGTGGTCATATGCCATGCACATTCTCCAAATTTGATATTTGGGTGTATAAAGATTTTGGGATTGAATAATATCAAGTAAATTTTCAAGCAAAAACCTATCTGATAACTTGGAACACATGTTGCGCATGATGCCCCCAATCTAAGCAAAATCTAAGACAAACTTGTGTATAAACTTGAAATGATTTCCAAGAAATGTTGGAACTAATATTTAAATTGAGTGGCATTATGAAAATTATATAAAAAAAAATTCTGACTACAAGGACAACGACGACTTGATTTGGGTACGACTAGCCTATGCCCTTGTCCAAATGCAGCATTATTGTTTGAAAGTACCTTCAGAGTAAAATCTAGGTATAAACTATGATCAACTAGGTAAAATTTGTAATTTTATAACTATCTACTATAGTGTTAGAGCTTAGTCTTTAATAAAATTCACTATGTATGCCCTCTCTTTTGAGGTGAGTTATGAAGTGTGTGCATAGCTTAACTCAGAATAAAAAGTTATGCAAAAATATATTATATAAAAAATGGAATTTTAGAGATAATATGATAACATAGTAAGATCAAGGCATCATATATATATATATATATATATATATATATATATATATATATATATATATATATATATATATATATATATTGAGAAATAATTTGTAATGTAAGATTCATACAGAACCAAACATACATAGTGTAATGTCTAGATAGATCTTAGAAATTAAGCATGTAGTGATAGATTGATCAAAATAGAGTATTGAAATCTGAATAGAACTACTTGGGGAGGGATGAATGATATTGATAATGTCATTGGAAACATATAAGATGTGTGATTTACATTATGACATAAAAAACTAAACAAACAAAAGATAAAAAGTGTCATGGACATGACACACAAACACAAGGAGTACATGCAAGAGAAGGCCAAGGGGCCACATACAAAGGAAATATTCAAATGTGACTCACACACATAAAAACATATAAGAGGATTACAGCCAAAAACAAGGACATATTCAAATGCCCACAATCCAAAAAGTGAATACACAAAAAATATGACGCATAAAAGCAAAAGCAAAAAATATAAGGGAATAAGTATAATTGATGAACATAGCAATTGATAATATATATATATTGAGAAACTCAGGTGTCCAATAATACTACAATGTGAATGTAAGTGAGAAATAACAATATATTTTGTGCAATGTATTGTATTAGAAAATCAGAAAATAGGGATTGCCAAATAATGATAGAACCTAAGTAGAATATGCCCCTAGTGAACTTGCTGAGATAAAAAAAGTTTTAGGAACCGTATAACTAGTTTGGTTTTGAGAATTTAGAAGATGTGTTCACTAGGACAAGTTTGGTAGAATTAGACAATAGTGCAATGCATTAATATATAGGTAAAATGATTTTATATGTATGCAATTTCTGAGCCTAAAATAGTATTATCTCTTGTAATTATAACTAGATATGGAAACATGTATTTTATGTATTCACTCATGTACACTTGTGAATAATATTTGATATAAATTAGATATATAGAGAAATATTGATCATATTGAACAAAAAATAACTAATGAAAGTAAATTACATGTCATGCATAGGTCTTATTTTTTTAATTTTTTGGAATATTTGATTTTTGTTACTTTTTAATATATGAATTCGTAAAAAGAAAAAATGATAATAATCGATGAGTCCTACAAATGACTCCAAATCAATAGGTCTTATATCTAGTATAATAAGGGTGACCTTTCATGAATGGAAAGTGTCATACTGTTGTGACTGGACTGAGCTAAATTCAAAATCTGAATCCTAATTTCCTTGATACCATGAGAGCCATTGTCATGATGATGAGTTGTAGCATATTGTGCATGTTTTCTTAGCATGATGAACTCTAGGTATTTTTAGAACCCATCATGGAGTGTATGATTATTGTGTTGGTGTTTTGTGTGAAACACCCTTACTACCCTATAATATCAATATGAAAATGCAAGAGTAGATAGAGACTCTCTAGGATCTACAATAAATATATGCTAAATTGATTGTTCAAGGATAGGCCTCCTTAGAATTGTGGACACTTGATTTTTAAAAATTTTGAGTGTGTTAAACCTTTTTAGGTTGTTCAACCATAATTTGTTATGTAACAACAAAAATATTTGGTTGGAGGGGCATTCATGTGGAATATAACGAATTGTGATGACCTCATTAACATAAATATATTTTAAACATTTGTGAACTATGGAGGGAATGACATGAATCTCTTGAATCTGAGGGCACCCTAATAACATATCGAAGACCCTTACACTAGGTACTATTATAAATCTACTAGTCACATACACTGAACCAACCTATAATGGTAATGTAATATCACTAATGGAGATATGAATGTGATTATTGAATCTTTTTATTTATATTGTCATAGGAAGTAGATCCTCATTTGTGTATCCAAGATGATATACAAGTGTGATTATGATCATATTCATACTTGAACCATTATCGATCATGACACTTTCAATAAGCTCATGATCAATTTGAGCTATAATGAACAAATAATGTGTAGACACCTAAGTTCTACCACATTTAGTGTCATAATTAACTTTACTTAATATCGACACACTAACCAAATCACCACCTCAAATTAAAATTTTGTCCTAACATCATTTCCCTCTCTTTATAAAAAATTATTAATTTGTACTAATTGATTAATCATGCACATATTCCAAAAAATTAATTAAAAATCTAGAATTTGGAAGTCATTAAACATCTTACACACTTCTCTCAACTAAGTGTGATTCATCCAATTACTTTATTAACTTCTTCAACCAATTTTTGAGTCATCATTGAACCTTTCAACTAAATTAATGAGTCATCCAACTACTTTGACTCATTCATAAGATGATCTCAACCACCAACTAACTTTCCCATTTTCTCTCAAATATATGAATTGGTCTCTTCCCCTTGGATGAAGACTCAAATCCAACCATCCAAAATTAACATAATTCAATAAATCTAGATTTTCCCAAACATTCATCTTCTCACCTGAAGTATATAAATGGAAGTGGAATCCTCCATTTTCAATACCCACCATCAAGCTATCAAATCACTACAAAAATAATATCTTGCATCCATAATAAAATAAAGATCATACATTCATATGTTTTTGAATTTCCCTTTGCTTGGAGAATTGCGTTGACCATCTACGTACCCATTTTTTCAAGAGCAAATCAAATTAGATCAATGGAGAAGATGATGTACTTCATTTTCAAAATGATATTGTAAGTATTTGTTTAACCCTAAAATCTAGATATGGGGGATCTAGGTTTAAAGGGGTAGAGATAGCCTAGGGCATAAAGATGATAGACTATCTCTAGAGCAGGTTAATTATTTGCAAAACTTAGATAGAACATATACTAAATTTATTTTGTTGAAAAGCTAAAGATAAAAAGAAAAATTATGCTAGATATTGTAATGATCATGAAAACAAGATATTTAATTGGTTCTGATGCTAATAAAAATTTAGATCTAGAATATATAAGAAGTAGGTTGGATCTAGATACTAGATTAGTCACCTAATTTTGAAAATTTTATTTTTATAGCCATAAACACTTTCATTGAATTGGGATAGTTACATCAACATTACTATCTAATTAGATGTAGGTGTGTAGTATGGAATACTTAATAAAATTGGATGTGACCACCTAGATGCTTATGGGTTCCATGTTGCCTTCACTCTAGTGTATTCAAATCTTGGTCATGGATCGTTGCTCCTTATCAAATAGAAAAACCCTAGTTCTTCATCTTGATAGTGGCTATGGGAAAAATGGGTTAGTGGACACACAGTGTCAAGCCATCCCAAATATTCCTCTATCAATGAGTGTTACCTACATAGTCAATGCTCTGAATAGGGCCTCAAAATTATGTAGTTCTCCCCTACATGTTAGCTTGTGTGTGAATCATGCACTGTGTGATAAGTAAGTACAATAGTGACCTTACTTGTAACTCAAAAAATGTGACTCATGGAGTTTTTATTTAGTACTTCAAAGCTGTATATATGTTATCCCTATGACTAATATGGAAATAAGAAAAAATAGAGAACCTTTACTTGCTTGAGTGCTTGATTGAGTGCTTTTAGTAAGTTGCCTGAGTCTTTTCTAAGTTTGTGTTAGGTGAGAAATGAATGAGTATTGATATTATAATTATAGAAATCCTTTTGGAAAATATATTGCATTAAATCACTTAGGCCAATCATACAAATATATTTCATTTTAAAATTAAATGACTTTAGGGCACTAGACACTTTTGTTGGAATAAGACACAGGCGTCTAACTAAGACACAAGTGTTTGGGCAACTAGAAAAGAGGGGTAGGTCTAAAACTTGTAGAAATGGAAGATAAGTAAGTTTACATCATTCTGGGCAAGGTAGAAGGTCCAAGTCATCAGAATAACATTGGTTGGATTAAGAGATAATTAATTATGCATAAAGAAATAACATATACAACTTTTTTGGTAGTGGGAAAGGTATATAAACTGAAGATACATCCATGATATGTATTTTCCAAGTGTACAAGACTGAGGTGATATATAATTTAGAAATAGTGTCTACATTTCCCCCCTTTTAATATAGTAATGAAATTATTGGTTTAAAGTAGAATAAATATGTACATGGGTGTGTATAACACACCTTAACTTTGTTTGAGTCCAACATGAATGTTTTTTTGGTGATTAATCAACAACCAAGAACATGTTATAGTATATAATCAATACATATACTATGAATTTTAAGAACATTGAAATTGTTGAAATTGAAAAAGAGCAAGGTTTAGGAGTACACCTATGTGTTGATGTAATTGTATTTCCTTTTGGCAATTTGATTTCAAATATATATCACTATGAATCACTGAAATTAAGATTAGGACAAATATAAATCTAGATTGTGCATATATCTAAAGACATAGAGAGAGAGATTGGAGGGAACATGCCCCAACCTTGGAGAAAAAATGAGTTGCCACCCAACAATTTAGATTAGCTAAATCATGTAACCTAATCATACTTATAATGGTGAGTGTGAGTGAACTAAGTCAACTCATACTATAAAACTGGTGAGGCTGGATGATGCAATCAAGTTCAACCTATAAACTTAACAATATTGAGTGATTTAATCACCTCAACTATACCAAAAAGTGAACCAACTACTTTGGTAGATTAGCTCAATACAGTCTATAAAATTTCAACCTGGTGGGTGATGACAGTCTCTAAAAGTGTTTGGAATCTAAAAATGATTTTGATTTTATAATATTAGGTGCACATTACATAACATATGCACCTTAAATATGTCTCACATTGAAACTATGTATAAAAATGGTACCAATGTATAAAATTTTACCACAAATATGTATCTAAATCATATAACTATGAATTTGGCCAATTTGAAATTGTGTAAGCATGAAGAACACATTTTCAAAACATACCCCCACTATAATCTAAATTAGTAAACTGGTGTAAGTGCCAATGTGGAGGACATATTTCCAAAACATGCCCCTACTATGATTTGAGTATTTTGACTACTAAATAAGTGTAAAGAACATGATTCTAAAACATTCCCCTACTATAATTTGAATCTATGAATTAATGTGAAAGTCATGCCTCTATGGCATGCCCCCATTGATATTTCCCCCCTTTAAGGTGAGGGGAAGTAGAAACTAGTGGTTACCTTTCCTCAAAAGGATAAGATAACCATATAAACTATGAAAGTACCATGTAGCATATAGAGGGAACATGTCTAGGTGAATATATCATTAAAGTATGAAGAATGTGATCAAACTCAGTCTTAAGATGCATGATGTAAATCATGGAAACATCTAGATAGTAATAGTAAAATCTCAACACCAATGAGATACGGGTGAGTTGGTAAAGTGGCTTGGTTATTTCAATCCCCACCCAAGTTCAAATCTCACTAAGGTATATGAGGTCAGATGTGGTCATTGTTGGTATTTTGGGCCGATTGTGGCCATTTTTAGTATTTTTGGGTTGGTTATGACTGTTGTTAGTATTCTTAGGTTGGTTGTGGCCATTATTGGTAAATTTGGTACATGTGGTTAGATGATCACTTAGGGATCTTTGCCCCTGATTTTGTCCCATATTGATTCAAAACTCTGATCAAAAGCAAATACCAATCATTTAAAAAAAATATAGTACAAGCTCAAAAAGTAATCAAACACACACACACAAGAGCACTAAAAAATCAAATTAAGAACAAAGCTCGAAGGAGAACACAAATAAGGGGCATGTTCAAATGTCATATAGTCGAATGGACATGACTTAATCAAATGTCCAGAAAGCAAAAAATGATATATTCAAATGTCAACATACAATAAGCAAGAAACATGTGTATATATGAAATAATGATGTTCCATATACCAACATAGAATAACAACATATATGCCAAGGAGCTAATAAGATATGTAAATATTGAACATGTTTTTGAATTTTTGAAGTTTTTTTTTTTGGTTATGCTAAAAATAAGCATCACCCATGAATAAGGTTATTGTTAAAATATATTGGGATGAATGTTGTTTGATTTGTTTCATTTGAAGTATTTGTTGGGCATTGTATGTCATTTGCACTTCTAGTTCCTTCTTAGGATAATTGTGCAAAGGATCGTTAGATATTTTATGTTTCTAGTGATCACCAGGTTGTGAACTAGATTCCTTTAGATGATCATCAAATGTAATATTTTGGTCATCTATGAGGTCTTGGATCTTATGCTTTAGGTTAAAAAAATTGTTCATAGAATACCCAAGGATTTGATGATAGTCATAATAAGCATTTGCATCATATACTTTAGGTAGAGGTCTACTCATATCAACCTCTATAGGATGAGGGAGAGATATAATATGAAACCCTATAAGTTGTGGGAGTAATGAAATGGGAGACTCGAGTAAATGTGTAAATTGTCTCCTTGGTGCATTGGTTAAGATAAGCCACTTAGGTTTTTATAATAGTGTACCAGCCAATGTTGTGTTGTGTATAGGAAAAATGGGTTGAATTATACCTTACTCATGTTTACCCCACCCATGTCCTTTGTATCCATATTTCATCAAATATTGAGAACCAAAATTAGGTTTGTAAGGTTGTGGTGTAGGATTATGTAATATACCTAGAGAGGGGTAGAATAGTAGAATAATGAATAGTGGTTTAGTACCACATACATAAGAAGGAAGAGTTGGATAGATGGGAAATAGTCTAAATAGAGGGGCATAAGATATTGTAAGGCATCAAAGAAGTTAATTATTATTTAGCATTGCTCTTAAGGAGGTAGCCCCCTTGAAGTGGCAAGTGATTCAGAGTAATTCCTTCCATAAAAGGAATACAATATAATATATTTAGTATTTTAAATTATATGAGAGTTACGAGAGTGAGATTCTTAACATCTTGTATGAGAGTGCTTTCCAAGGCCATTTCCTTGATCATGATCCTTGTTGCTGACATATTTTTATCAAGATCCTTGTTGTAGATATATTTTGAAGAGGCATATTTGGGAGATTAATTTGATCTTGAATATTTTTTGAGGATTTTAAAATTAAGATAAATATCCTTTTTTCTTGTTCCAATCTAAATCTAAAGCTTAAAATCATAATTTTCAAGTGTAGATTATTTTTTAGCCCTCAAAATAATGACTGGTTTTCTTCAAATTGCTCTTAAATTATAATGAATCGCATCAAACCATTTCTAGGTTTTGTGCACCTTATTCCCAGCTTTCCAAAAAAATTTGTAGTTTTGATTTTTATTTCATATTTTAAATTTTATTACAATTTTCATGACTACTTTTTTGTAAAATTAAAAATAAAAAAATGATTGTTCTTATGTATACTGCTCTTACACAATAGCAAATCACATCAAAATATTTTTGGCTTTTATGCACCTTTGTCTTAGCTTTCCATAACATTTACAAGTTTTAAATTTCATTATGTATTGTAGAAGATTTAAAAAATTAGTGACTACCTCTATTGTAAAAAATAAATTAAAAAAATTATTAATAAAAAATCAAAAATCAAAAAAATTGGTTGTGTTGCAACGGAGACATTTTCAATTGTAAATGACATCCAATCCTTTATCTCTCATGAGGGTTTTTAATTTATCTAGTGGTAATCTCACTAGTGCATTAATTTAACTTCAATAAACTGGTACTATTAGGGAATATTATACTAAGTTTGAAACATTAACCAACGGAATCCCTACGACATTATTCATTCATTATTTCATCAATAGACTTCAAGATGAGATTCGAATGGAATTTTAGATGTGGCACTCTTGAACAATGATGGAAGTAGTGGGCTTGGCTAATCTCTCCAAAGATCGTATCAACTAGCAACGTCTCAGCACAACACCACCTCTCCAGGTCATTGATTCCCTTTTGGATGTACCTCAGCAGGTTCTAGATGAGCCCATTCAAGTAACAACCATGCTTGAACAAGACCTTGATGATCCCAAGCCAATAATCATAGATCCCAAGCAAGGAATCAAGTCTTCAAATCTATTAGAGAAAAATGCTAAGGGGGATGGCATGTATCCTTAGTTGGTGCATTGAGCTACCTATGTTGTGCCTCCTAGTTTTGAGTTGTTGATTATCAAGCTTTAACTTTTTATGATCGACTTTAACCTCATGTTTCAAGATGAGGTTACTCCATCCATTAATCTTTATGCATTTCACCCTCATGTTGTAGTGTTTGAGTTCACATTATGGTTGTACATGTTCACATCCTAACCTTAGAGGAAGAAGTGAAACATAAATGAATGCATGGTTGGGCCTCCATTTGGTCAGCATCCTATTTTATTATGTAATTCTTATCATGTTTTGAGGGTGAAACATTTTTAAGGGGGATGTAATGTAATATACCTAGAGAGGGGTAGAATAGTAGAATAATGAATAGTGGTTTGGTACCACATACATAAGAAGGAGGAGTTGGATAGATGGGAAATAGTATAAATAAAGGGGCATAGGATATTGTAAGGCATCAAAGAAGTTAATTATAATTGAGCATTATTCTTAAGGAGGTAGCCCCCTCGAAGTGGCAAGAAATTCAAAGTTATTATTTTCATAAAAGGAATATAATATAATATATTGAGTATTTTTAGTTATATGAGTTATGAGAGTGAGATTCTTAACATATTATTTATTTGTTAGATTATGGCACAATATTTTAAGGGGTTAGTATCTATTTAACATGTGTAAATAAATCCCTAGTGGCTAAATTTTAAGCATGCATGTAGAGTAAATGGAATTGCATAAATTTCATATGTCCAAAGTTATCCCAAAACTATATTATGGTTTAAATCATTTGGCATAACACGGCACAAAGTAGGTAAGGTACAGGGTCCCATAATAATGTTTAATTTTATTTGATCTAATACTTTTCATGAAATATTATCAAATCCTTTTCTATTCATATTGGAAGGCTCCAAATCATGAGGCCCAAGTCAAGGAAATAAAGGGTATGTTGTAAATGTTGAACCCTGAACCATTGTCCATAAGGACTCTTTTTACAGCTATGTTGCACACACAAACTTGAATTTATAATGGTAAGCAATAATTTATTAGGTCATGCAATGGTAGATCTTCCTTTTTAAAGGATATATTATGTTCAGTCCATTTTATGGAATTTAACATAGTAACCACATATGGTAACTCCACATTACTTGGTAAAAAGGTCATGCATAACATATCTAAAATGAACATTCTTATAATGGGAAGAATAGTGGATCAAGTCCCAAAATGAAGTTTTAACTATAACATCATTGGAATATTTTGTGGCATGTACAAAGATCAAGATTATTTCATGAACTCCCTTTGGCATTTTGTAGTAATAGGTAAGAGCTCACTAGAAATACAATAATAAGAGGGGGTATGCAAGAATACCTATGATATGTAGTAATCATATCTAGAACCCCTTATAAATTAGACTAATTTATTATGATGAAATGTTAAATATAAAAGGTATAATTATGTTAAAAATTAAAATGATAATGAAAACTAGATACTTAGTTGGTTTTGTTGATAATACAAATTTGGATCTAGAACAGAAAGGAAGTGGGTTGGATTTGGATTCTAGTTCAGTCACTTGATTCTTGAAATTCTACCTATGTAGTCTCAAACACTTATGTTGAATTAGGATGGTTGCATCGATATTATTATCTGATTAGACAAAAGTATCCAGTATGAAATACCTGCTAAAACTAGATGCAAACACGTGCATGCTTTTGGGTTCTGTGTCACCTTAGTTTTGGTGCATTCATATATGGGTCATGGATTATCGCTCATTATCAAATATCAAAACCCTAGTTTTTCATCTTCATAGTGGTTATGGTAAAAATGGGTTAGTGGGCACATGGTGTCAAGCTAGCCCAAAGACCCCTTTGTCAATGAGCACTACCTACATAACTAATACTTCAAAGAGGTCCTCAAACTTATGTAGTTCTCCCCTACATGTTGGGTTGTGTGTGAATCATGTAATGTGTGATAAGTATAATAGTTACCTAACACAGAACTTGGTAGTTATGGCTCATGGATTATCTTTCAGTATTTAAAACCTGTAGATATGTTGTCCCTATGACTAATAAGGAAAAAAGAGAAAAAATGGTAGCTTTGCTTACTTGAGTGCTTGATTGAGTGTTTTTGGTATGTTTCCTTGGTCTTTTTTAGGTCAATTCTAGGTGAAGAATGAATAAATATTGATATTATATTTATACCAATCACTTTGGAGAATATCTCACATTTGTAGACACTATTTCTGAATTATATAGCATCTTAGTCTTGTATACTTGAAAAATGCATATCATAGATGTACCTTCAACTTCTATACCTTTCAGGGTATAAAAAGGCTCACATACACTATCTCTTTATGCCTAATTATTTATCTCTTATCCCAACCTATGTTACTCTGATGACTCAGACCTGTTATATATTCCAAAATGTTGTAAACCTGCTTATCTTCCATCTTTTCAAGTTCTGGACCTACACCTACTTTCCAATTGCCCAAACACTTACATCCTAGTTGAATGCTTACATCGATGCAAGTGTCCTACACCAATGCAAGTGTTCAGTGCCCTAAAGTCATCCAATTTACAAATGAAATATATTCCAATGGTCATCCTAAGTGCTTTAATGCGAGATATACTCCAAGGGGATTGGTATAAATATACTACTAACCCTCATTGATTATTCACCTAAAAAACATCAAAAGAGACCAAGGCAACTTACCAAAAATATTATATCAAGCACTCAAGTGAAAAAAGCTTCCTTATTTTCTCCTATTTCCATATTAGTCATAGGGACAACATATTTATAAATTTGACGTATGGAAGAAGTATCCCAAGAGCTATATTTTCCAAGTTACAATCTAGGTCACTATTGTACTTGCTTACCACACATTGCATGGTTCACATACAAGCCAACATATAGGGGAGAACTATTTAAATTGGAGGCCCTCTTCAGAGTATAGGATATGTAGGATAATGTTCATTGATAGAGGGGTCTTTGGGGTAGCTCGACACCATGTGTCCACCAACCCATTTTTTCCACAGCCAATACAAATATAAAGAACTAGGTTTTTCTATTTGACAAGGAGAGATAGTCCATGACCTAGATATGAATGTACAATAAAGAAGGTGACATAAAACCTAGAAGCATCTAGGTGGTTGCATCCAATTTTAATAGGTGTTTTATATTGGACACCTATATCCAAGTCAAACAATAGTGTCGACACAACCATCCCAAGTTGATGCAATCATGTAAGTGTCATCGACTACAGAGGCATAATTTTTAGAATAAGGGGACTATTCCAAAATTCAGATACAATCCACTTTTTGCCTATTCAATATCTAGATCAATATTAGCATCATAACCAAGCATCTTGATTTCATGTTTATTATAATAAATAGCATAGTTGTATTTTATATCTTTAGCATCTTATTATAATAAATTCAATATTCATTTTATTTGAGTTTCACAAATAATTAGCCTACTTTAGAGATAGTCTACCATCCTTATACCCTAGGATATCTCTTATCCCTTTAACCCCAGATCCCCCCACAATCTAGATTTTTGGATTAAACATTTGGTGAACATGATGTGAAACCATAAGTCTAATGAAACCAATGAACATGAGCAAATAGATTGTGAGCACGTGCAAGTAATTGTATTATTTCATGAGTGTATCCATCAAACCTTGAAGATCTCGATGAAATCCTAATAACCATATTATAAACTAAAAAATCAAAAAGCATAGATGCATAAGTAGGTCCATCTATTGATCATGTTATTCAAGCTATGGGTCATCCCCATATATCAATAACCCTCCCTTGAGCACATTACCACTTCATACTTCTAGTGGGGGCACATAATATGTATTTCAACCTTTGTTCCCTAAAACTATTATTGTCACATTTTATATGGGAAACTTAAATTATTCAACTCAAATATTGGTTTCAATGCTTATATCTACCCAATCTATGAGTACACCTCATTTGGTGACTTCTCAAATATCCAAACTAAAAGACCTTGTCCAAACTATAAAACATTTACAAACTAATGTTACAAATATTTAACAAAATTCTATTAAATCACCTTATGTTATTGATTCACAAGAGGTGTTGCATAATCATCTTACACTAGAGTCCCCTTGCCAACTAGTTTTGTTGCACCTAAGTTCATATTTTATGATGGCAAGGGTGATCCTAAACAACATCTCTGATCTTTTTATGTGATGTGCCTTGATTATGTATCCAATGATAAAATTTTGACCAAATTATTTCCAATAAGCTTAAAAGACTATACTTTAAGGTGGTTTTATGATTTACCAACTCAATCAATAAATGCCTTCAAACCCTTTATGGATCAATTTTTAGCACACTTCTCTATTAACATTACCAAAAAGGTGTCTTATGCCTAAATTTCAAAAATCAAAGAAATAACCAATAAATCTATCAATGAATATGTCTTGAGATACAAGATAATGTTGACTAAATAACAAATCCTATGGCAGATAAAGAACTTCAATATATTTTCAAGAAAAGTTTGTTTGTTCCTTTACATGATTCCATTGTATTCAAAAAAATCAAATATTTTGATGAATTATGTCATATTGTTTGTGATCATTAAATAAAACCTATCTCATTGAACAAACTTAAATATGTGGCAAATACACCAAACACATCTACGTCTAATACAAAGTTTACTATCAAATAAAACTATAAGATCAAACCTCCCGAGACTAAAAAAGACACAACTAACATGGTTAATGTGGTGCCACAACATCCTAATCAACTTGTCTTATCCAATGTACAATGGAGACAATTTACACGCTTCCCTGAGTCTCCCACTTCATTACTCTCATGGCTTGTAGAGTATCATCTTATATCTCTCCCTCATCTTATATAGGTTGATATGAGTATACCTCTACCCAAAGGGTATGAAGTGAATGTTTATTATGACTATCACCATGGCCCTGGGCATTCTACAAATATATGCTTTACCTTGAAGCATAAGATCTAAGACCTCATCTATAACCAAAAGATTAAATTTGATGATCCTCTAAAGGAATCTAGTTCACAACCTAGTGACCACCATAAACATAAAATATTTAGCAATCATTTGCAAGATCATTCAAAGAAAAATCCATAAATGTAAATGGCATATAATGTGCACCCTCTTCCATCTCATTATAAGCACTCATTGGATAGAATTATCAGTACATATACATGGCATACACCTCATATGGTTTAGAGACCCTTTATTACTTTTGATGACAATGAGATTAGGGATGATGACTCATATCTGCATTCTTTATTCATTTGTGCATACCTAGATCACCAGCTTCTACATAGTGTTATGATTGATAATGGTGAAAGTGAAAATGTCTGTACCATGATATTACTCATGCATTTGGGTTATACAGATCATGATTTACATCCTTCAATTAGATTAGTTAGAGCATTTGATGGGACCTCACAATAAATTCTTGGTGAGATTGACTAGCCTTTATAGGTGGGTCCAACCCATCTAGTTACTACCTGCTCAGTTATACCTTTCATGAATTTCTTTGATATGTTTTTGGGATAACATTAGATACATACACTTAGAGCAGTACCTTCTATAGTGTATGGGTGTGTTAAATACATTCATGCCAATTGAGTAATTATAATTTCCAAAATTCCATATGAACATCCTCTTGAGAAAGAGAAATTTGTACCTAGAAAATTAATTATCAAAGCACCTAAGGTTAATCTTTTGTAAAAGGGTAAGCAATAGGCAATCCCATTTACCAAGCAAACAATACTTGAGAGACCATTACACCAGAGGTCCATACTAGGTTCCATGGAATCCTTATCTACTACACACCATATCTGGATGTCTAATGCACCTACACATATTTCTATTACTGCTACTCCAAAGAAACCATAAAACACTAAATAATGGGTTCCATGAACCCCTATTCCTATTATTTTTGCTTCACAATTACAAAGTCCTATTTTACATATGCAGAGCATCAGAGAATTAATTTGTAATAAATAAGTGGTTTTTAATTTAATAAAATAACCATAGAAAAATAGGTTAGTTGTTATAATTTGTTAGTCAATGATGATATTAGAAGATTTTGAATGGTTAGTAGAATATTTGCTCATCCTAGTTTATAAGACTATTCTGATCATTATTAGGCTTATTTATACATTCATGTATTTATTATTTTTAAAGATTAATGTAATATATTATTATTTTTCTTAGATCTATTATCAGAGCATTTAATTATCAGAGCCAAATCTTTGATAAACTGATCATTGTGAAAATTAGATTGCACTCAGAGCATCAGTGAGAAAATTAGCAAATTGGAGACATCAGTCTCCTCACCAAACCATATTGTTTTATTTTACAACTCTTCACAAGAATATGAGAGGTTGATCAGATATTATTTTTAGTTTTTTAATCAATTTTCAATTTGAAAAACTAATTTTTGACCAAGTCATACAAGTTTTTGGGCCACTGGAAGTGTTCTACTATTATTTGCTTGAAAATTGTGGCAATGTCAAACATTTTTTGGGATCATATCAAGCCACACAAATTGACTTTAGACCTAAAAATTTATGGAGGCTTTTAGAAATATATTTTTCATGATTCTGATCTAGGTCGTATGAGTGTGCAGTAGGTCATACAGCCTTTGGGAGCTTGAAAGGTAGATTTTTTCTACTTGGACCTACAGTCACTGTTTTACACTTTCTGGGTCGTATGATCATCCAAATCATATTATATTTTCTGCACATGAATCTTGACTCAGAGTTAAAGAATTTTTGTTTTTCACCCACATGTGGGAAGGCTACCATACAGCCTTTTGGTGTAATTAAATTTGATGCAATCAGATTTTATCAGGAGGTGAATGATCAACAATACATTTTTTTCCACATAGACAGCAGTACGGACATGATAGATCAAATATAACTATTGTAGATGGTTATATTCTACATGATAATCCTCCTCAAAATCTAATGTATGGTTGTGCACAAATCCATACCATCTTTTATAATGTTTCAAATTAGCCAGTTGCATGTGTTTTGCACAAGACAAAGAGTTGTTAATTGAGTGTTGTTGCCTACCAACTCAGTATTTTGCATGGAGAGCTAAACTAAGGTCTAATTTTTTAATTTTAATAATCATTTTTCTTAGATTTAAATTAAACTTAAGTGTTCAAAAAAATACAAACTCTACATAGCCCAAGTGGCTAACTATTATTTTTGATCAAACTAGGTACAAGGTTCAATTCCCATAACTAGTGAAAGGCAAAATTACAAAGAGGGATTCTCTATTTTTACCTAATGGATTTATTTTTCTATTAATTGAAATTTTCAAATTGAATTATATTGTAAAAATTAAATATAATTGGCAAAAAATAAAATATGTGCATCATAAAATTAATGAGATTGTAAAAATCGAATTCGTAGCATTCGATCCAAATGATGCCTCTGGTTCACATTCATAGGTAATGTCATCGCACTTTAAACTACCAAATCTATAGCCTAACATAGCTACCATAATGATGTCTAGGAATTTTCCTATTAAATAATTATCGAGTAATAAGGTTCAAACATATTCATAGCCTTCCCTCCATTTACCTGTTCATTTCAATCAAAGGACGTAAATCCTGACTGGTAGTATTTCATAGCATATAGCAAAGTTACATGTGCATATGCAAAAATTCATTTAAGGAGGTGCTAGTGATTGGATAACCCTTTTTATTACTATTTAATTACCATGTATCAATCTCTTTCACATATGTTTACACTTCTTTCACATACCATCGGGTATATAGAAAGGGCAAGCTTCTTCCAAGTACTAATGGGTATAATGAAAGGGCATGTATAAAAAAAGTATTGGTATCCCAAACTGATGATATAATGAAAGGGATACCTTGAAACCTAGAGTGATAATGAACCAATCCATCACCCTCATTCAATTTGATTAGATTTGCACACATGGCTGGAAATGAACCGCATTTTGTTCTGCTAGACACAGCTTCTTCGAGGTGACAATTATGCCGCCTAGAAAACCAAAGTTAAAACACATTTATAATTTGGGGAAATATGGACCATAGTTGATTGCAAATAGACCTGACATGATATTGATGTTGATTAATAGGGAAAGTTTGACAAAGCCAATTAGAAGGCTAAGTCCATCATCATATTCAGAGTCTCGAATGAGATGTAACCCCATTTTCACAATGCCACTACAACTAAGGATGCTTGGGATAGGATTCAAACAGTGTATGAAGCAAATAATCAAAATCATATTCTTTATATCTATAGCTAGTTCCATTAACTCAAGTTGAATTAGAGGAAAAAAGTTGAGGCTTTTCTTCATAGAGTTGTAACCTTTTGGGCTTCGCTTGAAACATTAGGAGACCCTGTGAAAGATGAATCTTTAGTTCCCATTGTTCTAAGAGCTCTACCCCCTACATATAAAACATTTAAGACCACATTGACTATCATGAGTTAAAAACTAATGTTTTTAAAGTTGGTTAACATGTTGAAATAAGAGGAAGCCATACAGACTACAAAGGAACTTGATAAAGAGCTTGCACTTGCCTCCTCTCAGAAAGGTAAGAAACCAATGAAGAGATCCAAACAGAATCCTAAGTAGAAAAAATAACAAAATCAATAGGGGAAAAAACCCCATTCACAAAAGGTATGTCTTACTTATGGATAGATAGGGCATGACCTAAAACATTGTTGGTATAATACATTCACACAGGGACCATCCAGCAAAAAATCCACTTCACATAATTCACCTCAATCATCAAAGTAAAAACCCCATTCCAAACAAAATTAGAAGAAGAAACAACAGCATGGGAATGTTGTTGAAGATGATCATTCTTTAGAAGAGGATCACGTCTTTACCACTCAGATACATAAGGAACTTTATTCTTCAAATTCTATATGGTATGTTGATTTTACTGCCATAAGGCACATGATAGGACAAAAAGAATGGTTTTCCACTTTTCACCAATCAAGATCTCAAGGAAATGTCTCTCTTGTTGATGATTCATCATACACTATTTAGGGTAGAGGTGATGTTTCTTTATAACTTGGTCAAAAAACTAACAAAATAAAAAATGTCCTATATGTACCAGGACTCACTAAGAAATTATTGTCTGTCAATAAACTTTTTGATCACAATCTCAAATAAACTTCTTGATCACAATCTCAAAGTTAAATTTTATCACAAAGATGGTAAAAAGTTTTACCTTATCAAGAATAAGTCAAGAGGCTCTAAAACTATTGCACGAGCTTTAAATATGGGCAAAATATTTTAGCTTGATTTTGTAAATAAAGATCATCAAGCACTTATTGTAAACATTACAAACAAATCTCAGATATGGCACAAAAGATATGGTCATTTGAGTTATGGGTATTTGCTTGCATTAAGCAAACATAATATGGTTAGAGGTCTTCCCACACTCAAAGAATATTTTGATAATTATCCTAATTTCCTAGCTGGTAAAAAATGCAGAGCTCTTTTTGGCAAAAGTGAATATCAGTCTCTACATCAACTTGATCTGGTGCACACCGATCTGTGTAGACCTATGACTACTAGCCACAAAGGATACAAGTATTTTCAACTCTTTATTTATGATCATTCCTAAAAAAAGTAGGTTTCCTTGTTAAATTCTAAAGATAAAGCTTTTCAAGACTTCAAAGAATTCAAGGCCTCTAATGAAAATGAAACTAGCCAAAAAATCAAGGCCCTCTACTCAGATTGTGGGGGAGAATACACCAATAAAAAGTTTACTTCATACCTTGTAGCACATGGAATACATCACCAATACACTACTCCTTACACACCATAACAAAAAAGTATTGCAGAAAGATGTAACCCTGTCAATATAGAGATGTTTCAAAGCATGGTTGAAGATGCACCCTACCTTGTTCATATTGAGTAGAAGTATGTATGATAGTTGTGTACCTATAAATAGGTCACCCACCAAAGCTCTTGATGGAATAACACCATAGGAAGCATGGACTAAAAAAAAGCCAAAAGTCTCTCATCTTTGACTTTTTGTTTGTAAAGCATACATGCATATCCTTAAGAATAAAATTAAAAAACTAGATAAAAAACCAAGGAATGTATTTTTGTGGGATATAGTAAAGAGTCAAAAGTATATTGGCTCATTGATCCAAAAACTATGAAGATTCTTATTAGTAGGGATGTAGAATTTGATGAAAAAGGTGAAGTCAATTCATTTCCACACATACATCTGATACAAGCACCAAACCTATAATATTTTTAGATGAAAATAGTAGTGAAGGTCAATCCAAAGATCTAGCACCACCTTGAACTATTCAATGTATGCCTAAATGGTATACAAGTATAATTTGAGTTGTAAAACTAGATGGACCTCCAGACACTTCATGTATAGGATCGAGGACTCGTAGTATAGCTCATCAAGAGGTAAATTTGGCCTTAATGAGCATAGTTATAAAAACATTTGAGCCCTCTATAGTCCATGAATCCCTAGAGTCCAAACCTTGGAAAGTTGTCATGGATGTAGAATTTTAATCTCTCATGAAGAATGACACATGGTAGCTTCTTGATCTTCCACCGGGGAAGAAACCTATTGATTAAAAATGGGTCTTTAAGACTAAATACAAATTAGATGGTAGTATAGACAAGCACAAGGCAAGACTCATAACAAAGGGTTATGCTCAGAAAGAAGGTATAGACTATAAGGAGACTTTTACTCCTACAACTAAGATAAAGACAATCAAAATTATCTTCGCAATGGCTACATAGTTTGGTTGGAATGTTCATCATATGGAAATCAAAAGTGCCTTTTTAAATGGAGATCTATAGGAAGAGGTCTATATGACTCAACTAGAGGGTTATGTCACACTAGGGCAAGAGTAAAAAGTGTGTAAACTCATAAAATCTTTCTATGGTCTCAAATAAGCTCCAAGAGCTTGGTATATAAAAATTAATGAGCATCTTGTGGAGCATGGATTTTAGAGGAATGCATACAATCCCAATCTCTACCTCAAAAAGCAAGGAGGAGAGATTGTTATTATTAATGTTTATGTTGATGATCTAGTCATCATTGGTAGCTCAGTGAAATAATTGATGAAACAAAGAGTGATCTTAATCAATCATTTGACATGATAGATCTTGGGATAATGCACTACTATCTTGGATTGGAAGTATGGCAAAAATGGCACCACATATTCATGTCTCAGATGAAGTGTACCAAGACATTACTCAAGAGGTTTTGGATGATGGATTGCAAATAAATGTCTACACCCATGGAGATAAAAATTCAATTATCTCTCTTAGATTCATCACCACTAATAGATGCTACTCTTTATCACCAATTGATTGGGAGTCTCATTTACTTTACATACACTAGGCCAGATATCAGCTATGTTGTCAACTATCTTTCATGATTCATGTAAGAGCCAATAGTGAGCCACTAAAAAGCAACTAAGTGGGTATTGAGATGTCTTAGAGGAATAATGGATTATGACCTAGCATACAAGAATAATGATAAGTTCATCTTAATTGGATATACAGACATAGATCATGCAAGTTTAATTGATGACAAGAAATCCACTTTTGGGTTTGTATTCTTTCTTGGATCTGGTCCACTCTCATGAGGGAGAAATAAGTAGAAATTTGTTTCTCATTCTTCTATTGAGGCATAATATCGTGCTACAGAAGGAGTTGTTTATTAGGAATTATGGTAACATCACATACTAGAAGGATTGGGAGTTCCACAGACTCAACCAATAGTTCTGAACTGTGATAATCAAGGTGTTCTTAAACTTGTTCACAATCTAGTGTTTTATGAACACACAAAGCACATTAAAGTTCAAGTCCATTTCATATTTGAACATGTTCAAAAACACAATATCTATTTCCATTATTTCCCCACTCAAGATCAATGTGCAGATGTCTTCACAAAGTCACTTACATGTGATAAGTTTGAGGCATTCAGAAATTATCTCTATCATACTCTCCAAACTATGATGAATTAAGGGGGAGAAGGTTAGATTATTAATTCATACATTTATAATAAATAAGTGGTTTGTTATTTTATAAAACAACCATGCATAAAAATAGGTTAGTTGTTAGAATAAGTTAGTCAATGATGATATTAGAAGATTTCCAATGGTTTGGAGATTATTTGCTCATCCTAGTTTATAAAACTATTATGAGCATTATTAGGCTTATTTATATGTTCATGTATTTGTTTTTTCTGAAGCTTAATGCAATATATTGTTATTTTACTCAGAGATACTACAATCATATATATCGCACCTATACATGCTCCTTAGCAGCATCGCCAACTTATTACACCATGTTCACAGTGGGGATATATCAATGATCATCCTTTAGATGTGATCATAGAATAGTTTTTACCTATCACATTTTAAAAATACCAAAAAAAAAAAAGAACTTTAAAAATCCAAAAATATCTTCAACATTTACGTATCCTATTAGTTCCTTGGCATATATGTTGTTGGTTCCATGTTGGTAGATGGCATATCAATATTTCCTATATACACGTGTTTCACATATTTTTTGAGTGTGATTTAGGTATACACAGATACATGATCTATGCACTTTTGGATGTTAGGCTTTCCCTCTACTCATGTCACTAGGACATTGAGGGCATCCACCTTGATCATAATAAATCCAAGTTATATAATTATATGGTCATTTTACATCATAATTATTGAGATCATATATGTACTTACACATGCCTTTATCCATGCTTATATATTTCATAGTGTACTTGGTATACTATGTACTTAACAATTTTTTTAACACATATATCCAGGGACTAGTATGATATGTTATGTTGAGTGTTTATACTTTCATTTATGCACTTATTTTAGTGTCTTGCCTTGTTATTATCTTGCTTGCTTGAGCATTTGAATATGTTCCATTATTTGTGGCCCCTGTGCCTTTGTTTGTCTCTTTGACATTTGAATATGTCCTTGTTTGTTGTATGTTGACATTTGAATGTCATTATTGCTTTGTCAACATTTGAATGGAATGTCCATTTGAATGGAATGTCCATTTGATTGTGCAACATTCAAACATGCCCCATATTTGAAGTCTCCTTGGACCATTATCTTTTGATTTTCTTTTGAGTGCTTTTATGTGTGTGCTTGATTGCTTATTGAGATTGTATTATTACTATCTAGACATTTCCATGATCTACATCATGCATCTTAGGACTTGGTGTTTTCACATCCTTCATACTTCAATGATATATCTACCTAGACATGTTCCTTCTATATGCTACATGGAAATTTAACCATTTACATGGTTATCTTATCCTTTTGAGGTAAGGTAACTACCACAACTACTTCCCTCACCTAAAAGGGGGGGCATATCAATGGGAGGATGCCATGGAGGCATGAGTTCCACATTTGTCATAGTTTTAGATTTAGTCAGGGGCATGTTTTAGAAACATGTTCTCCACATTTATTCAATATGCAACATACCCAAATTATAGTGGGGGCATGTTATGGAAACATGTTCTCCACACTGGCACTTATATCAGTTTTCATATTTATTTGGGGCATGTTTTGGAAGCATGTTCTTCATACTTACATATTCAAATTAGCCAAAATTACATAATTATATGATTCAAATACACATTTGTGGCATAATTATATATATTAGTACCATTGTTATACACAATTTCAACATGAGACATATCTAAGGTGCATATGCTATGGAATGTGCACCTGATATTACAAAATCAAATCAGTTTTAGATGCCAAACATTTTAAGGGACTATAGCCACCCACCAAGTTAGTGTTTTATGGATTGTATTGAGCAAATCTATTGCAGTAGTTGGTTCACTTTTTGGTATGGTTGAGGTCATTAAATCACTCAATATTTCCAAGTTTATAGGTTAGACTTGATTGCATCATCCAACCTCACCAATTTTATAGAGTAAGTTGACTTGGTTGACTCACACTCATTAGGTTATAAGTATGATTAGGTTGCACAGTTGATTTAATCTTAATTATTAGGTGGCAACTCATCTTTTTTTCCAAGATTGGGGGCATGTGCCCTTTAATATCTCTATCTATCTCTTTATATATATGCACTTTTCAAATTTATCTTTGTCCTAATCTCAGTTTCAATGATCCATAATGATATATCTTTCAAATCAAATTGCTAAAAGGCAAGACAGTTGCATTGATACATGTGTACTCCTAAATCTTGATCTCTTTCAATTTCAATTATTTCTATACTTTTAATATCATATTATATGCACTGATTATATATTATAACATGATCTTGGTTGTAGTTCATCCACCAACAAAACACACAAGTTGGACTCAATAAAATACAAGGTGTGTTATATACACTTAGGGATGATTTTTTTCTCCTTCAAACTAGAAATTTCATTATTAGATTAAAGGGGAGGAAAATTTAGACACTATTTTTAAATTATATAGCACTTTAGTCTTGTACACTTGGCAAATACATATCATTGATGTACCTTCAACTTTTAGATATATTCCACTGTCAAAAGACTCACATACACTATCTCTTTATGCTTAATTGCTTATCTCTTAGCCTGACCTATGTTATTATGATCACTCAAACTTGTTATCTTTTCTAGAATGTTGTAAACCTATTTATCTTCCATCTCTATAAGTTTTAGACCTGAACCTACTTTCCAACTACCTAGACACTTGCATCCCAGCTAGATGCTTGTATCAACACAAGAGTCCTAACCCAACACAAGTGTTTAGTGTCCTAAAGTCATCCAATTTTCAAATGAAGTGTATTCCTATGGTTGGCCTAAGTGCTTTAATGTGAGATATTATTTAAGGGTATTGGTATAAATATAAGATCAACTTTCATTCATTCCTCATATAAAAAATACCGAAAGAGACCAATGAACTTACCAAAAGCATTCTATCAAGCACTCAAGTGAGCAAAGATTCCATATATTCTCCTATTTTCATATGAGTCATAAAGACAACACATCTACAGGTTTGAAGTTCTGAAGGAGCAGCCCAAGAGCTATGTTTGTCAAGTCATAAGTTAGGACACTATTTTAATTGTTTATCATACATTGTATGATTCACACCCAAACCAACATGTGAGGGAAAACTGCATCATTCTGAGGCCCTCTTCAGATTATTGGTTATGTAGGTGATGCTTATTGATAGAGGGTTATTTGGGGTAGATCGACACCATGTACCCACTAACCCATTTTTTCCACAACCAATACAAATATGAAGAACTAAGGTTTTGTTATTTGACAAGGAGTGATAGTCCATGACCCAAATCTGAATTCCCCAGAGTGAAGGTGACATAAAATCCAAAAGCATCTAGGTGGTCACATCTACTTTCAATAAGCATTTCATAATAGACACTTGTGTCAAGGTTAGATAGTAGCATCAACACAACCATCCTAAATTGACACAAGTTTTTGTGACTATAGAGGTGCAATTTCCAGAATCATGTGACAAATTAGAATCTAGATCCAATCCACTTTCTACCTATTTTATATTTAGATCTATATTAGCATCATAACCATCTAAGTATCTAGATTTCATTATTATTACAATATCTAACATAATTGTACTTTATATCTTTGGCATCTCAACATAATAAATTCAATATATGTTCTATCTAATTTTTGTAAATAATTGGTCTATTTTAGAGATAGCCAACCATCCTTATGCCCTAGGATATCTCTTACCCCTTAACCTTAGATCCCCCCACAATCTAAATTTTTGGGTTAAACAACATTAAACCACTTAGGCCAACCATAGGAATACATTTAATATATAAATTGGATGACTTTAGGGCACTATAAACTTATGTTAGAATATAGGACACTTGTGTATGCAAGCGTCTAACTAGAACAAATGTCTGGGTAACTATAAAATAGGTGTAGGTTCAGAACTTGTAGAAATGGAAGATAAGCCAGTTTATAATATTTTGGGCAAGGTAGAAGGTTTGAGTCATTAGAATAATATTGGTCAGACTAAGAGATAAGCAATTAAGCATAGAAAGATAGTGAATGTAAGCCTTTTAGTAGTGGGAAATGTCTAGAATCTAAAAGTACATCCATGGTATGTATTTTCCAAATGTTAAAGATTGAGGTGTTATATAATTTAGAAATAGTGTCTATAGTATTTTTGTTTTCAATTTTTTTGAACAACTCAATCGAAGGTTTTAGTTTAGATTTAGAATAGGAATTTGTATTTGTTTAATTTCCTAATTTACTTAACTCTAAAATTTTAGCTATCACATTGTAGCACGCCCAATGGAAACTTTCCCAAGTCTTTTTGATTTTGTATGATTGTTTTAGATCTTTTAAGTTGTCTTCAAATTTAGTTAAGGTGCATAGCTATTTAATCTTTGTCTGGAAGTTTGTTTTTGTTATTTCAGGATCCATTTTTGGATTTTTATAAGCTATACATTTCTATGTAATGATAGGAATGGGCCAAACTTCTATAGTTTCATTTTGTAAAATGGTAGTTTCATTATCTTCTTATTTTTGGTTCTTTCTATTTTTCTTTTCTTTTATGTCATTTTGCATAAAAACATTTTTGGAGAGTAAAAAATGATTTTTTTGTAAACTTCAACAGTTTTGTTCAATATAGTGGTGGTTTTGTAAAGCAGTCATTTTTATGTTTCTATTTTTTCCTTTATGTATTTGTGTTTTATGTTTTTTTAACAAATTCATCATTTTATTGAATGGATTCATTGTTTTTTGAGTGGTAAATTCATTATATTTAGTGGTAGTTTTGTAGCATAAAATAATGGTTTTATAGCACATAACAATGAATTTATAGCACAGAGTAGTGAATTCATCCTTCCACCAAAAGTGTTATCTTTCAAAGGCCATAACTTTTGACTCAAGTATCCATTTAACCTCCCATTCATGCCAAAATGAATATATTAGATATGAGCATGCAACCATAAACAAATATTCAACTATGGGTTTGATATTTTTGTCTTAAAATTTACATATATCAATCTTATTCATTTCAAATCCTTGATTTCTCAAATACAATTTAGATATTTGTTTTTTTGCATGTTAATCTTTCCTAATCTTCAAATTTCAATTTATATGGTTAACATTTGATTTTTTCCATGTCTCTAACCCTCATTTGAAAGGAAAATCTTGTCAAAGCCACTATCCATAAAACTACTAACTGTTTTTATGCATGGTCACTTGCCAAAGACCTGAAGGTTAAACCAAAAAGCATATTTTATTTTATTTTTCCTAACCTTGATTTATTTTCAAAAGTTTTGTTTAGTTAATTAAGTAGTAATTAATTCATTTCATTTCCTTGAAAATTTTGGTTATTTATATTATAAGAATTGCATATGTTCTTTCCTTGCATCACACTAGTTATGAGTCTTGGAAATCAGAAACAATTATTATAATTTGTTGTTACCCAAGTTATTTTCACATATGTTATTTCCTTGCATTATAATAGTGATGTTACCTAGAAATTAAAAATGATAATAGTCTCATTTTTTAGGGGCTTTATCGACCATGAATTTCATCACCACATGGTAGGCCAAACCCCATATATCAGTGGGTGTATGAGTTGAGGACTAACTATTTCAATTGCATAAGTGGTTGTGTGTTTTAAGCACACTATAACGTTATGGGGTTTCATCCTCCAATACTCATGGTTTCAATAGCTACCTTAAAGTCTAGTTTTTTTGACGTCACTCCACTAAAATCTTATAGTTAGAGTGGGCACATATGGACTAGAAACTTTTATGTAATTTTAAATCAGCTTATTTCATGGTCTTGGGCCTCAACGTATCACAAGGTATATAAATAATATCCCCTAGTAAAACTTGTATGAATCTTAAGATTTAAGATAGTCACTCAACTGTTTGAATTTTAGTGCATCGATAAGTGATTAGCTCTGGGAAGTTACTCTCAACTTACCCCCGAAATTGGGTTTAGTAGGTTATGGGTATGGTTCTACCTCTATAGTTATTTCTATAAAACATTAAGCCAACACTTATCAATAGACGAGCCAATATATATGATATCATATAATCCATTCAAGTTCTTTGGCTAGATTTTATCCTTTTATGCAACCATCATGTTTATTTTTGTATAAAGTAGATTTTACTTTTGTATCTTTGATTTTTTTATTTCCTTGTGAAAAACTAGTAAATTGGAAGCTTTCTTGTGTGTTGAAAACTAGGTACTTAGTTTTATCAGTCGTACCTAAACTTTGTCCAAAATGAATAGCTAAAAATAACTTGTTTATCTTATAAAATAATTATAATTTCAATTTGGATCATAATCCATTGTGAGTCAAAATCAAAGAATCCATACAAATTATCTTGTATCATAACCCATCAATCCTCTTTGAATCCTAACTACCTTGGATCCAATCCCCATCTTGAGTCAAACTATCTTGACTTTAATATTTCCAACCAATCCTAAATCCAAAACTAATCTTGAGTCACAACTAATCTTGAATCCAAACTATCTTAGATCCATTACCATCCTAAGTACAAAATAATCCCAAATCCAAAACCATCCCAGATACAAAACATCATAAGTCCAAACCCATATCAAGTCAAGACCAATCCTAAAATCCAAAAACCATATTAAATATAAAACCATTTTGTGTCAAAATAATTATTGAATGCAAAACCATATTGAGTTATGATACCTAAAACCAATCTTGATAGAACCCACATCGAATAATACCTATTTGCAAATAAGGATGAGCTAATTCTATGCTTTATAGAGTTAAATATTCATCTTCTTATCGACTTTGATCCCAAAAACTTAAGGCAATTCATTAAAAATAATCACAAAACATCCCATGTCAATAACTTCTTACCACTAATAACTATGTTATCCAAAATTAACCAGTTCCCCCCTCCACTAGCTATAATCCTAACATCCCCCATGACAACTATGAAACAAAATCAGTTCTAGCATCGCAATCTCAAAATCCAACCATCCTTGAACAACTCCAATAATTATCTCAATAGTTGGAAGATCTAAAACTCTATCTTAACCAAATCGATGACCTATCTAATCCATAATTCAAAAATACTAAATATCTTACCAATCTGACCCTTGACCAATCACCATCCAAACTAGCCCAAAATCCACAACAAATCTAATAGCCTAGCTATGTCTTACCATCACCAAACTAGAAAACATCATCTATCCCAAAATAAAATCTATCCACGTCTAAAGAGAGATAATATATTCATCTCAATGAGCCCTTGAATGTAATATTTCATCAACTACATTCTCCAAACATGATTGTGTTTCCGTACACCAAGCCTTTTGATAAGAGCCAACTAATGCCTACTTGGTATAAAAGGGTGGGGTAGGTATCATAAAATTGAGGATGATTCTATTAAGATATGATTTAAATTTAATAATTATATCCAAGACTTGTTTGACAAAGGGGACATTGAAATAGAACCAATTGTATTCACATATGAGAATAACTTGGGGTTAATCTAAAATGTCGTTCCTAAGTATCATCAAGTTCTTGTACTTCCAAGTCAAGGTCACATTCTTTCACCAATCTTATAAAAGCCTCTCTTTAATGCATCCATGTCCAACCAACCCATATTTGATCACCATGGCCTATCACCAATTCTTGATGAACCTACCTTTGACTATCCACCCATATTCGATGAACCCGTTGTTGAAAAGCCCATTTTTTAGCCAAGAGACCATTTTTTACCAACATTCTAATTTTAACCAAATGCACATCCTTAACCAATCCTCCTCCAACCAACATAACCTACCACCCATTGGTTGATCAGCCAACCTACTATCACATATTGAAGCCCCTATCACCCCACAAAATACATCTTAAGTGACAAACATACTTCTAAACACTAAAATCCAAAACATTTTCCACACGTAGACCCTCCCTACTTCTTTTAGAATTAGTATCAGGGTCACCATAAATACCAAATATGCAATAACATCCTATCAACTTGGTACCACGTCATTTATAAAATCTAGCCTTTTCACAAATGAACACATATCAATGGCTCTAATAATCCATACTACAATGATAGCTTAACATCCTATTTCAAAAGCAATAAATATCCTATAGCAAGCAAAATCCTCAAAACCATGAACTACCAAGGGAGAGGCATCAGCCTTAATGAGCCAAAAATCCTAGAATCCATCTATTTCATCATAAAAAATGGATCCTACAACATTGACTACAAACCATTTAAAAAACAACATAAAGATATTATCGATACTTTTGTGGTTTCTTAGAAATCCTCATCCATAATAATAAATAAAAAAATCTATTCATAGTCCCTACGAGGACCATGTTACCATCGCTCCTTTCATTAACACCACCAATCTTTTCTCCCATCTTAAAATTCAATATCTTGCACCCATTGATTGGGACCGACAATCTTACCTATCATCAGATATTTTGCATGAAATCAAATAATTTTAGAATTCTTGACAAAAATCCAACCAAAAGAGCATAAAGAAGCAACATTAGCATATTCTGGGGAACAATAAATGTTTCTCAATAATCATAAATCCTCCAATCTAGTGAATCTAAATCTAATATCTATATAATATGATTACAAAACAAGTCAGCGCATGCATTAAGAAATATCAAAATAAGCATAAATAACTGATGTGTTAAGCCTACTCCTTCAAGTGTGGTGCCAATGAATTCAAATAACTAATTATGAAAGTAAGATGATGTTATACCTTCCAAGTGGTTATTCTCCTCCAAAAGCAATCAATAAGCATGCTTTTCCCTAGATTTGGTGATCCAAGTCTTTATCAATGAGGCGTAGTGTGAGCCTTCATCATCTCTTAGTTTGTTAATGGCTTAGGTTCTTCAAATTGGTCTGATTGAGTTAATGAGTGAAACTTGTTTGAAAATATTTCTACATAATAAGTTTACACAATTCAAGATTGATGAATATATTTCTACATAATTAGTTTACATAATTCAAGCTTGATGAAGATATTTCTACATAATAAGTTTACACAATTCAAGATTAAAAATGATGGTCTTGGCTCATTTATTTATAGATTTCTAAAATGTTCAAGATCAACCATGACCGTCCATCTTGAGATCAAGATATATGGCCATGGACTGATTCAATTTTAGAGGGTCAAGCAATAAATATTGTCATCAACATTTGGAATAATAGGGCATTGATTAGGCATGGGAAAGCTTAACCCTGATATTTATCCCATTAATGGCTTATGGATGACAACCCTGTGATGATGTCATGGGATGATGTAGAATTAAATAATGAATTTCTAGTAAATAGATATTCAACAACTTTCATGAAATTTCCACTTAAGCTCATAATTTGGTTTTGATATGCTTAAGTGATTTTAATTAGTTTTTTGCAATTTTTTGGAAATTTGTTGCATGTTTAATCAACCTAGTTAGAAATGTCATTTTACTGAGTCATAATTTGACTGGAGTATAATCAGAAGAAGATGTCAATTGTGTACTAGGTAATACCCTAGTTAGGGTATTATAGATGTAAATTGACACATGCACGTGACATGTACGACTAAATTATAATATTTTAGTGGTCTAGCATGTCATTTTGCATGGTTTTAGTTTGACTCAAAGTGATTTAAGAAAATATAATAATCACATAAAATGCATCACCCCATTTAAGGATACATTAGCCCAAATCGACATTTGTATATGAAACATTTGAATGATTTAGAGCATTTTAGTGATTTTAGTCTAGATTGTGCATTGTCACGAAATATCATTTGGATTGACAATTTTAGAAAAATAGTGATAGGAATTGGATGTCTACATTTTGCCTTTGTTTGAGAAGGTAAGACAAGACATTTGGTAGAAGCAACATCTTTTTAAAGAATAAAAAGGTCATTATAATCAGAAGAAATAATTTTGCTCATGTTTTTCACTAAATTTTACATGAGTCACAAAAACTAGGATTACAAAATTCCCAAATAGGGTTTGGGTGGCCCATGATGAGAGGATGGAATTTTTTTTTTTTTTGACGTGTTGGCTCTCAATCAAAAGTAATAATATTCATGTTAATTTCAGCAAAGAAGGATGAAAAATGGAGCAATTAGAATAAATAAAGAGAAAAAATGGATAAACGGGGCTAAAATAATATCCCAAGAAAGATAAAATGGAGTAACTATAGGCCTAGGGGGTGAATTGTTTTTAAAAATTACTATATTTTGACCCCTAAGAGGTAAAAATAGTTCATTTGCACCCCTGGCTATAGTAACTTAGAGCTCTAAAATTTACACTAGAGAGAGCTTAGAAAGATGGCCAATATCCCATACCATTATCACCTTAAAGAGTGCATGTGAGAGTATGAAAGACCACTGGTGAGTGGACCATCAATAGGTACCTTTTTTGGTATTCAAATTTTACATTTATGGCATTTATTACTGGTATGAATTAGGAAGTTTATCAATCTTATCGATTGCCTAAGTTTGCAATCGATGAGGTTGCCCTTAATAACGATGTGATCGCCATCAAGAATAGTGACGTCATCACTCCTTTAGTGGGTTCATGAGGTGTAATGATGAATTCACCACTTCATCGATAAACTCATTGATTTAGATAGAATTTACTAATCAAATAGTAGTTTCACCCCATCAAATGACGATATTTCTAACAATAACAAAATCACTTTATAAATTGGTAAGAACACCTTGCATTTTAGTAGGATTACTAGAAATGGTGATAATGCCCTATTTAAATAGTGGTATCACCCTATAAAATAATGAGATAGCCATGAAAATGATGAGATTGGTAAAAGAAGGGAGAATGGGGCCCATCGGAGATTAATATAGACTCAAAATTAGAATTAAAAAGAGTGGGCCCCATAGGAGATTAGTCCAAGCCCAAAATTATGAGAATTTAGGTGGATTAGATCAGTGAAAGGAAAAATAAGTGACCTAGTTCCCTGTGTTTGATTTGTAGGAATGAGTCAGAGTGATCACATCATGGGAGTGATGATCATGAGTGCTCTAATGATAGGGGATCTGGATGAACAAGCTCATGTGTGTGTTTAAGGTAATAGAGTTATAGTACCTAACATGATTGTCAATGATTCACATAGATAAGGCATATTTTTAAGCACTTGCAAAGAGATGGCATTCAGAGACCTCTACATTTCATTTACCGATTAGGGAGGCCACAATTACACTAGAGAATGTTTACCACATTCTATAGGTGTCGATGTAGGGATATAGGATTACTTAGATATTAGCACACCAATAGGCTATGTTAGATGACTTGCTCATATTAGTTGACCTACAGGCTGTGGATGATAGCATCGATATAAATGCATTGGAATACCTGGCTTAGCCTCTAGATGATAGAGTAGGATCAAGATAATGAATCATTCCCCTAAAGGTGGTTATATCAATGGCTCGTGTTAGTGTTCTAATGCTACCTGGTAAGAGCATATGGTTCTTCCACTTGGATTGATCGAAGTATTCTAGGAGATGTTTGACCACCTATCATGGTTTGTATGGGAGATAATTATGTTGGCATAATTATACATATATTTATATATGATAGCCTATCATAGAAGATACATCATTAGGCACAATAAACTCCTCTAAGTATGGGCATGGGATAAAATTTTCATCAAGCAACCAGTGGGGCCATGATACCATAAGGGAGTAGAGGCTTTAATGGTTTTTGGATGGTATCTAAATAGGTCTAGGTTTATAGGGCCATTTGTGAGAATTGCCTTATTATCAATGAGCCATATATGAAATAGAGGATAGGGATTTTATTTGGTGACCCTACATAGTGACTCAGTGGGTTTAGATTGATGACTTATTCATGGTTGACTATATGATCACTCCATGCTGTATTACAGGTCACCACAATTATGTGTATAGTAGTACAAGCTAAATTGAGTTCAACAATAGTTCAATATTCAGTAAGATATCCCAGAAGGTCCCCACTATTTTGAACATGTGAACATGGAGATTCAAGAGTGTGGGCCACCCATGCCCTAAGTTGATGTAGTTTTGGACTATGGCAGAGTCTTACATATGTTATGGGATTGTGCAAGAGGAGTTGTAAATATAGGGTTTACAGATGCTTATGGAGCATGGTGGGTTGGGGTTAGACTAATCTGATTGACTAGATCACTGCGGTAATAGCCAATTTTATGCCCAAGATGGGTGAGACTTATGAGAGACTAAGTTCAAGCCCCAACACATTAACAAGCTAAGGTGCTAGTGATACCAATAATACTACATGTTATTCCATTATAGGTAGTGTCTGCTCAAGTACAATAGGATCCTCTAGATGATATAGAGATGGATGACCTATACGTACATGACATTAATATGGGGTTTGCCCCAAGTGGTGATGAGGGCCACTGGATAAATATAGGAGAGGATAAGAGCTTTAGGATAGACATAGGTATAAATATAAGAGAGGCAAGGCCTTTCAATATAGGTAGATCTGTGGAGGACCAGACATTGATTGATAGGCTATAGTGAGAGATCATAACTAGATTATCAGAGATAGAAAGCTTATAGATCACTACAGGTGGATTGCAGGCATAGTTGGCTATGACACAGGGGGAGACTATGAGGCTACAGGGTCTTATTATAGCTAGAGATGTAGATATTATGACTCTAAGAGCATAGGTTGCCTAGTTAGCAGGAGTGTAGGCTCAATTAGCTACATGAGATATGGAACTTTTGATAGTGGTTGGTGAGTAGGATTTTGCTCAAGTGGATAGGGAGAGATTAGCTTCTCATGTAGAGAGATTGATAGAGGAGCAAGATGAGGCTCACCAATCTAAGATAAACAATGGTTTAAGATCATCTAGATCCTTAGCTAACATGATTGTGGCCAAGGATGATGCTTTATATGTGAAGGATGGTGTCTTACATGCAAAGGATAAGATAGCTTATTGATAGTGGTTATATGAGAGGACAATCCTTGTAGAGAGGAGAGCTCTTTACTACATAGATTGCACAAGATCTTAGCAAACCAACCAGACTTTCAGGTCAAGACATGATACCAAGTTAGAGTGGTCAATGGCACAACCATCCTATTAGCAGGTAGTCATAGGGCCTCTACCACCATCTCCCCCATCAATCATAGGCATGAACTATTAGGGACCCCTTATCCAATGGAAGCATAATTGATTACTTTCTTATAAGCAATTAACACGAAATTATACCAGAATGATTAAGTAACTAGAAACTTGAGACAGCAAAGAATTTGAGAGACAATACACACTCTTGTATTAAATATTACTAGAAGAAAATACAATAAGGAAGATGCCACTTCTTCCTCCACCTCAAAGGCTTGCCACACCTCAAGACCTTCTTCCCTCTCTCTCTTGCTCAACACAACAACTCTATAGCCTGAGTTATTATCCCTCCTTGAATGCTTTAGCTGATCTCCTTGACCTTACACCTGTATATCTCCTTGACCTTGCTTGCTTCAATGCTTTTACTTGCCTTCTTGATCATTACAATACATGCCTCATGGGTCTTTAAATAGAATCCCATGGTTACAAAAATAGAACTCTAACTACAATAATTAGACACGCAGCTCATGACTATAATTAGTCGTTTAACATGCAAACACTCACTTCACTTAACTGACTATTCATCAACAGCAATTTTGGAACGCACAGGCGACTGACGCCAGTCCCTGCTTGCCTGGTTATGTCGACATCGGTCGACTAGCTGCCGTCACCGGTTGCTTTCTACACTGCATCTGACCAACTTCGGTCATGCTGTCGATGCTGGTGCTTCTGGTTCTTCAGCAACCTTCTTACTTCATGTCTGCAAACAGTTGAAGCTTTTAGCTCCACACCCTAACAATCTCCCACTTGGAGATAAACAGCTGCTACTGTACCTGTACCTATACACCATCTATTTTGTTCCCTTGGCTCTGTATCCCTCTTCAAAGTCACTCTTGAAGACCAATCACCACTAAACCTGTGATGCAATACCTGTCACTTATGCCAAAAGAATTTTGCTGCTCCCAAATTCTTCATGACATACTTCTGAACCAACTCTACCCTTAGCTCAGAAAACTCCCTGTATATGAAACCCTGCAACAAGTAACACAATATAGTAACAGGATAATGTAGCTAATATTATCCAACCTGGTAAAGATAAAATACAATGGTCAAACCACCATTGTTCTGCAGCCTAATCAAGACCATATACCATAGCCTTCTATCTCACGTGTCCATCCACTCTCTTCTCTAATATGGGAATCCATCCCTCTATCCAGTGCTTTCTTCCAACTAACAACTCTACCAACAAATACCTATTTGGTTCTTCTCCAAGGACTCACACTCCTCATCCATGCCAAGCTCCCATTCTTTCTGGACTCTACCTACATTGCTTCTTCCATCTTCCTAGTTCTTGACTATCAGTAAGCAATATAAAGAAGGTGAACAATGAATATGAGGTTCACTTACCCTTTCTGACCTCTATATGGGTGTTTGAGACTCCTTGACAGCTAGCTGTCCACCCAACATCCGTTCTAGTGACCGATCTCGGCCATCTCCCAGTCTGCTCCCGACCGATGTCAGTTCCCTATACTGACCCTGACTGCCGACGCCGGTGTCCCCCCTGCTGATGTTGGTCCTGATGACCAATGTCAGACTTCTCCTACCCGACTCTACCGACCCTGCTGGTCTGCACATGACCGATGTCGATATCTGGCTGACCGACGTCGGTTCCAAGTGACCAACATCAGTGTCTGTGTGTTCCTATAAGTGATGAAATCTTCATCTGCAAGCTCATCTTGGATCAAACCTCTGTCCATACTGCCCTGCTCAGATTTATTCAACCCCTGTGACTGATCTTTGTCTTTCATCTCCTCCATAAACACCAAGGCTTCTTTGTTCCTGTCAAAAGCATCATATTTCCTTTTCCTGCAATGAACTCTATCTATGCTTTCTGAATTTGAACACATACCTTTCGAATCAAGAACATCCATTCCCTTCTTATTCATGTGACCAAGCCTATTAAGCCACATCTTCGAATCTATAGATGAAGTAGATAAACCAGAAGTAGAATCAGCAATACAAGTAAATAGATAAAGAGTATCTACTTTCTTACCTCTTGCTAGAACAAGTGCGCCCTTGGTAACCTTCCAAGAATCCGTTGTGAGGGTTATTGTGCATCCCTCATCACCCAACCTTCCAACAGAAATCAAACTCTGCTTCAGAATTGGAACATGCATGACCTCCTTCAACACCCATGCGTTGTCAATCTGCAATCTCAGCTACACTTTCCCTTTGCCAACTATTTGACAAGGCGTACCATCCCCTAAATAAAGCACTCCAAAGTCTCCCTGTTCATACTCATGGAACAACTCTATGTTTGGGGATGCATGAAAAGATGAACCAGAATCTAAAATCCATGATCCTACTTGACAATCCAAAGAAAGTATGAGAGCGTCCTGTACCACAATATTTGCATCCTTTGCTTCTTCAATACCTGCATGTTGATTCTCTTTATCTCTCAACCAACACTCCTTTGTGTCTCCTTTCTTTCCACAAAACCAGTAGGTAACACCTTTGGATTCGAATCTCCTTCCCAACCTTGATTTCCCTTGCTCAACCTTCTCCCTTTGCCTTCCCCTGCTTTCTACACTTAGAGCATTCCCTCATGATTCACTTGTGCTTCTCCTGCATATTTCCTCATTAAAGATCACACTCACTACATCATCAACTTTTAAGATTTTAGAAGCAGATGCAAAATTACTTACTGCCATAACCAAACTGTCCCAACTTTCAGGCAAAGAACATAAAATCAAGAGAGCCTTTACCTCATCATCAAAAACAATATTGACTGAAGCTAATTGGTTTACCAAACCATGGAAATCACTGAGATGAGTATATACCGATCCACCTTCCTGCATTTGCAAAGTAAATAGTTGATTCATAAGATATACCTTATTAGAAGCCGAGGGCTTTTCATATAAATTTGCCAAGGATTTTATCAACTCTTCCATTGTCTTGCACTGTGATAAGTTGGAAATCACAGACGATGCAAGGCTAAACCTTATGGAACCGAGAGCCTTCCAATCAAGAACACTCCATTCTTCATCCTTCATATCTGTGGGCTTGCATGCAACCCCACCCAACGGTAAGTACAAATCCTTCTGATACAGATAATCCTCTATCTGCATCCTCCAATGTTGATAATTCTTTCCGTTAAACTTATTCATTCGTAGCTTACTTTCTTCTGCCATTGCTGAACTCCCACCCAATCAAAAAACCCTGTGAATGACCTGTAATAAAAAACAATACCCTACTTCCTGCAAACCGTAGCTCTGATACCAACTGTTAGAGACCCCTTATCCAATGGAAGCACAATTGATTACTTTCTTATAAGCAATTAACACGAAATTATACTAGAATGATTAAGTAACTAGAAACTTGAGACAGCAAAGAATTTGAGAGACAATACACACTCTTGTATTAAATATTACTAGAAGAAAATACAATAAGGAAGATGCCACTTCTTCCTCCACCTCAAAGGCTTGCCACACCTCAAGACCTTCTTCCCTTTCTCTCTTGCTCAACACAACTCTATAGCCTGAGTTATTATCCCTCCTTAAATGCTTCAGCTGATCTCCTTGACCTTACACCTGTAGATCTCCTTGACCTTGCTTGCTTCAATGCTTTTACTTGCCTTCTTGATCATTACAATACATGCCTCATGGGTCTTTAAATAGAATCCCATGGTTACAAAAATAGAACTCTAACTACAATAATTAGACACGCAGCTCGTGACTATAATTAGTCGTTTAACATGCAAACACTCGCTTCACTTAACTGATTGTTCGTCAACAGCAGTTATGGAACGCACAGGCGACCGACGCCGGTCCCTGCTTGCCTGGTTCTGTCGACGTCAGCCGACTAGCTGCCGTTGTCGGTTGCCTTTTACACTGCATCTGACCAACGTCGGTCATGCTGCCGATGCCGGTGCTTCTGGTTCTTCAGCAACCTTCCCACTTCGTGTCTGCAAATAGTTGAAGCTTTTAGCTCCACACCCTAACATGAACTTCCACCAGAGTCCCCCGAGGGATGATCATGATCAGAGCTGATTGTTGTAGCTCTACTTTTTTATATTATGGGATGTATAAATATTCTCGTGATCTATAAAACATTATTTTGAGACATATATATGACATTCATTTTTTGGCTTATTATTACTTGTACATAAACTCTTAATATTCTTTTAAGTCATAAGATGTTTACATTGATGTTGTTCTCGTTATGATATGATGATATATGTTAGTATTAGGAGATGCACTTCCTTAGTTATCATATGGATGTTGATGTATTTATTTATTTGTTTCATGTATGACTAGATGCTAGAGGATAGTTTAGGAGATGCAAGTCCCAAACTAATCATATAAATAGTTAGCTAGACTCAATGTGTAAGCTAGGAGATGCACATTCTATATAGAGAGTCTTGTTTGTTTTCAATGTTTGGCTTATGATATCTTGTGTAGGTATCAGATATGTAGGCTAGTGTGTTCAAAGATGTTCTTCAGTGCTACATTAACTGTTGGACTTTAGATTACTTGATTTTTACTTTATAAAAATAAAATTATGCACCATAAGTATGAATAACTTAGAATAACATTGTATTTTGTTTGTGATTGACCAGTTCAAATGTGAATGCTTGTAATTAAGGATAATGGTAAAAATTACAAAAACCAAAGTTACAACAATTTACATTTAAATATAAAACAAAGTAAAAAAAAAGATAAAAATAATGCAAAATACAAAAATGTAACTAACTCAAAATCGAGATATAAATGATCAAGACTGAAGTAGGAACAAGAATTTACTGAAAATAAAAGATAAAACAAAGTAAAGACAAATTGTTGAAGATCTTGGAATCAAGATACAAATAATCAAGACCCACATATTAATAAGGTGTACTTAAAAATGAACAAATAACAAAATCATTTAAATACAAATGTAAATAAGTCAAGTCCAAGTTAAGGCCAGACTCAAAATGTTTATGAAATGTATTCAAACGTGACAAAATAAACAAATCACCTAAAGAAAGGAAATAATTAAGTAAATGAAACACACAAAACACAAAACATGTTTATAAAAGACAAGAAGAAAGGCACAACAAAACACCAAGAAGATAAAATAAACAACAATAAAAAGACACAAAAGCACAATAAAACACCAAGAAACAAACAATAAAACATCAATAAAAATTAATGAACAACAAAACAACAATAAAACACCAACAAAAATAAATGAAGAGAATAAAAACAACTAAATAATCCCAAAGCAAAGGATAATGCCATAAGAAAATCATTCTAATCACACATAAAAAACAAGCAAACACAAACCATGGTTAATCACAATGTTAGTGTAGATAGAAAACAAATTATTTGTGCACATATAAGAAAGGAATTATGCTCTACGACAGGGTGACCCTTAAGCTAAGTGATAATGACACTGGTACAATAATAATAACAATGGATACAAAGTTACCCCCAGATGATAGGGAAATAACAACATAAAATAAATAGAAATTGCCCCTAGGCTATAGGAGGCAATAAAACAAACAAAATGGGGGAAAAGAAGAAAATGATGGGGTGATCTGAGCTAACTCCAGATGCACGAGGCAAGTGGATGTTGCCTACATAGTTCCATGGACATAAGATCCAACATGAACTTCAGGCCCAATTTAGTTCTCCTAGGAGATGGGATAGAAGAAAATCGATGATAAGAAAACATGATGGACATGTAGAGGAATATGGAAATGGTCTCATAAAATGGTGAGTGTGTAATAAAAAAGAGTATGGTTTAGGTGAAACCACACTAAAATACAAGATATGAGTAGGCACAAATGAACTGATGGAGAATTTAGAATGTCTACAACATCTACGGTTGAGAAAGTGAAAAATCTCTCAAAATGGTGAGAGCGTAAGAAAGGCTAAGGGTGCAATGATGGACCTTATTCAAATTAATAATGCACACCATAGTGACTCGGAAAATGGTGAGAGCATAAAAAATTATAATAAACAAAGGTATAATGCAATGTTTTTAGTCTTTTAGCTTATCATTTTTTAAAGTTTTTGTGTTTTGGGGATAAGCAACAAAAACATAATATTAACAAATGGGTACTGGGAACTACCTAGTTGAGGAGATGCACATCCATAGGTAGGAGTTTAAACAATAGCTAAACTAGTTGCAATGAGGATTGTGAATATAAACAATGGTACATGGAATGGTCAAGCTAAGGAGATGCACTTCTATGGATAAGAGTTCTAATAACAACTAAAACTAGCTTCAATGACCCAAGTGATCTTGTTAAGATAACATTGACAACCAAACAATAGGAAAAATAAAATAATACGTAGTAACAAAGAAACCCAAGGAACCATCCAATACGCAAAAATCATGTGTTGACATACCCTTGTACACTTGTCTATAAAAGAAGCTATGAATATCAATCTCGCTAAACTATCTTGTAGAATGAGCATAAAATGTGTCCAAAATGCCTATGAATCTTCATCAAGATCATAATTGGTATTGGGTACAACGGTCCAAGTTATAATGGTCCAAGGTAAAAGTAAAATTGGTTTAGTGGAATGTAAATGATCCAAGTGATAATGTTCCAGGGTTACAATGGTATAGATTTACAATGGTCCAGGGTAGTGTGGTTACAATGGTCCATAATTACAATAGTTTAAGATAAATGGTATGGAGTTAAATGAAATAAGTCACAATAATCTAGGATAAAATAGTATAGGGTATAAGTATAATGATGGAATAAATGACTTCGACACAAGTTACCCACAAGTAAGGGGTCATGTAGATAATGGTTCAAAAAAGGTTGTTAACCATAGAAGCGCTTGAGATGTACAATAATCACGAGTTCAAAGAGCTCTTTGCCATTTGGAGTAGCCAATTTATATGCCCCTGATCTATAGTTCATTATAACCACATATGGGCCCAGCCAATTGGGTTGAAACTTAGGCTTCCTTTTGCATTCAGTGTTTATGTTCGTTTGGTTCTCCTTCAAGACCAAATCATGAATTTCAAACTCTTAAGGGAGAAAGTGCTTGTTATAGCTACGACGTAATCTATTCTGATATACTCTCAAGTTATCTAGGGCAACCAAATGCTTGCCATCAAGGAGTTCTAGCTCTTGCAACCTAGAAACCCTATAATCTTCATCATTAATAATGTTCTCCAAATATACCTGCAATGAAGGTAAATTAACCTCAATTGGGCTAATAGCCTCTATACCATAAACCAAGGAATATGGAGTGGCTCTTGTGGGGGTTTGATGACTAGTACGATAAGCCCAAAAGGTAAGAAAATTTTACAAGTGCCAATTATGGCCAGCATCATTAACATTCTTCTTTAGGATTGTGACAATGGTTTTATTAGATGCTTCAGCATGACCATTGCCTTGAAGGTTGTATGACATGGAATCTTTGTGTTTAATTTTGAACATGGTACAAAGAGCTCTAACATATTTGTTTATAAATGATTCACCATTATCAAATATAATATGGGATGTGATACTATATCGATAAATGATATGGTAATGGATAAATTTGACAACCTACTTATGGGTGATGTAAGTGAGAGGGATGGCCTTAATTCACTTAGTAAAATACTCGGTAGTCGTGAGAATGTGTTTGTGGCCATCAAAAGAGGTTGGGTTTATTTTCCTAACAAGATTAAGACCCTATGTAGAGAGCGACCATGGTGTAGTGATCAGCTGTAGTAGCAAGGAAGGTGATTGTATTAAATTACCATGTTTTTGGCAGGCAACATACTTCCTGACATAATTTCAACCATCAATTTGCATCTCAAGCCAATAATACCCTATTATGAGGAGTTTCTTGGATAAGACTACACTATTGGTGTGGCCCCACACATTCTTTCATGGGCCTCCTTAAGTGCTAATGTTGATTCTCTCAAAGATAAAAAATGAAAAAGTGTTCCATCATAGCCCTTATGATAAAGCATGTTCCCAAGGAGGGTATAATGGGCTAGCTAATGAAGGAAGATTTTCTAGCAATTGTGTGAAAGGTCAGGGGAAAAATTTAATTAATGTCTTGGAACCAACGAAGTTCATGTGGGAGATTAGGACTAGTAATTGTACATACCCTCTGTGAATCCGGTAATATATGAGTAGGTTGTAGAGGATTTTCAATAAGAAACCAATACTCTTTAGCTTTGTTAGGGACTTGTACCATGGACCCAATTATAGCCATTACATCAATTGATCTATTGTTGGTCTGTGGCACCTATTCAAATTGTAAGGACTTGAGATTTTCCATGATGTGATTTTAGGGTGAAAGATTTTCATCTCGAGTCCGATATTGGTTTGTGGTCTGATTAATGATCAATTGAGAATCTCCATAAACCATTAACTATTGTATATCCCACTATATGGCAAAATGCAATCCTATAATGAGATCTTCATACTCATCCATATTGTTGGTGTAGTTGAAGTTGATGTGAAATGCCTTGGGAATGAGGTCTCCTTGTGGTGTAACCAGTAAGATGCCAACTATAGGGCCATGTGAAGTAAAAGAACCATCAAATTATAACTTATATTGATCAATTTCATGAGCCACTTCTTCAATCACCATGATAGAATCATCTGGGAAATCAAACGTGAATGGTTTAGTATCTATAATAGGAGATTTTGTAAGTTGATCTGTAATGACCTACCCCTTAATAGCTTTTTGAGTTTGGTACTCGACCTAAAATTCACTCAAGATCATGACCCATTTATCCATGTGACCTTTAATAGTAGTTTTGGACAATAAATATTTGAGAGGGTCCACTTTAATAATAAAAATAATTATATTATTCAACGCATAATGTCGTAACTTTTGGGAAGCAAACACCATTACTAAATAAGCCTTCTCAATAGGTGTATAATTATTTTTGTATGCTACAAGTGTTTGGCTCAAATAATGGACTGCATCTTCCTTTCTTTTTTCATCATGCTAGGCTATGAATGCCCCTAATGCATGTTCTATGGCTGAGATATAAAAGAGTAATGGTTGTCCAGGTGTTGGCGGTCTCAAAATTAGTAGCTTGGCCAAGTATGCTTTGAGTTTTAAAAATTCTTGTTGACATTTGGTATCCCATTAAAAAATGGCCCCTTCTTCTAGAGGTGTGTGAAAGGGTGACACTTGTCTGCCATTTGTGAAATAAACCTACAAATAGACTAAATCTTGCCCTGTAGGCTATAACGTTATTTCAAATTAGAAGGTGGAGGCATCTCCATGATAACCTTAACCTTAGCAGGATCCACTTTAATCCCTCTTTAAAGTACAATTAATCTTAGAAATTTTCTTGAAGTGATGCCAAAGATGCACTTCTTAGGATTTAGATGAACCTTATACTCATGAAGTCTCTTAAAGATTCTCCATAGAACATCAAGATGTTTGACATGTGTTTTTGATTTCATTAGAGTATCATCAACATAGTCCTCAACAATATCATGTATCATATCATGGAAGATGACATTCATAGCACATTGATAGGTGGCACCAACATTCTTCAAGCCAAAAGGCATGACTTGGTAACATAATGTTCCCCACAATGTGGTGAATGTAGTTTTGTGTTGGTCCTTTGGAACTATCTTGATATGATTATATCTTGAGAAGTCATCCATAAGGGACAACATATTGTATTTATAAATTGAGTCAACAATCATGTTGATGTTAGGTAGAGGGAAATCATCTTCAGGGCACACTTTGTTGATATATCAAAAACTAGTACAAATGTGTATGCCCTGTGGCTTTTTGCTTACTTAGACTACATTTGATATCCATTCAACATAGTCCAGTGGTCTAATGAATCCAACTCCAAAGAGTTTTTATAGCTCCTTTTCACTAAAATAGCAATACATGGATGCATTTTTCTCAATTTTTTCTTGACTAACTTGGTATCTAAATGTATAATAAGGCAAAGCATGATTAAGTCAGGGTCTAGGCTTGACATGTCTGAATAAGCCAATGCAAAGATGTCAATAAAATCCCTTATAATGATGACAATATAATCACGCTCTTCATCGGTGAGGGATGCTACTAGATAAACAATTTTGGGATCCTCATAAGTTCCCAAGTTCACTTTAGTTGTGTTTTCTACAAGGAGTGTAGAACCATCTTCTAAGATAGTGAGTAGTGTTTGATATTGATCCTCTTCTTCTGCTTCAGCTTCTGGTTGTGAGCCCAGAAGTTTTGAATAGTGAGAGGAATCTAATTTTATTGATTTAGGTAATGGCTAATTAGAAAATATCTTTGGAAAGTCTAGAGTAAGACGCTCAAAGAATTTATCTTATTTGATAGTGATATTGATACTGGCTTGAGAGCTTGGACTTGGTGGACCTTGGGTTTCCTTTGGAGATGAGCAAACTTCCCTATCCAAGAGTGCCTAAAACAAGTTTTCACTTCAAGGATCATCTTTTTATTTATTTATTTCCTAATTAATTAGCACCTCAAAGAGGTTTTCATGTGAAGATCTTGATGTTATATCTTTTGCATGACCAAGAAAGTTTGTATGCTCTCCAAAGTAGGTGGCAGGGTCTAATGAGAAGTCAAAACCTTGCTTGCAATCACCAATTGGCAATCCATCTCTGAGGCCCATTTACTCGATGATAAACTCCTCATTTTAAAAATCATCAAGGGTATAATAGAATTTTGTTGATCTCAATCTATAAGGTTGGGATGGTAAAGGTTAAGCAGATAATGGGTTGCAATAGTCATAATAGAATTGGAGTCAAATAGGTCAGTGTCGACTAGCTCATCCTAAGCACTATAATGGGACATTATGTCACTGTCAAGAGTTTATTCAACATTCGATAAAGAGGAATCACTATCAAAATACATGAGGCCACCCTCAGGTGGTATAAATCTAAGACCTTGATTCCCAATAGGTTTATCAGTTGATAACGGTTCCAAAATACCTTGCTCTCATGGCATGAGGTCTTTTCTTGCATAATTCAAACTATCCATATATGATTAGGGATAGGGTACTTGGGATTTTGAAAACAATTGGCTAGGCCATTGATATATATCCAATCTCCTTTGATAAAGGCTTCCCTATCTTGATTTAGTGAAGTTGATAACAAAAATACCATTAGTGGTTTCTACGTGTGTTTCTTATGCCAAATCATGTTGGACCTGTTAGGGCTTTTAGAGGGTTTAGGCATGCCATAAGACTTAGGAGATTTGGTTAATTTTGTAATATGAAAGGCATATTTCAAATGATATGTGGAAATGCCTACATCCTCAATAATGAGTTGGTTTATAAATACTATGGGAAATAAATCGGCCAAAGTGCAAGTAAGAACACTGGGGTCAGTATAATTAGACTTGGGTGGTTCCAAAACTATTTCTTTATTATTCTTTACTATGAATTCAAAACCAAAGCAATAGTTATAATTGTGAAATTTAACCTCTATATGTTTGCAATATTGGTAGGGTTGCAAATCAACATAAATGGTGACCTCAATTCTAGCATAGGGGAATTTGAGGCACTGGTGCAAGGTGGATGGTAAAAATCATACTTCATGGATCCAAGGATGACCAAGAAGTATATTATATGGCAATTCAATGTCCACAACATGGTATAGAGTATCATGGGATAAATGCCCAATAATGATTGGCAAATAAATAGTCTCAAAAGACTCTTTTTCAGCATTGTCATATGCCTTGATAGTGATTGTATTACGATGTATGTCCTTGATGGTGTAACTCAGTCATTGTTTTAAATTTAGTGACACTATGTTTATCCCTAAACCATTATCTATAAGAACCCACTTGATCTTATGGTTTTCTATAAAGACCTAAATGTACAAGGGGTTATTATGAATAGGACCAAGAGAAGACATATCTCACTGATCAAATGTAATTTGTTGGCTTAGAGATAAATGTCTTACAAGTGTCTTAAATTTGTCAGGGTTGATATCTTTGGGAACAATGGACTTTTGAAAGAAGTCAGTCAATATAGTTATGTAGACTTTTAATGTCTATAAGAGGTCTAAGATAGAAATATGCGCAGGGATTCTACTTAGTGGGTCCTAGATACTATACAACTTCTCAATGATAGGAGGAGAGGGTTTGGTCTTGGATAGTACAGTGTTAACATTTGAATCAAAATTAAAAGAAAGCAAAAGGCCTTGAAGAGTGAGTTGTGAGCGTCTAGTTATGATTATACAATATGGAGTTGGCCAGGAGTCATTATAATTGAAAGAAGGCAAAAGGCTTTGGAGGGTAACTCAAGAGCGTTCAGTTGGATTGTGAAATTTTGAGTCGATAAGGAGTCATTATAATTAGAAGAAGGGGGTAGAGGTCTAAAGATAGTAACCCTCAGAAACTGAGGTGTAATGTAATTGCTTAAACCCAGTGTGATGTCACTTCAAGAAGAGGGTATTAACCCTATAATAGGGTGTCCAATACTTCAAGAAACATTGTATGATTCACAAGTTTTAATTGTGATGGTATAAACGTGAGTTGTAGAAATACTTCCCAGAGTGTTATTATAATCATATGACATGTTGTTGTAAACCAAGTTATTAGTTTGGGTATTATGATCCTCATTATGAATATGTTGATTAGGCTTCTGACCTTGATTATGTTAACATTGGCCCTAACATTGATTTTGATTGTTCCTCTACTATAGTTGATTATGTTTAATAAATGGATCCTTGTAGATGCCCATGTCCTTATTTGTGTTCTATGTTTGTTTCACTTCAATTTCTCCACTTTTAGTTAGGTACTCAATAAGATGTCTTAATTATACACATTGGTAAATTGCATGGCCAATAACATGATGGAAATTACAAAACTCATCTTCCCAATACAAATCAGATTTAGGTTGATATTTTGGAAATGATTTGGGTATAGGCCACATAATCAAATTCGTTGCCATTAGATTATAGAATATTGCCTCAATAGGCTCTCCTAGTTTGTTGAATGTTTTATACTTATTAAATGCCATATGTGGAGGATCCCTTTGCAAAGCATTTGATGGATTAGGTTGGTCTGGTTGTACATTTGGAGCTGATGGAGCTTGCACCATTTGCACATGTCTAGATTATATCACTCTATTTCCCACCATGTTCTTGTTCTTATTAAAGACCTTAGGTTTTTGTAGTAGTAGCCTAAACAAGTGGTTGTGTGTGAGTATATGTTTGACCTTGTGAATATATTTTCATAAGGCCTCTAGTTATAAGTGTTTTTTCAATCTATACTCCCTTCACAATAATTTTCTCGAATGTGTTTTCACAAATGAGTCTTAGATTGTGAGCTACTTCAAGATGCAAATTGTGTACAAAAATATCAATCCATTGACGATCTGGGAAATTATGTTGAAAGCGGCCAACTAATGTTCTCCATCATTATAGGTATGTTGTGAAGCTTTCTCCATCTCTTTGTCTTGCCTTGCATAAGTCAAAGACTATTAACTCATGCTCAATGTTATAAGAGAAATGGTAGACAAAATTCTCTGATAGATCGTTTCGATCTATCATTGATCCTTTAGGTAATTTGAGGATCCAATCTAAAGCTTGTCCATTTAAATTGTGTGGAAACAAGTGGAGCAAATAAACACTGTTGTAGGTTACCTCTTAGCATAGTACAAAAAAGGCTTGAATGTGTTCTCTAGGGTCCCCTTCCCCTTGTACTTATCAAACTTAGGTGTCTCAAAATGAGGTGGAAATGGGACTTGAAGAATGTTTAAGTCAATGGATAAGAGCATATCTCATCAAACATATATTTCTTAATTCAGTTGCTTATCTCAAGCCTTGAAATAATTCCCTTCATTGAATTCCACTCCTATATGTTTGGTGCATTTGTTGGTGGAATGTATTTTTATTGGAGTGAAATGTACCTCTCTATGGTCCTATTAGGGATATGAACCCTATGCTTAGAAGTCTAGTTTTGGTTTACTCTTTGATTTGAGTAGGTTTTCATTAATTCTTAGGTGGTTGATACAGATTCCATTGGATCTATCATTATGAGCTATATAGATATTACAGATTTTGGAGTGTCATTTATTAGTTCACCAAAGGGTGTGATGGTTGAGATGAACTCACCAAAGTGTTTTACATAATACCCCCAATCTACAATGAGTCTTTCATTCCTTGTGGTTGTGAAGGGGTAAGAGTCTCCTGATGGTTGAAAAAGGTATGATCCATATCGGGGGAAACATGTTGTGAATCATCTACAAGTTTATTCTATTTAGGAGAAAATCTAGGATCTACAGTAGATGCAGGGTCAATTAAGGTATGTTGCATTTGGTCTATCATTTATTTGTGCTCCTTAGAAGCAATATTGTTGATTGAAGTCACATCTAAAGAAGTTTTTAGGTTTATGACAAGCTGATCTGCATATCATTGACTAATTTTTTGAATCTTGGTAGCAAGATCTTGATTGGTTCGGGTAGACTCTATCAGTTGTTTTTTTCCCTTACTAGTGAAAGCAATGTTGGTTTTTGTAACACGAGTGAGAGGTTTCTCTAACTATCACTCCTCTACTCGAACAAGCATGTGCAATTATTCTACTAGGAAATCTGGTGGTAATCTTGCACCTGATTCTATCAACCTTAAAAGGGATTCATCTTTATATTCTAAAGGTTGGTGTTCATAATAACCCTGTTCGGATCATACTGTCATTGGGATATCGTCAAACATAATACAATGTTATTCACCATCATAATAATGCTCTTCTTCATAATTAGGGTTGTAAGAAACCCCACTATGAGTGTATCTTTATGTCATGCTTGAAGATGGTTTTATACATTTGCTAAGATATGGAATGTGGTTCACAAACGTTAAAAAGGTGATTTAAACTCTTCAATAAAATAATCACAAAGTAGCATGAGACTATAATAAAAAGGGAATGTCATGATACCACATAATTAGAAGAAAGAGGTTATGAAATTAATCAACCTTGGTTGGTTGAATCATCAAATTAGAAGAGGGTGAAACAATATTGGAAATTAAAGTATACGCTAGCACACAAAAATCTAAGTTCAAAGTATGTCAATACCAAAAATATCTAAGCACAATTATGGTGAGATATGGCTAGAGAATCTAGAAGAAGACCTTTCAGATCAAGAAGAATAAGATGTAAACTAAGAAGCTCAAGATGTAAATTAACACAAAAACTACTAACCATAAATCCAAAAATAAATAGGCAACACAATGACGCCACATGCCAAACAAGGTAGAATGGTCCAAAAACTTTGAGAATAAGTGAACACAAAGATGATATAGGTTCAAAATAAGAATAGAACAGGCAAGTGTCTAGACAAATGACCTTCAAACCAAATGGAAAATTTCACCCAATTTACTCAAACCAAGAACGAAAGGTAAACTAATAACATTTTTGTTTTGGAATTAGAAAGGTAAAATCTCGAATTTGGATTAAAAAGGAATTCAAATTTTGCAAGTGGTAAATAGTCTAGACTCAATCAAATAACGTAACAATGTTGTTTTGGAAACACAAACACAAATGATTTGATTGAAATTTTGAACAGGGCTAAAATTATTTTAAATTTGACCAGACTAACACATCTTTATTCAAAATAAATGGTGTATAACAAACGTTTGGTTTTATAATGCATTTTTGGTTCACACAAATAGTTTTTTGACTAAAAAAGACAATGTAAGTAAACAAGAACAAGAAAAACACCGAAATTTACGTCCTATCTTAGAACCTGACAAGGTGGCTTCATACTCTTGGATTCTATCTATAAACTCCTTTTTGAGAGGAAATAAGTTATAAATCTAATAAATTTAGATGCATGAAAAAGTAGGGTTTTTAGGCCCCCTCTTCTCTCAAGAGATTGTACGATGACATGAAACTTTGGGCTACTCAACTTACACCAATAGTACTCTATGACAAGTGGGGTTTATCTAAAAACTATAAGTATCCCACGGTATAAATGGTTCCATATGTGTAATTAACACTAGGGTGCAACATGTCATTTGGATATGAGTTAACTAGCTTGTGAAAAGGTCTTATCTTTTTCACAACCACTACATTCGCTAATTGCTCAATGTAGTGTGATGTTTAAATTGAACATTCGTTTTAAGGTAGTTTCTTACTAATAGAGCTTGTTTAACCACTCAAACAAGCATCCTAACAAGTCTACCTCAATTTGTATACCCCACCATGGATTGAGGTTGAAACGATACCAGGAGATGAATTCCTGGGTCAATGCTTCCCTAGAGAACTCATGCGGAGGCTATGAAATCTTGCTTACAAACCAAGATGCAATAAATAAAAATTGTAGGACTTTAGAGTCATTTGGGGATTAGCCAAACCACTTAGATTTTAGGGAGTGTCTTAGCAACGTTCCTTCCAAGCTTGGACAGAGTGACAAAGGGGTGTATGATATCAAAATAAACTTAAACTTTGCTCTTTTAGCTCTCTGGAATTTGGCATAGGGTGATCCCATCGTTCTATAGAGCAAACACATCATTTTGTAAATCAATACCATCGTTCAACAAGATGATTCTAATACTATATAGAGAGGAAAATACACTACTTTATGATTTCATTGATTAGCAACATGCTATCGTTGATTAGCAGAGTAATTCTATCGATAAATAGGGTGAACTTGTTGAAATGATAAAAATGAAAAACATAGTAGTTACCTGTAGGTTCTGGTATAGGATGATCTCGCTGATCTTTTGGAAAACCTATCATTCCACAGGCTGAACTTGTCAATATTCAAGTCAATTTTTCCATTTTGTAAAAACACACAGATGGAGATAGAAAAGCACGAAAGTCGATTTCACTATTTTCATGGGCAATTTCATTTTTATTTAGGGTAATCCCACTGTTTCACAGTACATTATCACTAACGTTTAGGTAAAATTTGTTGATTATAGGTTGATTCTACCTTTTGGTCTAAAAGTCATAAAACATGAAAATTAGAGGAAAAAAGGAGCAAAACAACCTCAAAAGAGGGTCTAAGTTCTTAATTAGAAGAGATAAAATGATGTGTGAGATGCATTATCCCACCGTGCATGCTAAAATGTAGAATAAGAATAAAAAACAAGTTAGCTCATGTATTAGTGGAGAAATATCAAAACAAGCATAAAGAATTAACGTGTTAAGCCTACTCCCTCAAGGGGCAATTCTAATGAATTCAAATAATTAATTATGAAAGTAAGACAATTTTATACCTTCTAAGTAGCTATTCACCTCCAAAATAAATCAATGAGCATGCTTTTCCTTGGATTTGGTGCTCCAAGTCTTCATCAATGACGTATAGCATGAGCCTCCATCATCTCTTATTTCACCAATGGCTTGGGTTCTTTAAATTGGTCTAATTAAGTGAATGAATGAAGCTTGTTTGAAAGTATTTTTGCATAATAGGTTTACACAATTCAAGCTTGATGAAGATATTTCTACATAATAAGTTTACACATTTCAAGCTTGATGAAGATATTTTTGCATGATAAGTTTGCATAATTCAAGCTTAAAAATGATGATCTTGGATCACTTATTTATAGTTTTTTGAAATGTTCAGGATTAGCCATGACCATCCATCTTGAGATCAAGATGCATGGCCATTGACTGATTCAATTTTGAAGGGTCAACCAATAAATATTGTCATCAATATTTAGAATAATGGGGCATCAATGAGGCATGGGAGAGCTTAATCCTAATATATCCCATTAATGGCTTATGGATGACAACCCTGTGATGATGTCATGGGATGATGCATAATTAAATAATGAATTTCTAGTAAATAGATATTCAACAACTTTCATAGAATTTCCACTTAAGCTCCTAATTTGGTTTTGATTTACTTAAGTGACTTTAATTAGTTTTTTACAATTCTTTAGAAATATGTTGTGCATTTAATCAACTTGGTTGGAAATGTCATTTTACTAAGTTAGAATGTGACTGGAGTATAATCAGAAGAAGATGTGAGTTATGTATGAGGCAATACCCCAATTAGGTATTATAGATGCAAAATGACACATGCACGTGATTTGTGCAACCAAATTAGAAGATTTCAGTGGTCGAGGATGTCATTTTACATGGTCACAATTTGACACAAAGTGATTTAAGAAAATATAATAATCACATAAAATGCATTGTCACATTCAAGGATACATTAACACAAATTGGCACTTGTACGTGATAAGTTTGAATGATTTAGAGCATTTTAGTGATTTTGATCCAAATTGTGTGTTGTCATGAAATATCATTTGGATTGACAATTTTAGCACAATAGTGATAGGAATTGGATGTCTACAATATCAACATCCCCTAGTGAAAACCTTCTTGATGCACTGTGGGAAAATCAAAATCAAAATCAAAATCCATAAAATCAAAAATATAAGTCCCTTAGTGAAAACCTTTTTGAGGCACTATGGGATAATCAAAATCAAAATCCAAAAAATAAAAATACAAGTCCCTTAGCGAAAACCTCTTTGAGGTGTTATCAGATAATCCACATTCAAATCACAATCAAGAAGAGTCCCTTGGTGAAAACCTTTATGAGTCACAGATGAATAAAAAACTCAATTTTCCTCTTGTGTTAGCACAACCACAAAATAACTCTCCTTTATTTGCTAAACACACCATCGAGGCAAAAAATCGCAATATCATCCAACTTGTGGCTACACTTACTCTCATGGAATGTGAGAATATTGGTCCCAATCACCATTCCAACCCCTATAATCATTCCATCCCTCTAAATCCTTCACGCACTCAACACCCATCCTTCATCCGACACACCTTCCACTTCACCGTCTTTGGCAATATCCTTTATCATAGGGGCTATGATAGTAACTTGGTAAATTTAGAAAAAGCCAACTTAGAAATCAACAAAGTTACTACAGACATTTATGAAGTGCATATCTAAAAGATCACTAGGGGTCAGTACCTTAGATCTCAAACACTTCCATAATTGAGATGCCAACAAAAAATAAATCAAAAAAAGAGAAAGAGAAATAATTTTGTTTAAAGGTGAAAACCATTTCTATGGCACCTTAGAAAAGTACCATGATGAAATCTGATTTCCAAAATCATGTGTAAAATAATCAGTTGTCTACAAGTACTTTACACTTTGGGACAAACCCATTCCATCTCGATCCTACATATTCTAAATCTTTCATCTGTCCTACACCTATCCTAAATCATCCTTACCTATCTAAACCCATCAGTACCCATTTAAACATTCATGTATCTAAACCTATCCTGACCCATCCTATCATTATTATCGTTACCTATCCAAACCCTTCCTTGTCCATTTAATACTTACCCATATAAAACTTTTCAAATGCCATCCTTATCAATCCAATCTTTGCCATCATACCATCAACATTCTTCCCAATTTTGACTTTTATAAGGAAGTGGAAACATCTTGAGACATGTTGTTATAAACATCTTGGTATATCCTTATAATGGTACTTTAATGACTAGACATTTGGTTTTTAGAAAATGTGTTCTTAGGAGTTCTTATCGTAATTCCTATCCATCCACTCCTTTGTATATCTTGTTATATATATATCTCCCTTCCATTTTATCCTTATTACCCATGTCATGTTGGTTTAGGGTTTGATCTTGGTGGTAACTTGCATAACACTTTGACTTATGTTTTTAGAAACATCTTGTATATATATGACTTCTATGCCATAATCCTTGGATCACTACTCATCAATCCATAATAAAATCCCCTTTCTAAGCTAGTCTGAAGTTAGAGCTAGTTTTCCTTTATGTATAATTTTAATTATTTATCCCAAAAATCCAAAACAATCCAAAAATGATTATCATTAGTTTAAGTACCTTTGTTCTACTTTATGTAGATTACACTTTGCAAGGTTATCATTATGAAAAATATTGTTTTCCAAAGGGTTTTTAATCTACCAAAAGACATAGAAAAATAATAATTTTACTTGTTTGCATGGTGATTTTCTTACTTACTTGTTTACACAGTTACAACTTTGCTTACTTACTTGTTTGCATAGTTAGAACTTTGCTTACTTGTTTGTATAGTTATTTGCTCACTTACTTATTTTTGTTGTTCTTTGCTTATTTACTTGGTTCGTACAAATGTTTTTATCTTGATTTCATTGTTTTTTCTAGTCTAAATCATTATGTGAACTACAAATGATGTTATCATGATCTTCTATATTATGATGTGTTATGTCTTGCACTCGTGACTCTATCAGTCCCTATGTGTATAACACAATAGACATCATGTTTTTTTCATATCATATTGTCATGTGCAATATAAAAAAATAAGGTTGTTCAATTCATGTTGGAAATTGTGTTGGAACTCCATGCAAATACTACAAAAAAAATAGCTATTACCCCAATCCATGTCATTACCTCGTCTCAAAATATACATCACACCCCTAACATAAGTTAACCTATTTAAACAATAATTATCTAACTTCACCATACATCCCATAATCACCTATATCTACCAACAATAAATCAAATCCATGTTGTCCATGATGTGATCAATCATTAGTCCATGCAGTTGATTAAATTTTTGGTCTATGTTTGTGCATCAATCAAATAAATCAAACCATCCACTTAATCACTTCCTTTGTCTTTCCATTCAATCTCCTGCACCTGTTGATTAGGAACTGAAAAATCATTACATCCATTTTTTATCTTGTTTAAATCAAATCAATCATCAATAATCAATCAATGAATCAAATCTAAAATCATAACTGTTCAAAGAGATATATCATTCCCACATCCACCCTCTTGCATATATCGTCACTTGGGGCACATCAAAGTGTGTAAATTATCTCAAGATATATCATTCCCAATCCGCTCCTTGCATATAACATTGCTTGGGGAAAATCATTCCATCATCAAAACCCAAAACAATGTGCAAACATTAACTCTAGTGGGTTAATAACATCCATGTGTTAACCTCATTCAACTATAGCATCTAAAATATATATCACAACCCTCATCATACAACCAAACAATCATAATACTCTATTTCTTTATTTTTTGCTTGCAAATCACTCGAGTAAACTTAATCACGACTCATTGGAAAATATATTTCTCCTTTCCATAGCCCACAACTTATCAATGAGATATATCATTCCCAAATCTCCTTCCATGTAACAATATTCATGGGGTAAAATCAAAGTGTGTAACTTATCTCAAAAAATATTATTTATCCAACCGACTCCTTAGCAACTATCCACTCAAGGCAAATCATTTTACATATGCCTACAAATCATGCAATAAATATATCAATAATGGTAATTATGTTTATTACAGTAGCAAATACATCACTTTTTGTATACCCTCCCTTCATTCATTTCGAGTGCTCATCCACATCTATTATCCCTGCACAATCACTCAAGGGTGCATCATTCATAATCATTTAAATCCACTTAGGGCATCATCTTTCTACATCCATTTGCAATCTAATTTCTTTATTCTTTGAAAAAACATTACTTCTTCTAGTCACAACACCCTTTCAAATAAGGGCAAATGTAGACACTTAAATTCTGCCAAATTTAGTGTTGTAATTGACTTTATTTAATATCAACACACTAATCTAACCACCACCGCAAATTTGAATTTCATCCTAACGTTATTTCCCTATATTTTTCAAACAATTAATTAATCAATCATTCACATAATCCACAAAACTATTTAAAAATATAGAATTTTCAAGTCACCAAACAACATCCACACTTCTCTCAACCAAGTGTTGAGTCATCCAACCACTTCCTTAACTTTTTCAACCAATTATTGAGTCATCATTAAACCTTTCAACTAATTTGATGAGTCATCCAACTACCTTGACTCATTCATAAGACATTTTCAACTACTAACTAACTTTCCCATTTTCTCTCAAACACATGAGGAATTGGTCTTTTCCACTTAGATGATGACTCAAATTCGACTGTCTAAAATCAACATAATTCAATAAATCTAGATTTATCCCAATTGTCCATCTTCTCACTTGAAAGCCTATAAATAGAAGTATCATATTTCATTTTCAACATCCACCATCAAGCCGACGAAATGCTACCCAAAGCATCTCTTGCATCTATAAAAGAATCAAGACCATACATCCATATACTGTTGAATTTCCCTTTGCTTGGAGAATTGAGTTGACCATCTACATACCCATTTTCAAGAGCAATTCAAAGTCAATCAATGGATAAAGTGACATACTTTATTTTCATGGTGGTATTGTAAGTATATGCTTTGTTTTCCTTTTTTTAATAGCTCAATCTTAGGTTTTAGTTTAGATTTGGAATATGAATTTGCATTCATTTGATTACATAGTTTACTTGATTCTATAATTTTAGCTATCACAGAGTACAAATCTGAATCATCATCAACTATTTCATGCTTTGAAAATGTTATAATCAGTCTAGGTGGCACCGAAGTATGATTATTTATAATATTACCATTCAAAGGATGTTGTGCCTCTCCAAGAGAACAATAAAAAACTAGTGAAGGTGTGCATTGTATGTGTATTACGCTCTAGATGTATCTATTATATCTTGACCCTTATGCTCTGGGAAAGGATCGATGAATATTTTCATTGCTTTTCTTTCACTTGCTTGTGCCTTTGAACTATCTATAGGCATGCCCACATCAACGATGTTTACATGTATCAAATCTTAAATCTTATGCCTTAAACTAATGTACCTATTAGTAGTGTGCCCTAATGCTCTATGAGAATAATAAACGACATTCTGATCAAATGCCTTTAAAAGAGGCTTATGCACATAAACCTATTCAATGGGAGGGAGAGATATGAGATTGCATTCTAATAACATTTTGAGTGCCTTATACAGAGCTTCTAGTAAATTATCTCTTAGGAGGAGTTGATAATACAATGTGTGGAGTTGGTTATGAAACTATATTTACTATTGTTTTTTGATAATTATTATTGTCGTTTGGTGGCTTACTTTGATTATTTATCTGAGAATTAGTAACTGGGTTGGTTTCATACTTTAACTTATTCATTTCCAATAATTTGACTTCTCTTTATTTAATTATATGACACAAATCCGTGATCAAGAGAAACTTCTTAAACATGACAGACTTGTGCAGGGTTGGAAACAAGCTCTACTTGAAGATATCCAATAATTCCTTATTTGCCATTGGATTTATCGACTTAGATAACATGGTCTTTCACCATAAGACATATTATGAGATAAGATCATTAGATCCTTATTTGATTTGTGCAATTTGAACATATGATATCTTTTCAACGATGTTGATCAAAAAATATGCAAGAAACATATCGACAAAGTGATTGAATGGATACACTAATTGATGTGGCAAGTCATAAAACCATTATAAAACACATTCCTTTAAAATTCTTGAGAATAACTTGGTAAATAACATGTCATTTGATGCATAGTCCAAACATGTTGCGTGGAATGCTCTCGAATGTCATTTAGGGTCACCATTTACATCATGTAGTGTGAGCTTAGGTGCCACGAAACCTGTTGGTAATAGATAGGCTATAATATGTCATGCCAACAAAGTGTGAGAATCAAGCATTTGATTAGATTTCAAATCTCCTCGTTCCAAATGTAACACTTTAGTTTTAGAGATTGAATGTCATGCATAAATGATTGTACATATGGAGAAGAAGAATGTGTGCTAACCAAATGTAGTGTTCCCAATGACTGTAGGAATTGGCATAATTATTTATGGAAACCCTTGAGGTGCCCCCTAGTAGATGGTGGCACAAAATTTGTATCAAATGATGTCAAAAAAATGAAAAGAACCCATAAAATTAAAAGTCTTGTAGGATTGGTCTTTATATGCTTTTTGGATTCCCTCTCTAACAATTTTAACAAACACATATTGCATATCTTGATTCTTTGAAATAAATCCTTGTGATTGTGTATTATTAGTGTTATCAAAACTATTAATTGTTCTGCCATTATGGTATTATCAATTGAAATTTAAAAATATTCAACTTGAGGACAACTTAATGTATTACTATGTCTAAGACAGGTAGAAATAATTTTATCAAACTGAACCAAATATGAAATAAGAACTTGGAAGATTGTTGCAAATAAATAATTTATCAGACTTGAAAACCCTAGGGTAGCAATTAGAAACAAAAAAGGAGATAAACCCTAGGAACATTTATAGTTAGGGTTTGTAATATTCAATCAATAGATGAGTTCACCAATATGTTTTATCAAAATTGGGAAAATAAAGAAAATGCTTAAGTCCTAATTGTGACAAACTTCTATGTAAAATCAGAATATTAAGATATATAATAAATTAAGTACTTTTAATTTGGAACCATGTTATATTTGGAAATATGTTAAAAGGGGAAAGCACAAGAAGGAAATAAATCAATTGAAAAACATCAATGCAGGACTAACACTAAGACTGTATATTTGACTATGAATTAGGAACAAAGATTCATTGGATCTTTGGATGAGGTCACACTAATTAGACTTGGTTGCATCACATTGTTGTCCATAAGAAGCGCCAATGTCCAATAAGGTTTTTGATCTATGTGTGAAAATTGACCTGTGCACTGTTACTAGTAGGCTCTGTGTGTGCAATCTGTGTTGCTCGATCCATTGCAAAAGCCTTTGTGTACCTTCTTCTTCACTTGTAACCCCAACTCAATAGACCGTGAATGAAAAATGAGATAAAATGAAAAAATGGGTTAGCGGTTGAAGTTGTGGCAGACCTTAACACCCCTTGGGTTGAGCATTGCGTATATACCAATACTTTGAATAAAGATCAAACTCCATGTAGTTATCCCATGCTATAGTGGTGTATGTGAAAGACTGATTTAAGGTTAGATGCTTGTGTAATCCTGGTGTGATTAATGTGCTTTAGTAATAACTTGTGACCTTAGGGGTATATGCACACTTAGCTCAAGTCTACCAAGGTTGTATGTACTCATAATTGAGAGAAACCATTAATTTTATCTCAATGTGCAATAAGTATTCTAGTGATTTGTAATATGGTGTTAGCCTCTTGCTATCTACTGTGTAAATGAATGGAAAATGTGGTTTTATAGTGATCATTTTGGAATTCTTTTGGATGGGACTCATGAAACGTGCGGAATGACCCATTGGGTAAATTTGAATTTGAGCCAAGAGTTGTTATTTGGTGAGAGAATGCGGGCCACAGATTCAAACACTATCGACGGGCAGGATAGTCCTAAAAAAGTGGCCTTGTTTGAAGAGTAGAGGTAGCTAAGATGGAGGTGCAAATTAGTTTAGGGATGAGCTTAGGTTGTTTGGGATGTGAAATAAGAATATTAGAGTCAAAATTTGCTTAAGAGGTGAGGGTCATCTGCATATAAGTGAAGGAAAGGTAGTCAAGGACCATGGAATTGGTATGAACTAAGTGTTTTTGAGAAGATGGTCACAAGTGCATTACTTTAGCATTAAATGTTAATTTATGTCTCTAAAATAAATTTCAAAATTGTTCTAAGGTTCTCACTATAGCCCATGTCTAATATTCTTCTATTTGGGTTTTGTTTAAAGCTCGTACCAAAAGCTTGTAAATACATGGGGATTTTATTTATGCTAGTTTTGAACATGGGTAATGTTTCCTTCATGTTGGTTGGGGGTATTGTTGTCTTCCCAAGGAGGTGGGAGGTCTGGGTCTGCCTGACACTTATTGGCAAGGCACTGGACTTTGTGTCAAATGAATAGTCTGAGTTATTAAAGGAAATGGACCCTGTAATATTTTATCGAGGAATTGTATATATGGTGATACTCCTTATGGGATAGCTACTTGGATGCGATTAGGCTTTCAAATCCTTCTTATTTTGTGTGCTTGTGTCAAGGTTTTGGGATATTTTGTTTTCAAGAGCATTAGGAAACCATGGCAAGCCAACAAGCCTTGGCTCCTACAAAATGGAAATGGGTTTAGTGATGGTCTCTCCATCAATCAACACTCGATGTGTCAATCTCCAATAATTAATTTTCATGACAACCCCTTTGCAAAGGTGCCTTGGGTCCATGCGGCTCAAGATTTTTAGACGAGGCACGCAGACTAGTTTCTACTCTAAAACTTCTTAGGCTTGGCTCTCTTGGCCAGAGGCCAAAGATAATTTTTGTCTTCAAAATAATGACCATGAGTCCTTTCAAGAGGTGATGCACATTATTTTTGCAAAAATGTTGCATAAATGTCTTGTAGTTTCCACTCCACCCTTATGGAAAGACTTGAAATGGTATGTTGAAACCCCCTTCTTCAATTACACTCCTAATAAGGGATATGAATGGACCGCACCTCAACTACCCATGTATTAAAAGCTCAACTCAAGGTGGTCTCTCCATTCGATGCTCCCACCCGGGGTAGGTGATTTAAAATCATTTGGGATTCATTCTTAGGCCCAAGCTTGCTCATTTTGCTTGGTGTTTGCTTTGTCAGGGATTAACCTTGGGTTGTCATCTTGTGCATTTAGGTGTTCCTCATTCTGAGTGTCCTTTATGTAGGCAAACAAAGACTATTAAGCATTTTTTTTTAGTTTTGCATTAAAGTTCATTTGACATGGAGATGGATTAATGATTTTTTCAAACTCTTTTGGCTATAGCTTTTCATTTGGTAGAATATTTTCCTTGGTGATTGGCCCATGCTTCCTACAAAAATCACATGAATTTGGCATACTTTCCAAGTGAAATTTATCTTTTTTATTTGAGAAGAAATAAATGTTACTATTATTGCTAACTCCATAAGTAACAAACAATTCTCTACTTATAATAACGCTGTGATGATATCAAATGTGTTTATGCAAATTCAAGTACATATCAACAAGGTGGTGCTATAGGTGGCCCATATCAAGGGTTTGTTAGGTCACTAGGACAATGTTCTCTGTACTGGTACTTGTGTTCTTCTCTCTTCGCCTTTAAGGGATGTAACTCCACGGGGATGCTGAAAAGAGTGGGTCACTGTCAAAACTGATATTATTGTCACTCTCACATCCGAACTAGATGGTCTTTGTTTTAAAGACACTCACCTCCTTCAACGTAACATGGCAGTTGGGCTCCTCCTCCACATCATGACAACTTCCCATCCCTGGGCTTGATCATCTCTCCTCACAAGGTCTCTCTAGATGGCATGTAAGCAAAGCCCCATGATAACAAAAGAGGCGGTGAATAAAGAAAATAATAGAAATATTAATCACGAGCCCATACTTAAGAGTAATGATCCATTAAATATTGGTTGGGATAAATTAGATATGTAGGATCCAATACGCTTATTACCTACCTCTTTGTAACGTTTTCTTAATTTCTTCTTATTTTTAATATTTTATTGAGTATGCAGCTAATCATATTAATATTTTAAGATTATTTTTTTTCACATTTTTTAAAACCTTTTAAACTAGGATGATAAACTTTGGAGCTTGATCCGATACCACTCAACTTTTTTTTCTTTTTCTTTTTAGTTTGAATAGAGTATATTATTTTTTTAATAGAATAATATAACTCGATTTCATTTTAGAAAATTCCCCAATTACGTTTAACATCCCTATAAAATTATTAAAAGAAAACAGGTCAGGGTTTGTTGTAACGGATGAAATAGAGCTACTTATAATAACAAAATTCATCCTCCACTCCCAGAAAAGACCAAACATTCTTCCGATTAGAGGGCGGGAAGTGAATAGAAAGTTTTTCTGGTAAGACAAACAAACAAACGACCAGGGTTCGATTCCCCCACCCATGAACTCAGACGCAATAGTTGCAGTAGGCAATGCCGTGCCTGACGTGGACTCAGACGATGAGTTGTGCTCCTCAAAAGAAAGAGTAATGCGCAAATCCTTTGTGCGCGAACGGAAAATCCTGGAAGATCTTGTGAACACCATTGTAACAAATGGGGGCGCAGCGGAACTTTCTGCAGTCAAGAAAGTTCAATCCATTGTAAGTAATTATCTTTTCCGATCTCTTTAACATCTCTTCACAAGTTTAAATTTAAATTTAAGGGCCAAGAAAAAGCCCTCCTCCTTTTTCAATGATCACGTTTTCGAAAACTATATAATATCGAGTTGCGGGGCAAGAAAAAGCTCTCCTCCTCCTCCTCCTCCTGTTATATCCCAACTAATGATAATGATATTTAGTTGCAAGTCAAAAAAGGGCCTCCTCTTGTAATTCCACTTCTATTATTCCATATATGTAAATTTGCGAGATGAGGGTGGATATATTGATATTATGATATGGTGGAAAATAATGAATTCTGTAAGAAAGTTGTTATCACTGCAATTGATGCTTTTTGGTAATATAATGTCTATCATATAAAAAGAATATAGTGATTTTCTTTTAGAAAGAGAGCTTCTGAGAAAATTATGTAGAAAATGGGCCTGATCCAAACCATTTTCTACAGGGGAAGCTCTATTTCCAATTAATATGGATTGCAGAGGTTTCAATTTTCTAACCTTTTTGAAAAAATTTGTTGGTTGTAGATGGATAAATATCAAGAACAGGGTCAGCTTCTCGAACCGCATCTGGAGAGCATAGTTTCACCACTCATGAACATTGTTCGGGCAAAAACAATAGAATTAGGATTTGAAACGGATGATATTATGGACCTCATTAAGCCTTTGTGTATAATCATATACACTCTGGTTACGGTCTGTGGTTACAAGACGGTCATAAAATTTTTCCCCCACCAGGTCTCTGATCTGGAGCTTGCAGTGTCCCTGCTGGAGAAATGCCACGGGATAACGATGGTTTCGAGCTCGTTAAGACAGGAAAGCACGGGAGAAATGGAGACTAAGTGTACTATGCTCTTGTGGCTTTCGATTTTGGTCTTGATTCCCTTTGACATGTCGTCTGTGGACACCGCTTTGGCAGGGACAGAGAATTGTTCAGGTAAAGATGTGCCTGCACCATTGGTTGAAAGGATGATGAAAGTGTGTAAAGATTATCTTTCAAGCCCTGGTCCAATGCGGAAGATGGCTGGAGTATTGCTTTCGCGGCTTCTTACTCGTCCAGACATGAAGTCTGCTTTTAACAGGTGCAGTTTCTTGTTATTAACATTAACAGATATGTTTGAAAATTGTAAGGGATGGAAACATTGTACAATTATATAATGGTTTGGCTAATCTTATAGTTTAAAAAATTAGTAATATATCTATTATAGGCTAATTTTTCTCAGCAGTAACGTAGGATTTATTATTAATACATGTATAATTGGTGAATCTTACTACTTATATAATGGTTTAGCTAATCTTTATAGTTTAGAAAACAAGAAATATATCTATTATAGGCTAATTCTTCTGAACGGTAACGTAGGATTTATTAATAATACATGTATAATTAGTGAATTCAGTAATATGTTCGGAAAGTTTTGTTTATTGTCTAATCTAATTATTGAAAATGTTGTGAAAAATTAGGTAATTAGAAAAAATAGGCTATAAATAGTTTCCTGCTTGCAAGTACAGAGTTTGCAGCAGAAAAGCTAATACAACACTATTTATTTACTGAAGCTTAGAAAAGACAAGAATTCCATTAGAAACTACAGAAAGAGACGGATGAATTTGGGTAAAAATTAAAACTATAATTCTCTTAGATATAAATATTTGTTACAAAATGTGCTTTCACATTGTACAACTCTGCCTCGTGCCTTTCATTGGCAGCAGGTTTCCAACTCTGTGTTGGTTTGCATGTTACATGACTGTAGCCATATCTTGATTCCCCATACCTCTTCCTGTCTTGCAGTCCAATGCTAGTTATGCCGAGAGGCGTAACCTACAATGGCAGCCGGGGGTTGTGGTGGAGTGTAATGTCTATGATTGTGCTCATAAAATGACTGACTTAAAGTTGATGTCCATTTGACCGTCATAGGGCAATTTTTCTTCTTGCTTAGAGAAGGCAATAAAAAATTCACAATATCTTGGCCATATGGTGAAGGTTGGAGCCCGTTGCCCCTCCTGCTCCCACTGAAATATTTTTTCGAGCCTGATGCAGTGGTGCAGCTAGATTGAGGCCATCTGGGATCAGTCAATAGGAAATTTGCGAAGCAGGTGACGGAGTTGTTAATTAGTGTGGAACAATTCACTGGGTGAAATTGTTTGACCAATCCAAGATGGGCACCTCAAGATCGATACATCGCGACATTTTTCAGATAGATCTATTGAAGATACCCGAGCTAGTATATATAGATAAAAAACAACCCCAAATGAAACTAAATAATGAATTCCCATACGTAGATGCCCCTTCCATAACAGTTTTCATGCCCTTCTGTGTTTATGGCATTTGGGCCGCCATGGCTGGACAGATCATTCACAGCCTTTTTTAAAAAAAAAAGTAAAAGAAATGTATATTTTATTAGATAAAAAATACACTATGGATCAGATGTGATTTCTCTACGATCTCAAGACTTTACGTATTGTTCTAATATGCTTCTTCAACATTAAACCATGGCTCCTACTCCCAGAGGGATTCATCATACAAATCCATACAATTTATAAACCATTGTATTATGCTATCTACATCAGCACGCCTAAAAATATACTTTTGTGCATAATGGTAAATACAATATCGAAAACTGTTAGAGGTTCAATCGACATTCTGGCATAGCATGGACTTGTGAAGGATTGGTGGCTGAACAGTAGATCAGCCAACATGGTGTTGAAAGGTCCTAAATTCAATTCATGACTGATTCATTTATTACAACACAAGCAAAAAACTGCCAAGCTGTACTGATTAAGAGAGGGGGCATACTTCCACAACCATTTGCTTGGTCACTTTAACTGGTAGCAAACCTTTTTTTTTTTAGCTCGATATCAGGGTTAAAAAGGTCCCTGTCCCAAAAACATATATGCCAAAAAAACCCATGAAGGTCTGGCTTAACAATATAGATTGTTAAGGCATTGAGCGTAAAAAACTACCATATATTCAGAAGTTTTAGATAACATATATAGCCGAAATACATATATACCAACAAAAAACCAAAGACAACTTCACAGAAACAAGATCTCGCCCTTCTGCCAAAAAACCAATTGATACATATTCTGGTTATTATTCTAGAATAATCACTTCAATTACCATCCCATCACTGTCGACCATCAAACCTGAGTCCAACACCTTAGCTTTCTTCATTGACCAAGCAACAAGCTCCCTTTGACCAATTTCTCCTATAGCTGGAACGAAAATTTCCAGCTCTCTTCCTACCTTTGGACCCACAAAAGCCTCCGCTTGTGAAAACTTCAACCTTTTCTTGTAGCTCCCTTGCTCTAGTTTCTCTTTTCTCTTTCCTCTCCACCAAGGGGGCTCCTTAAACATACCACGTGCCACTCCTCGCGCCAACCACTTAATCATTTTCATTCTCTCTGACGATCGTCGCTGAGCCCTCTAGGCTTCCAATTGCGGAATTGGAAGCAATAGATCCTCAATAACAGGCATGGCAATACCCTTTTCACCTTCCTTCTTTTTCTCACCAAAGCAGACTTCTTTGACTTCTTGGGCGAAATTGACGAGAGACAAAAACCTAGCTTCCAATAGACGAAAAATAGACAACGGTAAAAACCCCAAACCATCTTTGCCTGAGAAAGGCATTACTGGAAAGGGTCCTAATGGAAGCGAATCAATTGCAGATAGAAGACCTTTCCTGTGCTCTGGCCACACAAAAAATTCCATCATTTCTTTAATTTGTTCCCTATTCGAAACCACCAGACAAAGATTGTTGGCAAAAAGGGATGCTAGATCTGAATTGACTCACACTCTCTTGCTAGCAGCCAGTACCTTTAAACCCAACACCTTCTCCACCGCTTTTGCAACTTCAACAACACGAATCCAGAAAACATTAAACAAACGTGTCTTGGTGATGTTACCCAAAAAACCCATCTCCCTTGCTTTCGCTCCACCAAAAACTAATGGCCACCCCAATGATTCAATGCACTCTGGCTCCATGCTGAAAAATGCAACCTAACCAGTTACCCAAACCCGAAAACCAACAACGGCTCCCATCACAAAGAAATTCAATTCCTTCGATCACATCGCACAAAAGTTATCATGAAACTGTCTATCTCACAAGCTTACCATAAATGCAATCATCAATTATGCTGTTGTCACCCTACCTTCGTCTCAAGGCATGTTGTAAACAAAATTGCCGCCACCTCGAAACATAATTTCAACACTTTTATCCACTTTCAGCCAAGTACAATGCTCCTATGGTTGCTGATGTGTTTTTCAAAGAAGTTTGTAAGTTACATGGGCTGCCCAAAAACATTGTTAGTGATAGGGACAGCAGATTCATGAGCATATTTTGGCAAGAACTCTTTAAATTAACAAGTACTGAGCTCACTCCTAGCACCAATTATCATCCACAAACCGATGGGCAAACAGAAAACGTGAATTAATGGTTTGGAAGGATATTTGAAGAACTACATTTCAGGACAACAGTCAAATGGGTAAAATCCAATAACTAACACACAGGTAGACAAGACTGGTGCTCTGATACCACTGTAATGTCCCCAAATGGGACGAATCAACAAGCTCTAAATTGAGAAATAAATTCTCAAAACCCTTATAATGTAGGAAACTCCAGGTGCCAAAAAGAGAGGGTTTTATGTGTAAAATTCAGCCAATAAATTGCTTCGAATTATTATGAAAATATGCAAAGAAAATTTCAAAATTAAATTTGCACAAATTAATACCTTTTTCCCCCTTTTTCTGAACCTCCAACGCCACAAAAAGATGATAGAAAAATCTGATTTAATATCAAAAATTCTGCTGCTGTTCGGACTAAAAATCCTCTTCAAACCCTTGCCAAGAATAACTGCGATCCTCCGAAAAATACTAGAAAAATTCCAGTGATTTGTTTTGGCATGAAAATTGCCAAATTAGCCTTCCTAGGTCATTCGCCCCTCCCAAAGTGCCTGGGAAAATAGTAGAAAAATATAGAAAATATTCTTGCCTTTCGCAAGTGATAAATTCTTTAAAAACCTATTAGAAAAATAAATAATAATTCTGAAAATTATTATTTAGTTTTTCTTTTTTAAAACCCTTCACAAATTGTCCAAAACTTCACAATGATAATAAAAAAAATACCAAATTAAATAAAATTAATTAATTTGTGAGTTTTTGACAAATTAAAGCCTTCAAACCCTAGCTCCAAGCTCGCCAAGTGGTTCTCTCCATTTGCAAAATTAACACAATAAATTAAGGAACTCACGATGCAAGGAAAATACCAAGAAACCCTCAAAAACATGCACACAAACCCTCCAAAGCAAATCATCCCACTCCTTAGGGCATAAACAAGCTTTGCTTTCACAAATGTGGCGTCAAAAGACACCTTTTTGATTGATCAATCACGAACAATAGAGAACTTTTATTGGACATGCATCCCAATAGTCTTCTTCAAGCATTAAAAACAAAATTTTTAAATTCAGCATATCTTCCATTGTAGCTTTCGTCATGTATTTATAACTTTCCAAAGGGGGTGAACCACTTTGGGAAGATAAAACATCTTTTCTTATCTTTACTTTAGCTCCCATGCCCATATCTCTTGTTTGAATAATGTATTAATTATTGGCTTTAATTAAAATAGTAATAAAAATTACTTCAAGACAAATAAATTAATATTTAATTCACTTAAGCACGTTAGTGGTAAAAACCACTTTTAAAATATTTAATTAATTAATTAATAATTGCCTTATGATAAAAATCACTATTTCAACAATTAATAAATAACCAATAAAATAGCATTCCCCAAAAAGGGCTCCTCTAGTCTATGGGAAGATAGACTAAAGGTCTTCAATACTAGTTTAATTATGAGGGAAAAATGGGGACATTACATTTTTTCTTGACATTATCAACTTTGGAGGACACTGATTGATCTATACCTACGTTGGTCAGAAAATCGGCAACTCGATTGCTTTCCCGAAAGCAATGCGAACACTTCCACTCAACAAATTGATTTAGTTTAGGCCAGATAATTGCAAGGATATTCTCTAATTTCCAAGATTTGGCCTTCTGATTTTTCAAAGCTTGAATGACCACTTGAGAATCCCTTTCAATTTCAGAGAGGAAATACTACAATCCAAAGCCAACTAAACGCCTGAGCTTCCGCTTCATTATTTGTTCCATCTAGTAGTTTCAAAGACATTGCCCTTATTAAGGAGCCGGTGCAATCTTTGATTACACAGCCAGCCCCTGAAGCTTCTGGGTTTCCTCTACAGTTCCCATCAAAGTTTAACTTAAACCACTGTGGTTGTGGAGGAGACCAGATTGCTTCCTTCCTATTCCTCGTAATCTTCTTATCTACAATTGACCCTTTAACGGGAGACTCGTAGCAAACTTCTTATTCGTCTACATTTGTGGTATTGTTGTAGGTATTGTTCGAATTCAGGTCAACACTAGGCACTTTGGGTAAGCATCCATCCAGCTTGTAATATGATGGTAGATACCAAAAACTGGAATTTGGGTCCATATGTCAAAGTAAAAAAAATTTTAATGTTGTTATTGTTTGGTTTTGGATGTATTCTAGTGAGGATATTCTGTCCTTATCATGTGTCTGCTATTTGGCAGTCAATTTGAAATAACTTTCCTCCAGACTTGGATGTGAACCCTCAGGTTGGCCTTTTTTTCTTTGTCCTCTTTGAACTTCCTGCAGAGCTCTTTGAACTTCTTGGATGCTGTTGTTTCTGTTAGTCAGAGTTTCTGCTGCATTCTTTAGAAGGGTAAGCTTGTGGTTTGTCATTTTAGGAGGACAAAGAACAGAGAAAAATGGCACAATCTTGAATGCTGTCATTTCATCATATATCTAATCTGACCGTGATGCTAATGATAGCTCTGTCAGCATTAAACTGATTCAATTATATCATTGGGGAAAATATTCTTTGATTAGAAGCTTAAACTTTATAACCTTAGATTTTTATCCAGCGCTTACATTGGAAGAAGATCTGCATCCTTGCGTTTAGCTATTAGCATTTGGTCAAATTCGATCTGATCAATAGTGCAGATCAAGGTTTTAATCCTTTGCTAAATTCTATCATTGAAGACATTGCGAGGTCTAGCATTCCCTTTCATAAGGTTGATTGCAAGAGTTGACTCATCTAAACAGAAGGTTCCTTATACTACTTCTTGCTAGCATGATGCTTTCCATGCGGCACAAATACCAACTAGGTTATGCGTATTGAAATGTTAGAGTGCAAAATGGATTGCAAATGAGTCCCTCTGCCCTGGCTCTTCCCAGATTGCCTTTAGGCCCCCTGAACGTTCACAGCCATGATTATCAAAAGGACTTCACACTTTTTTTGGCACACTGAAAGTTGATTAAAGGCAACTTTATGCTGTTATGAATAAAAATCGTTTAATTTGGGAAAAATTGTGTTCAAGAAATTGGGGAAAAAGTACCTATTTTACCCAATACTAAATTTATCTTATAATCTATGGTTAAATTATCAAATTGCAGTATCTTCAAGTGAAGCTGTTTGATTTAGGGTCAATGATTTTATGTGGAAACTTATCAAAATACAGTGACAAATGAGATTATTTTTCCAGCGCTAGGTCAATTTAGATAGTTTTCAGATGGGTAGTTTCCTATTTCATGGAATCATAGCTCAAAAACCTGGACTTGGCAAAAGCTCAGTGGCCCAAAATTTTGACTCAGATTCGGACTTGGTGCAAAACTTGGGAAATAAAATAAATATATAAATTCATAAAATTAACTTAAATAACGTGTAAAATACATATAAAAAGCATAAGAAAGGAATTTATAGAATGTACAAGTCCATTTTATTTTAGATTTAGAAAGTAAAGAGTCTAAATGAACATCATAATATTGTGGCAGTTGAAAAATTCTTCAAATCTGATGATGATCACATCACGGAAGCTGTAAAATCCTTCAGATCCATAGCAAGGAAAAAAATGAAAAAAATACTTCTGTTGGTTAGCAAGTTTCTGCATGGGACTTGCGAGCACCCATGATTTTTTCCAGTAAAATTTTCCCATAAACTCGCCTGTCGAGTTCCTAGCAAGTAACTTGCTGAGCAAAAAACTTATGAGTGGCACTCGGCCAAATACTTGCTCAGTTTCTAAACTATGCATGGAATTTGGTTATTGACCATAACACAAAATTGTTGAAACAAGGCAAATTAAATTTGATTTAGACATTTTCCAATGCCAAGAAAGGAAAGAAAATACTTTTTAATAATGTTTTTTAACATATTGTCATATAGTATTAACTCCAAGGTACCTTGCTAATTGTTCATTCGTCCAATATCAACTCCTCTCTTTCCAAATAAAATAAGTAAAAAAATGAAAAGAGGAGAGAAATGCACAAGTGACGAGGGAGCAGGAAGGAGATATAAGCCTGAGGGTGGGTCAGTAGCCCAATGACATGTCATGGTTGCCCTTTTTCATTGCTTCTTTGAGGTGGCTGCTTTAATATGGGATTTGCGTGGAGTATTTTTGGAAATTGTGATTCTAATAAGATGCTTCCTGCGTGGTTAATTAAATAGCTTCTTATTATTCTCTTTATTTTTGAAATCTTGGTTTCTTAATAAAATAACTTCTTTGGCATTCAAGGTACTTGATATGGCTCATTGCTTAGTGTCAGGCCTAGCAATGGCTGTTGTTTGTTTGATGGGAGGATTCAAATCTTAGTGATGCAGGAGCATTTGGATCGGTAGGAATTTTTGCACCACCAAAAAATATATGTTGTCTGTTGGCATGCGTTTGTGCTTGTTGATGACTTATTGGCGGTGTTGACATTAGTGCGCGTGTTGAAGATGATCAGAACAGATCCAAGTAACACCTCCAAAACTTCAACACCCTATGAACATCAAGTGTAGCAAGTTCTAGTCATTTCTCAGAGGTCAAATTGACCCCTTTTTGGCAGGTAACAAAACAGTTGGTTCAAATAGGTGGCGGCTTAGAAATCCCTGTTTGCATTAACCGACATTTACATTTCTATTGGTTTGCAGTAAGTGGTGGCTTCACTAGCGTTGGATGCCAAAAAGAGTAACTGCCCAGGATGGCAAAAATTGACACATGGACCATTTACGAAGAACACAGGAACTCAAAAAGGCACTCTTGAAGTCAGAGAAGGGACAAAATAGATTCAAATCAGTTAGGGAGAGCTGAGGAGAGTCAGCTAGAGAGAGTTATTGTGAAAAGAGGGAGTAGCTTCAGTTCAAAGGGGGGAGGGGAAGAGAATGTGTATGTGAATGTAAGAGTAGGGAATGACAGGAACTCTTCATGTCCATTGAAAGACTATAATTGAAGTTTATTCATCTTCATGTGTGTGTTATACTAAGCAAGTCAAGTTTGATGTTTGTGTATCAATCTCTGCAATACTATCATTGAATGTAATAAAGTATGAGTTTGGTTGTCAAGTCTAAGTCTGTTGTCTATGAGAGTGTGTCCATTGCTTAGTGGTGAGCCTAGGTTGCAGGGAAAGGCTGCTATTAATTTGGTCCCCTTTCACTTGACCTACATCAATTGGTATCAGAGCAAGTTATGCTCTACTTAGTTGAGTCTGTGAGGCCTTACTTGCGTTTTTTGTAGGTTGTAAAAGAGTCATGCATTGCGAGGAATAGAAATGTCACACAAAGGAGTACCTCGTGTCATGTCCTTTTTTTTGGAATAATTAAACGGGAGTGGATCCGAAGTATATTTTTAATTCCTGTAGGCTAAGGGGTCGAGTTAGGAAAATAGATTAATAATAATATGTTTAAGTTGTCCGAAGTCACTTTATTTCATAACATAGAAAAATGACACTTATGCATTATTTTTATGAAGGGGGTCAAATGGTAACATTGATTAAGGAAGGGCCAAAAAACATTTTTTATTAAGTTGGCATAAAAATAACTTTATGTTATATTTTTTAAAAGACTACTTATATTTCATTATTAAAAAGGTTTTTTTCATAAAGCAACTCAAAAATATAATTAAAAGAGGGAAAGTAGCTTTTGAGAGTTTTGGAGGGAAAGTTGCTTTTGAGGATTTTGGAGGGAAAGTGCTTTTGGTGGTTTTGGAGGGAAAAGATGAAAGACAAATTATAAAAGGGGTGTTGGGCTCATTTGGAAGGCATTCTATTTGCCATTCATCTTTTAACTTGTGAAGTTTGAGTTTTGTGTTCAATCTTTCCCATCCAAGGACAAAAACTCTTGGCTGTTTGTAGATCTTGGAGGATGAAAACCCTCTTGGTTTTCAAGGTTGGATCTGAGGACGAAAACTCTCTTGTCCATGTGAGGGGATTCTATGTAGGAATCTTTATTGTGCTTCAAATCTGGATCAGAATTCTAGTTTCAATCTGCGTGACTCTGTTGAGGGTTTGAAATAATTTTCAGACTGCTGCGTTGGGGTTTGAGGAAGGTATAGCCTGTTGTACACCTGCTGCACCTACTCCTAAGTTGTTGGTGTTTTTCATATACCATTTGTTGTACCTAATGGGGTTGTTGGGACAATATTTACTACTGCTACTGCTGCTGTATAACAAGATCAGAGTTTGCTGTACCTTGGTATTTATTGTTAAATTCATTATTTAAGATTTCCTACAGTTAGGGTTTGTTGTTATGACTTGTTGTACCTTTATTTGCTGCTGCTATAACTATGTATTCAGCTTTATTTCATGTGTGTGTCGACTGAAATAAAGACTTGGATTTGAATTTTCAGTGTTATGGTTGCATATGCGCTAGATTAGCCTTGAATGTGAATTTCCAGAATTTAATATAAAAAAATCAGAATTCATAATTTTCTAGAAAAGAGTAATTTCAGTGGTATTAGAGCCAAATTTTTGGCTAGCTATGGGGGTTTGAGGTGCCTGCATACCCAACAGTGATAGAGAGTTGCGATACCAAGAAAGGGAAAAGAAAAAAGCTTCCATATAGCCAAGGCAAGAGATGGAGCAGCAAAGGCAAGATGGCATGAGGGATCCGGATCAAGCTAGGTTTGAAAAGTTCTCTCAAAATCAAGAGCTGATAAGGGAAACAATAAATGAATCCATCCAAACCATGAAGACTATGAGGGGGTTCAAGCCACCAAATGGTGAAGGCAACACTTCAGGGGCATTAAGACAACATATTGCTCCTTCCATTGAGTTGCCTCCTTTGGATGATGAGGGCAAACTAGTGCTGGTTCCAGAGGCTATAATTAGTTACATAGAAAATAAGTTGAGGAACAAGGTTATCACCAAATATTTGGTATGTTGGAAGGATCTACTAATGGAAGATGCTACGTGAGAAGGAGGAGATATTAGAGCACCTCAATTTTCAGTTGTTTGAGGACAAACAATTTCGGGAAGGGAGGACTGTCATGTCCCTTTTTTTGTAATAATTAAACGGGAGTGGACCCGAAGTCTATTTTTATTTTCGATAGGCTAAGTAGAGTTAGGGAAATAAATTAGTAATAATATGTTTAAGTTGTCCTAAATCACTTTATTTCATAACATGAAAAGATGACACTTATGTTTTATTATTATGAAAGGGGGTCAAATATTAACATTCATTAAGGAGGGGCCAAAGAACAAGTTTTATTACGTTGGCCTAAAAGTAATTTTATGTTATATATTTTTAAAAGACAACTTATATTTCGTTATTAAAAAGTTTTTTATCCATAAAGCAACTCAAAAAATAGAATTAAAGGAGGGAAATTTGCTTTTGAGAGTTTTGGAGGGAAAATTGCTTTTGAAGATTTTGGAGGAAAGTTGCTTTTAGTGGTTTCGGAGGGAAAAAATGAAAGGCAAATTATAAAAGGTGTCTTGGCCTCATTTGGAAGGCATTATATTTAGCCATTCATCTTTCAATTTGTGAAGTTTGAGCTTTGTGTTCAATCTTTCCTATCCAAGGATGAAAACCCATGGCTATTTGGAGATCTTGGAGGATGAAAACCCTCTTGGTTTCCAAGGTTGTATTTGAGGACGAAAACCCTCTTGTGCATGTGAGGTGATTCCATGCAACAATCATTATTGTGTTTCAAATTTGGATATGAATTCTAGTTTTAGTGTGTGTGACTCTACTGAGGGTTTGAAATAATTTCCAGACTGTTGCATTGGGGTTTGAGGAAGGATTGTTGTTTTGGAGGCTTTGTTGTTGCTGTACTTGGTCGTACAACTTGTTGTACACCTACTGTACCTACTCCTAAGTTGGTATTTTTCATGTACCATTTGTTGTACATAACAGGGTGGCAGAGACAATATTTACTACTACTGCTGTTGCTATACAACAAAATTAGAGTTTGTTGTACCTTGGTATTTATTGTTAAATTCATTATTAAGGTTTCCTACAATTAGGGTTTGCTATTATAACTTGTTGTATCTTTATTTGTTGCCGCAGTAACTTTCTATTCAACATTATTTCGTGTGTGTGTTGATTGAAATAAAAACTAGGATTTGAGTTTTCAGTGTTATGGTTGCAAATGCATTAGACTAGCCCTGAATGTGAATTTTTAGAATTTAATATAAAACAATCAGAATTCACAATTTTTCCGAAAAAGGTCATTTCATCTTGGAAGAGGAGGAAGAGTGCCAAGGGCTGCAAACTTAATTTTTTTGAGAGGAATCCAAGTTAGATTGGATGCTATGGAGATTGGACAACAGAGAAGAGGTTTTGCATATATACGTGAAGATGGAGGAGAAGCACCAAAACTTTAGCTTGAAGAGTTTGATGATGAATGAAGGACAAAATTCTTGAAGACCACTGCCAAGATGGGAGGCAAGCCTAAGCTGGACACCCCTAGCTACTCAGATGTTTTATGCCTTGAGGATCTCATTGATTGGATCACAAAGATGGAAAATATTTTAACTATGCGAAAATGGAGGATCCCAAGAGAGTGAAGTTTGCTTGCACAAAGTTGAAGCGACATGCACCCTTGTGGTGGGATCATGTGTAGATGGAAAGGGTGAGAAGAGGTAAAGACAAAATCTTGACTTGTGATAGGATTGTTGTAAAGATGAAAGGTAAGTTTTTGCTTTCTAATTATTAGTTGTGTTCGTTCAAGGAGTTGCAAAACCTGAGGCAAAAGGATATGAGTGTACACAGAGGGGTTTTACAAGCTCATCATTCGAGCTGGTCATGTTGGAGGTGATGAAGAGAAGATCTCAAGGTACGTGAATTGTTTTCATATTTCCATACAAGATGAGTTTGGAATGATTTGGTTATGTTCGATAAAAGAAGTCTATCAATGTGCTTTGAAGGTGGATGAGAAGTTGTCAAGGAGACAACAAAATACAACAAGAGGTAGAGGAAGGTTTTCAAGAGGAAGAGGTCAAGCAAACACTGGAAGAGGACAACATAATTATGAGGGAGAAGCTAGCACTTCTCACATTCACAATCATGCACTAAGAGCAAGAGGATATTCTTCAAGAGGAAGAGGATACTATGGTAGAGGTTTCATGGGTTCATGCTTCAAGTGTGGAGATTTTGGACATAGAGTTTTTGAGTGCCCACAAAACGAAACAAAAGGAGAATAAAAGAGGCTAGCAATCGCATTACACAAGCGAATGAAGAAAGTGTTGCATCACCTAGTCACACAAAAGAATTGGAACATGGAGAAGCTCTTATGATGAAGAGAGTGTTGCTAAAACCAACCAAGGAGGAGAATGAACCAATGCAAAGAAAGAATATTTTCCGAACCATATGCCAATCTAGAGGTAAGTGTTGCAAGATTATTGTTGATAGTGGTGGTATGGATAATTTGGTGTCTAATGAAATGGTATAAGACCTTGGTTTGAAGATAGTGGCACACCCAAATTTTTATAAGGTTTCTTTGTTGCAAAAGGGACATAAGATTTTAGTGACTAAACAATGTATGGTTAATTTTAATTCTCAGATTGGATCATTCAAGATGAAGTTTTGTATGATTTTATACCCATGGATGTATGTCATGTATTGTTGGGTAGGCCTTGGCAATTCAATAGGAAGCCCGTACATGATGGTAGAGCAAATTGGCAAATATCTACACTTTTGTGAAGGATGGAAGGAAGTTTACTTTGAGCCCATTGAAGGACAAAGAGGAAGGAGTGGACCGCAGTCCTAAAGTGATTGTTATATCCGGAAAACATCATTAAAAGTGGAAAAGAAAGAGAAGGCATGTTTTGATTTCATTCCCAAACTCATGCGAGTTAGAACAATGGTTAATGTGAGTGAAATTTCATATGAAGTGAATGATTTACAGATGGAATATGCTGAGATCATTTCCGAGAATTTTCCGGATGGATTGCCACCTATGAGGAGCATTACCCATAACATGGATTTGATTCTCGGATCTAGTTTGCCAAACAAGGCAGCATATAGGTTGACACCTTTGAAGAATAAGGAGGCGAAGAGATAAGTTCAAGAATTGTTAGAGAAGAGTTTAATAAGATAAAGTCTAAGCCCATGTGTAGTGCCAACTATGTTGGCACTTAAGAAAGGGGGGAATGACATATGTGCATAGATTGAAGAGCCATCAACAAGATTACAATCAAGGATATCTTTCTATTGGCTCAAATGCATATAGATTGTTTGAGTGGAGCAAGGTACTTCACAAAGATTGATTTGAAGAGTGGGATCTCTAATTCAAAATTAGAGAGAGTGATGAGTGGAAGATTGCGTTTAATACAAAATATTGTTTGTATGAGTAGCTAGTTATGCCATTTGGGTTGACAAATTCGCCAAACACATTCATGAGACTTATAAATGGAATTTTGAAACTCTATTTTTTTAAATTTGTTTTTATGTATTTAAATAATATATGACATCTTGATTTTTAGTAGGACAAAAGAGGAGCATTTAATACATTTGAGGCTGGTATTGCAAATGTTGAAAGAGGCGGAGTTTCTAATCAACTTAAAGAAAGGCAGTTTTTTGAAGGAAGAGTTGATTTATTTGGGTTTTGTTGTTTCACACGAGGGATTGAGGATGGATCTAGAAAAGGAATGAGCCATTGTTGAGTGGCCATCGCCAAAGAGCATGTTTGAAGCAAGAAGCTTTTATGGGTTAGCAAGTTTTTGCATGAAGTTTATTGGAAACTTTGGTGGAATATGTGCACCAATCAAAGAAATAATGAGGTAATAGAAGAGAATTCACATGGACAGTAGCAGCTGAACATAGTTTTCAGATTTTGAATAAGAAGTTGATCAAACAACCAATGCTAGAATTACCGGATTTCAACAAGGTATCCTATGTTGCTTGTTATGCTAGTGGAACAACGGTAGGTGAAGTTTCGAGTCAATGAGCCATGCCCATTGCGTACTTTGGTGTGAAGTTGAATGGTGTCAAGTGGAAGCATTTGGTTTATGATCAAGAGTTTAGGCTATAGTACAAGCTTTTGAGAAATGGAGACACTACTTGCTTCAGAAGGATTTTGTTTTGTACATGGATCATCAAGCACACCAGGTCATAAACAACCAAGTTAAGTTGAACCAAAAGCACTTGAAGTTGGTTGATTTTCTTCAAAGTTATTTGTTTTGAAGCATAGAAGTGAGAAGTCAAATAGAGTTTTAGATGTATAATGCAGGTGTCTTTCGCTGAATGAGATGATACTAGAGGTGGCTATGTTTGACTCAATGAAGGATTTTGTATGAGGAAGATTTGGATTTTTGAGATGCTTGGCAGCATGCAAGAGTCCAATTGGTATGGATAGAGCTCCATGGTTAGATTTATTTTTGCAGGATGGATTGTTGTTAAGAGGACATTTGTTATGCATACCTCAAGGATCAATGAGGGAGGATTGGGTAGGAGAAAAGCATGGTGGAGGACTAGTTGGTCATCTTGGTTTGGATAAAACATTGGCGCTGCTGTGTGAAAGCTACTATTGGCCTAAGATGAGTTTGCACGTGCAAAAAAAAGTGCAATGTTGTAGAGTTTGCCAACATTCTAATGGTAAAAGTTAGAATGCAGGTTTGTATCAACGATTACCTATATTGGAAAGACTGTGGGAAAACATAAGCATGCCATTCTTTCTTGGGTTACCAAGAAGACAAAAAGCTAATGATTATAACTTTGTTGTTGTTTACGTATTCTAAAAAATGGCACCCTTCATAGCATGTAAGAAGACTGGTATGCCACAAAGATTACAAACTTGTTTTTCAAAGTAGTAAGATTGCATGCATAACCCAAAAGTATAGCTTCAAATAGAGATACCAAGATCATTTTTCATTTGCTGGAGAATTTTTTGGAAAAAAATGGGCATAAGGTTGAGTTCTAGTTCATTTTATCATCCACAAATAGATGGGCAGACAGAGGTAGTGAATAGAAGCCTCGAAAATTTGTTGAGATGCTTGGTAGGAAATAAGTGGGATATGATTCTAGCACAAGTTGCATTTGCTTACAACAACTTAGTCAATAAATGTACATCGAAGACTCCATTTCAAATTATGTATGGTTGTAGCACTTGATGTGTTGCCAAATTGAGAGATACATTTGAACTGAAAAGAAGCGTTGAAGCGAATAACAATGTGGAATATATGCGGGAAGTGCATCAAGAGGTGAGAGATAAGTTGGAAAAGAGTGTCATGAACTACAAGCAATGTGCAAATCTCAAGAGAACATAATAAGAATTCAAAGTGGGTGACTTGGTTTTGGCTCATTTGAGAAAAGAACGGTTTCCAAAAGGAACATATAACAAGCTCAAGTGGAAGAAGATTGGGCCATTTAAAATTCCAAGGAAATTTATAGCGAATGCCTATGAGATAGAGCTATTGGATGCGATGGATATCTGATTTATCTTCATGTAGTAGATTTGTACCCTTGCTATGAGGGACAAGGTAGTAATGAGGATTTAGGTTTAGACTCTTCAATTGCAGATTGGAGACGATAGTTACATGAGAAGGCAAGAGAAGAGATAGAGATGGTGATTGATTCCAGAATCATCAAGAAGATAAGAGGTAGTGAGTACAAAGAATAATTGGTCAAGTGGAAGGATAAAGCAATTGAAGATACAACTTGGACGAGCCTGTTCGAGATTTTCAAGTATGAAAAACTAGAAGAGCTCACTAAAGGTTCATGAGTAGGAGCTTGTGGATCATTTGCTTACCTGCAGTGTATGATGCAGGAGCATCTAGAACAATAAGCAATCTTGCATCACCCAAAAACATATGTTGTGTGTTGGCATGTGTTTGTGCTTGTTTGTGACTTGTCGTCGGTGTCAACATTTGTGCTCGTGTCGAAGATGATCAGAGCATGTCCAAGAAAAATCTCTAGAACTCCAACATCCCAGGAACATCAAGTGTAGCAGATTTTAGTCATCTCTCAGAGGTCAAATTGACCCCTTTTTGGCAGGTGATGAAACTATTGGTTTTGAAATTGTCGGTTAGCATTAACTGGTGGTTATATAACTGCTAGCCTGCAATAAGCGGTGGTTTCACCCTCGTTGGATGCAAAAAAAGAGTTACTGCCCAAGATGACAAAATTTGACATGTGGACCGTTTTCCATGAATAGGGGCGCTCAAATAATGTTAGTAAAGGATTATGAGTAGCAGTTTGCAAGTATTTTATATAGTTGTAGATGCGAAAAATGTATATTTTGTAATCATTCATGTAAACAAATATGATAAATGGAATGTTGATTGCTTCCTAGGACTGAAAGGAAGAAGAAATGAAGAGACAAGAAGGCGAAGATTCGTGAAGGCTCCATAAGTAATGTACATTCGCACCGTGTAAAGGTTGTTCTTTTAGCTTTGGTAGTTGTTTACAGGCTGAAAAAGAACAATCTATAATTATGTCATATAAGATTTAGTATGGGATTGCGAATTGTTCACAAGTATTTTGTATGGTTGTAAATGCGACAAATGTATATTTTGGAGTCGTTCATGTAAGTAGATAAGACAAATGGAATGTTGAACGCTTCTTAGGACTGAAAGGAAGAAGAAATGAAGAGACAAGAAGTTGAAGAGTTGTTAAGACTCTTTGAGTAATGTATAATCTCATCGTATAAAGGTTGTTTTTTTTACTTTGGTGGTTGTTTATAGGATGAAACGATCACTCTGTAATTATGCTGTATGATGCATCCGTAGTCATAGACTATGTTGAAGCGTAATCTTTGTCAAATTTAAGCATGTTTATGCCTTTCACAAGTCTCAAAGGAGCTAGCTTTCATAGTAAATTGTTGAATGAATAATGGTAATAACTAAGTTTTCACTATAGAAAATATACCGTGTGAATCTAGCTTTCTGCAATGTTTACCTTGCAAGTTTGTATGAATTCAAATATGCTAAAACCTTAGCATGTCTTGACGAGGAGTTCTAGAGACCGTTGCTAACAATGATTCTGTTGTTGGGACTTGCAAGATGCTAAGATGGTTGTTGGGTCAGAGAGACATTGAAAGATGCTTAGAGGAAGGGATACACAAGTTTTTTGAAGAAGAGTATGCTAGAGTAAGGATCCATGCGCAATAGATTATTACTGCACACGCATATATGGTGATACATATGATATTTTCTAGTGCGAATTGCTTGACTTGTGAGTGACATGGTTGTCAAGACTAGAGCACTATTCTTTCCGACCTCGCAGTACAAAGAGTTTTGAATGGGACAAAGAGAAGTTGGAAAGGTTGCATAATCTGGACATTGAGTGCACTCGAGCAATTGACCATTGGATGAAGACTACTATTGATGGATACATATCTGAATTAGCTGTGCAAGGATATGTTTTTTTTTATATTGAATATGATCTGTTTGTGGGGGGAATAAGAGGTAAGTTTTTGGAGAGATTCTCAATGCTAGTAAAGATGTCGATTGTAGAAAACGTTGTGGTGCCTATTTTGACTGACATGGGGTAATCAGACAGGGCAGCACGGGGATGTGAACCGTTGAAGGGTGAATGAAGGGTAGGTGAATTGTTGCGACTAAACCAAGATGAAGCTCACTAGGAGAAAAGCAACGACGTCTTAAGAACAAGAAGGTAGCAGAGGCAATAATGATCATGGGGCTTTAACGAGACTTGCGACAATATAATAGATGGAGCAAAAAAAATCATGTTGATGACGAATGACTGAAGAAAGCTTAGTAGAGGTATTAGAGGGAGATTGTAGAGATTGGGAGGAAGTAGACCTCCATCGAAAGCGATAGAACTTGAGACTTGGTGTGAGCCAGATGAAGCCAAAGAAATTGTAGAAAAAGACCTTGAATAAGAGGCCGTTCTAGAATGGGAATGGGATAAGGAACAGAGAATTGAAGGAACCGATAGCGTAGAGGAGATCGAGTAGTTTAGTGGTAGTTTTGGGGAGCAATTTGAATTTCAGCATGTGTATATTGAACGGGAAGAGCAACCTTTTCATAATGTGTTGTATAGAGAAGGGTGCAGTCAAGGGTTAGATTCATTTCATTCACTTAGCAAGAACACATCCCCAATGCCATTGGTATCAGGAGTGAGCAACCGAAAAGTTCGCTGTGTAATTGTAGCAACCAAGAAGTGGGTAAGAGAAGTTTCATAAAGATTAGATAGAGTTAGAGAAGAAACTGGTACCAAAGCTAATAAAGTGGATAATTCAAGTGTAATAGCCATGTTAGTAGGCATAATGACTAGTCTTATGGCAACAATTTACATACCCAACGAGCAAGTGGTGAATATCCCTCCTGCAGGAGTAATGGCATTCCTTGTAGGAGCTTTTGTGACTTTGTAGCCATACCATGGGTCCACCAATCCTGAGTAGTATTGAATAACTTGTGAAATGAAGTGGGATCAAGGGTGTGTAAGATGATGAAACTAAATGATGCGAACTCATAGGGGCACTAACAATCAAGCTTTGGAGTTCATAGACAAGTGTGGAGGCCCCAAGTTAGATCTGGCTGTTGTAAATAGTAGTTTGATTGTAGAGTTTAGAAGGCATAAGTGCGTAAGCCAAACTATTCAACACCTAAAAGAAATAAAGCAAAACACAGGAGAATCGGTTTGGGACTATGATCTTAGGTTCATGGATGTCATGAATAAGCTTAAGTTTGAGGATTTAGATAAGGTGGCTTCGTTTGCAGAAGGTATATATAGTTAAATAAGGTTTGCCGTAGTGCAAACCTAGTTCAGAAATAAAGCAAAGGCCATTGCAGCTGTAGTTAGGGTTGAGCAAATTGAGCATTGTAGAGATAATTCCATAGGGAGTGCAAAGATGGACACCAAACTAGATGCGGTGTTGCGAAGAATGGATGAGATGTAGGATGTAAAGAAGCAAAAACTTTCTGTATGGTGTATAGAGTGCGAGCAAGAAGGGATTTATTGTAATGATTGCCCTCACGTCAAGGAGTTTTGCAAAATTTGTCGCAACTAGGATCGGTCCACTGCGAAATGTCATTTGGTGTAGCCTTATGTGCGACAACCTTAGAGTGTAAGTTGCAACTTTTGTATATCAACCACTCATGACGATAAGAACTACAGGGCATTACAAAATCTCAAGGATGATATCACAAGGAATGTGTTTGTATTGATTTCTCAACAACCATCGTAATAGCCTAATGTGACATCACAAGATACAAAGATGTTGCAACAAGGTGGGCCCCCTTCCTTGCCTCAATATCAACCAACATGGGCACCTCCCTCTCCTCAACATCAGCCAAGATGGGTGCCACCTTCCCTTCAATATTATAACTAAATTGGGTACCTCCTTGTCCACAAAGACAATATTGGGGCTACTAGAGCCAATTGCAAGATTGCGGATCATCACAGAGGCAAAGTGGATACCAAGGTTGCAAACAGGGAACTTGGTAGCTGTGACAACCTATAACTTGTTACTTGTGTGGGGGAATGAATCACACTGCTACCGATTGTCCCAGTAACCGTTAGCGAGAAACCTAATGCACACATTGTAGAGCTTTTGGGCAGCACAATACTGAGGATTGTCCCACACTTAAAAAACAGAGGAAGGATAAAACAATGCGAAATGTAAATATGGTGAGTACCAAGCCCAAGTAATCTGCGGTTGTACAGGTTGTTACGATGATGCAACACAAAGTGCAAGGACTTGGATCTTTGGAGGTGCCTAAGGATAATCATATTTAGAAGGTGCAAGAGGACAAGTATCTAGATCTGAGGAAGGAAAAACTACTGATGAATGGAGTGGCCGAGCTATTATGGTCAATTAGATTGAAGGATGGACACATTGTAGATCCTATGAATATGGAAGCACAAGCTTATGGTCAGATCATGTACATTCTTCAACAAGGAGTGGTGAATACTCTGAAAAATCTGCTTAAGTTGATAAGTGTACAACAAAATGAAGATATGTTACAAAACATTATAAATTTGCCACACAACTTGCTGGATTGCACCACAAAGGGGTAGAAGAAGACACACTAGATGGTTTGGTATGTGAAAACTAACAAACCATGGGATATAGATGCTAGAATGAATGTTGAACTTGCGGGCTATGAGGTGTGGATGTTGTGTTTGATTTTGGGAGTACAGTTAATATTATGCCAGGGTCCATATGGGAAGCCATTGGAAAATCTGCATTGAGCTGCAACCCAGTAACGTTGATTTTGGTGGACTATGGTCGTGTCAAACCTACTAGTAGACTTGAGGACGTAGAAATCAAAGTGGATGAGCTAAGTTTGCTAGGAGATTCAAGGTCATAGACATGAGGTCTGATGAAATGTTCTATCATGCATTGATTGGCAAGAAATGGACTTACAATGGTTGGATGATCATCAATTCTGTGGATAACTAGTTGGAAGCCCATCATGAAGATGTCATCATTATCATTCATATGAATAAATCGGAACACAGGTCATATGTGATAGCAAAGTAACCAAACTTACCCTATGTTGACATATCAGAGAGTTGGTATAAAGCGGATGTAGAGCCAAGGAAAGAAGTGGTTCAAGGGTGGACTTTTCCATACTTCTCACAACCTTTGTAGAGTGTGCAGGAATTTAGGGGACCAAAGCAGCCTTAGAGGCAACTGATATAGATTTTGCAAGTTTTGCAGCCATTTTAGAGAGCAGGATACAAGTCACCTTCGGTGCGATCACCCACTACATCAAAGATAGACAAGATCTATCAATTAGCTATGGCTAACCAAGATTATATAAAGTTGACTAATGAAAGCAAAATACCTTGGCCTTCAACATCTATTAGTGGAGATTCGGAATTGAATATGACAAATTAGGCACAAGGTGACCATGAAGTAAGGCCAATGTGCATGGTGTTCGCAATAGACAACCATATTCTACAGTACTTTGGCACATAGGAATTGTTAGGATTCATCAATAGGCTGGAAGTTGATGTTCTGCAAGTAGAGGCTCACGCGAGTGCATTAAATCATGCATTGAAGGGCATCATAGCGATTTGGTGGGTAGTAAATAGGCTTGATGACTTAGAGTGGGAAAAATCTTGCGAAATGTTGCGAACGAGTTCCGTATAAGCAATTGGGTTGTCAGATAAATGGCCAAAGTTTCAAGCAGGACAGTTTCCGAAAATACATGTCCATTCTTGCGTGGATATATGGAAAACACAACATATAGATCCAAGGTATTAGATGCTCATTTTCCAAGGTACAGTAACCCCTCTCCCTAAAGCTTTGTATATGCATACGGAATACAAGCGAGAAACCTACATGTGGCCTCAAGTTCAACAAGACTTCATTCAGACCTTTGTGTTTGAGGATGAGAATCCAATGGTGCATCAAGCTCTCCTGAAGATGAAGATATTCTTGTGTTACGGAGGAGTGGATGATGTGATTGTCGTAGACAAGGGAGGGTCCAAGGCTGAAAGTGATACTAGCATCCATGAAAATGTGGAGAACTATCGCTACGCTTGGGAGTAGAAAGGATATATTCTCAAATCTTGTAACCAAATCTGGAATAGTGCAAGCAACTCTGCAACCAGTAAAATTAAAGAAGACATGGACCTCAAAGGGATGTTTGAACCTAATAGAAGTGTCAAGTTGCCAAAGAAGAAAGAGGTAGCGAGGATGGAAGAGGAGAAGCTACAAAACTTGAATATAGAAGAACAACCAGGGTAGAGGGATGTTGTGGACTCAAGGAAAGCAGGGGGTAGCAAGATATGTACAAAATCACCGTGAAAAAGGCTTGAAAACATTGGCATTGAGGAAGTATTTAAAATGGCATCGATGGGTGATTAATAGACTCAATAGCAGATATCAAAGGCAATACAACTATTGTGAGACTACGAAGACATGTCTCCCACAAAATTTAGTGAAGTCAAGTGGGTAGACCCATCTTTGGGAGAGATCCGCATTGAACATAAGGAGTGTGCAAGGCCAATCAAGAAGAGGATATATAGGTTGAATCCAAACATGAAACTGAAGGTCAAGATAGAGATTGATCGCATGGTTTAAGTAGGTATCATCTATCCAGTGGAAAAATCGGATTAAGTCCAATGGTGGTTCACCCCAAGGAAACGATGGAAATCAGGGTGTGTGGTGACAATAGGGCATTGAATGATGCTTGCATAAAACAGAAATGATCCTTTTCAAACACTATTCATCGATGAGGTTCTAGAGGTTGTCGTAAGGCATGAGGTCTACTTATTCACGAATGGGTATATAATCAAATTTCCATTTTAGAGGAGGACCAATAAAAAAATTTTACAACTAAATGGGGGTCATTCGCATACACGGTAATGTTTTTTGGGTTAAAGAACACAACAAGAATATTCTCTAGAGCAATGGTTACTATATTCAAGGATTTCATTGATGATTTCCTTGGAGTATACTTTGATGATTGGGCAGCCTTTTCTCTCTTCAAAGAACGCCTGTTGAAGTTGTGACTTATGTTGGAAAGATGTAGAGCCTTGTAAATCGCACATAATTTGAAGAAATGCTTGTTCTCATCGTTTGGAGTACTGCTAGGACATGTGGTGTGTAGTAATGGGATTCTGGTGGATCAAGCTAAGATTACAATTATCATTGGACTTAAGCCACCCACTAGCTTGTCAAAGGTGTGTTTTTTTTACACAGGGTATTACCACAATTTCATTCATGGTTATGCAAATATTGCAACACCCATGGAGAAGCTACTACAGAAAGATAATAAGTTCAAATGGACATCAAAGTGCCCCACTGTATTTACAGAATCAAAACAATGGTTGGTCACATCTCCAATTTTTTTTTTTTATCAGAGCAAAGCATTTCATGTCCATGTGGATGTTTCAGGGTTTGCGATAGGTGTCGTGCTTACACAACTAAGAGAGGGAGACTTGGACTATCCCATTCACTTTGCAAGTTGCAAGCTGTCAGTCGCAAGGAACTACACCACGACGGAAAGGGAAGTCTTGGCTATGGTGTTCGCACTGTAGAAATTCTGTCACTACCTATTGGCGACCACTTATGATTTCTTCATAGACCATCAAGCCTTGCAATATTTGGTGAACAAGCCCTTGTTGGGGGGCAAGATTTCAAGGTGGTTGATGCTCTTTCAAGAGTATCAATTCAAGATTAATGTCAAGCCAGTAATAGAGAATGTGGGATTGGATCATCTAAGCAGGATAAAAACGGGAGAGGAACCAGAGGGCTTGCAATAGGATTCACCTGATGCACACTTGTTCAGAGTCACTGTGATTCCTGAACAATTGGAAGAGGTTGCGATTTTCTTGCAGCATGACACATTTTTAGAGCACTAAATAGAATGGGAAAAGAAACAATTGGTCGCAAGAGCATTGCCATTCACAATTGTCAATGGGTTCCTATATAAGTTGGGCAAAGATGATGCCCTTCATAGAGTGGTTTTAGAGCATGAAAGAGCACAAATTTTGAATGAAGCACATGAATGGGCGTTCGAAGGTCATTTTGCAAGTGAATTGGCTGTGAGAAGATATTACAGAGTGGACTATGGTGGCCAACAATATTTTAGGATGTACACAGGGTTGTGAAACATTGCTATGTGTGCTAGCATGTTGGCAAACCAAATCATAGGAACAAAATGCCACTCGATCTAGTTCTCGTAGCGCAACCATTTGAACAGTGGCATAATAGATTTTGTTGGCCCTATTACTATACCATCCAATGCACCATTGCATGCTATAAAATAATGACATACTATTTCACAAAATGGGTAGAAGCAGCTGCAACTCCAATTTATGGGGCAAAAGATGCTACAATTTTCTATATGAAAATATCATCACAAGGTTTGGATGCCCACAAAAGCTAACTAGTGATCGGGGCACTCATTTCTTCAGTGATACTATAAAGACTTTGATAAAGGAGTTCATGATTTCGCACCAAAAGAGTACCCTTTACCATCCACAAGCCAAAAGCCAAGCCAAAGCGTCAAACGAGGTACTTGAAAAAATGACAACAAAAATTTGTAATGTGCAGAGAGATGATAGGAGGAATGCATCTTTGTGATACTATGGGCACTCATAACCAATTGCAAGTGTGCTATCAGACACACCCCCTTTCAATTGATCTATGGCATGGAAGCGGTGATGCCAATGGAATATCTTGTCCCTAGCTCGTGCATCACAATGGTGACATGACTTGGTGTTAAATAATCTCTGGAAAATTGGTTGCCGGAGTTATCTTGCATGGTGGAAACAAGAATGATGGCAAATTGGAACTAGGAAGTTCAGAAACGCAGCCAAAGGGTTTGGCATAATCGCAATTTGCGATCAAAGGAATTTCAATAGGAATAGTTGGTACTCCTATATGAAAGCAGGTTCAAAGTGCACCCAACAAAGTTGCGAATCAAGTGGAAATGGTTGTATATAATCCATCACATGACAAATCAGGGCACTATAGTCTTGTGAGACTTCCAGGGTAGTGTTCTTCTAGGAAGAGTGAATGGTAGTACACTCAAGCCTTACCATTGCTAGATGAGGACAAGGGGGAAAACAAAAATAAGTGCGAGATAGGACATGTAGGGTAGGATTGCAATTTTTGCAAGTGTGGTAGAGTAGCAAAATAATGTAGAGAAGTAGAAGGTGATAGAATAGATACCATATAGGTGTGTATGCAACAAGGTAGAGACAAGGGAAATGGCCCAAGGGATAAAGCAAGTTCTTAGTCCCACACTAAAGGGCAAGGATGGATTGGATTCGTGAGAGGAATCTATGAAATCTTGCAATCCAATAAGTCTAGGAATGGCATGGAAGGGCAATTGGAGGTCAAAATGGAGAAAGAGAAAAACATAAGTGACTGTTCGAATATTAAGTCGATTTTTAATTAAAATGAAAGGACAAGTCATTGGCGACACATCAAATCAATTAAATGTCTTAATTGGGAAAACCATGAAATGGGGAAATGTCATGTTGATCACGGCTAAGAGTTAATGCAAGAGCAATTTGGCGGGAATGGTAGTTAAACAAATCCATCGCTAGGTGGCACAACACATCAATAAAAGGGACACAAAGGATTGGCATTCACAATTTGCATAATCAGAGGTTAGAGAAGTGTGCAATTCAAAGTAGTCTTCATTCAAAGAGGTAATTTGCCATCGCAAAGTGAACAAAAGAAAGAAGAATAAGATTACACAGCTGTGAAGCAAAGAAGAGTGAGCCTTAGAATTTGGTGTGAGATCAAAAGTAGTTAAGAGGAGTCAGTTGAAATTTACATAATGGCATATCCATTCACCAGAGTGGTGTTTGTAGAAACACACGCTGAAAGGGAAGTGAGAGAAATCACATTTGTGACATTGGGTGATGCAGAGAAGGAAGAAAGGGGAGTGAGCAGTCATTGTGGCAAACCAAATGGAATGATCCAGAGTAGTTTGATTTCATTGATGTGGCCGAAGCATAATGGTTTGCAGACCAACAATCCCAAGTGACACTTGGCTAGGCAGAGGGTGTCGTTCAACCGCTTAATCTGCTGAAAGCCTTGGATGTGTAACGACTAGTGCGCATACCAAAATTTGGGCAAAATGATGAGCTCCTTCAAATGCTATTGAGGGGATATGAGCGTGCCATCCGACTTTTGCGACAAATTGTTACCTCAATAAACGTTGCAATGGTGGCAAAAGCAATGGGATTGAATGCGAGGGGTAAGTCGTTGTAGCCATACAAGTATACAAATCTGCCATGGCATCCTGACATCAAAGCAAAATATGCAAGAACAACTCATGGTATCTCAATAGAGCAAGTCATTGACACAACAGTGCAAGTCTTGGTGGAATGCATTATGCAAAGATATTGACAAATAACGAAAGGGGCGAAGCAAGTCACCAAGTGGATAATTGATATTGCGCATCAGATGATCCAACTACACGAGGAATTGATTGGGTTGGAGTGTTTGGACAATGAGATCAATGCGAATGTGGAGAAAGTCCTCTCTGGGAGAACACAATCCATCTAGTATCAATACTTGGTCCTCTTCATTTGTTTCAGGCAATGGAAGTCCCTATAAGGGCCAATGATTGTGGGGGAAGATTTTTGTGTGACAAAAGCATTTGTGAACATGTTATTCTCGAGATGGGAAAAGTTGTACAACCACTCACAAAAGTTTGGAAAGTAGTTGGTGGAGATAATGGCACTCATAAGTGCCGTCCCTTGAGTTTTGCAAGATGTCATGGAGTATCTTGCACCCATTGCCACAATTACAAAGTTGCATTATGGAGCACTGTTGTGTGCACACGGGCTCGGGACTCGGCCAACATACCCACTACCTTTCTTTGTAACCAAGCTCGAGGTCCAAGTGGAGATAATGCAACAAAACAACTTGCTTGCACAGAAGGTGATTCCATTGCACTTGGTACCACCGCATACTTCACCACAGCCTAAGATGTGCAAAAACCACTTGTGAAAAGGAAGGAACAACCCGTATGATCTACTAAGCCTCCACAAAAGAAGACCAAGAAGTCAACAACACAACTTGCTAAGCCTCCATAGAAGAAGCCTCCCTAGGCTGCCTAAGATTGCCGAGGATGTAGATTACAACACCCTTGACATATCATTTGAAAGTGTGCAAAATCTCTTATAGGAAGACATGGGGAAGGTTTCATACAAGGAAGAAGCAAAGTAGTGGTTCTTGTTGAAGGCCATGTGAACTATGTAGCCAAAAAATGACATCCCCCATGTCCTTGTGCAACTCTTGAACATGTTGGAATCCATTTAGGTGGATACACAAGAAGAAGAAAGGTAACGTAAGCCATCTTTTTTGCATCCTCAGGAACGACATCGCAAAAAACAATGGGACCATTGGATGTTGTGGATGAAGAGGAGCCAAGTCCAACAAGGCCTCTGACAAGAATACACAAGGTGGAGCTTGCGAGGCATATTAATCTCTCTAGCAATGAGGGGGAGGAAGAAGCTGAGGCAAGCCCATTCAAGCTGCGTGGTTTAAACAAGAAACATGGGAATAGAAGCCACACACACCTTAAGAAGCAAAACAACACACACCAGGAGGGTGGAAAGAAGGCCTTGTGGCATTGCAGGAGGAAGAGACGGAAGTGTCAACTTGAGAAACAACGCTGAAAATGTGGGAAAAGAAGAGAGAAATCTTGATTCCACCAACTCCAGAAATAAGTCTTCCCAAGTGGCAAACCATGGCCACACAACTATCTACCCCACCTCTTTCACCCCAATCACCACCCCACGTCCTTGACAACCTAGACCCACCTCCACCATTCGCAATTGTGAGAACTCCACCGTAGACTCCTTCCTGTTCTCCCAATTCCCTGTCGAAAATCACAACCCCTCCTTATATCCTTGGTTCGCCTTGGACTTCCTTTGGGGCATCCTTCATCTCATTAGTTTTTGCTTGCGCAACAAACTAGAGGGCTATTTGTGGGTCAGTCTTGGATGCAACTCTTGTGCGGCTCGAGAAGCCACCTTCTCCCTTTTATTCAAATCAACCATGGCAACAAGGCACGGTTGAAGAGCAACCCTTTGCAAATTTTGCGAAGTCACATGCAGAAGATGTGGAGGCAAAAGAAGCAGTTGTGAAGAAGGAAGATAAGGAGAGAGAAGATCAAGTAGAAGCAACCAATGACAAGGCAACACAAGATCAAGTTGCAAGGAAGGAAGAAGAAGAGTGCAAACAAGAAGAAGCCGAAAAGGTCGCAAAGAAAAAGTTGTGAAGGAAGAGGCGAAGAGAGCAAAAGTGGAGCAGGAGAAGAAGTAAAAGGAAGAGAAAGAACACAAGCCACGAGAGTGGAGGAAATGCAATGCAAATTTATGCAAGAGCCATGAGACAAAAGCAAACCACTTTGGGCCGAGGCACTGACAATCCCAAATAGCAGGACCAGGGCATGGGCCCAACAAATTAAGGATCCAATACAAAGGCGATCGGGTAAAGTGGATCATAGGCGTAGCCAAAACACACATCCACAAGGTTTGGCTCCAGCAAATCGGATTGTAGGAAGGAGGATTGTAGGGGGTAAGAATACATTTGGTGTCCATGACACATCCACTAGGCGCACCACGTTTGTAACGCCCACAACTCATCTACGACAATCTCAACCAACAAAACTTCCATAGCCAACACATCTTGTGTTGCAAACCTTTTCGGAGCAGGTAGCGGTGGATGCAACACAATTGATGTTGGAAAAGCAAGTTGAGGGTGCAGATGCATTCAATGCATCTATTGGGCAGACCACACTCAAATTAAAACAAGGAAGGACCATGTTGAAGGAAAGCATTGCGAAGGTAAGAAAAGTGATGGACAAGAAGTGCCCAATGTTGGTCCAACAAGTTTTAGGCGCCCAGATGATGTTTGAGAACCTTTAGCTCAATGCGTTGGTAACATAGCTCTTGCAATATTGGAAGTCAGTTCAACGATTGAAGGAAATCAAAACACAAGTGCAGAAGCATCACATTGAGGCCCACACCACATTTGAGTTATTAGAGTACAAGGTGCTTGCAAAGGCAAAACAAATATCTATTCAACTCTTGCTCTAGAAAGCGCATCATGAAGAAATGATGAAGGATAACAAGGAGATCATGGCCAAAATAGATCAAGTCCAAGTTGTCATTGTGGGAAGGGTGGACGAGACCAAGAAGGAAGCCGCTCTGGCAGAGTATTTGCAGTATAGGGACAATGTGATGGAACACAAGGATCTGGGAACTGGAGATGTTGTGAAGCAAATTTGTAGGAGTTCAAACACATTATTTGGGGGGAATGCTTCAAGTAGATCAAGGTTGACATGGATCAAAATGTTGTGATACATAGGTCACTTATTGCAGCTGTGGATGAAGATGATGTGGGAGGAATCATGCAAAGTTTGGTGCAACTATGCACATTCTTCGCCATGGTAAGGGAGGCCCTTGAGATTGGCGCACCTTCAAAGCAGACATCACAAATATTATGCCTTCTATCAAGAATGTGCTATATGGGCCCATGTATAGAGCACCGAGGGAGTTGCTGAAGCCGTTGCAAGCCCAACAAGCCCAACAAATTCAACAAGCACTAGTGGTACAACAAACTCAACAAGGCTCCCCATGGCATCCAATGCAACAAATCCAGTCCACTCCAAGGCTATCATCATCATCTCAGCAAATCTTTAGCCAGCCAGCCAATGACTATGCCACCTCCACCACCACCTCCACAGTAAGGTATACAACGCTTCTGCAATTTTGTTCAATTTTGGACTAGTGCTAATTTTTGGAAAAGCAGATTTTGGTGATGTCTTTGCGAGCGGGGCCAAGAAGGTTGAAAATCTGAAAAGGGCAGCCTCTTGGTTATGCTGGCCTATTGAAAACCCATCAAGGGTGTTAGGTTGGTGTGCTAATTAGTTGAAAACTTGCAAGGGCAGCTAAGTAGTGTGTAGGAAGTGAAAACCGGTAAATGACACTTCTAGCAAAAATGCGAACAACGCTTTGAAACAGGGCAGAAAAGAGAGATTTCATTAAGACCATCCGTTGGTCAAGCATGATGAAGGGCAGTGAACTTCGACATTGAATTTTTTCTTGGGAAAGTGTTATTAGGGAATTGTGAATTACTTCACAAGTATTTAATATAGTTGTAGATGCAACAAATGTATATTTTGTAATCCCTTATGTAAGTAGATAAGACAGCTGGAATGTTGAACGCTTCCTAGGATTGAAAAGAAGAAGAAATGAAGAGACAAGAAGTCGAAGAGTCATAAAGGCTGAAAAAGTGATGCATAGTTGCACTGTCTAAAGGTTGTTTTTCTTACTTTGGTTGTTGTTTATAGGCCGAAAAGGATTAATCTGTAACTATGCCATATGATGCCTCGCTAGCCATATATTGTACTGAAGTGTAATATAATATGATATTTCACAAGTTTCTGTGAATCTTCGTGTCACATTTAAGCATGTATTCATGTCTTTCGCAAGTCTCAAAGTAGCTAGCTTTCGTAGTAATCTACTGAATGAATAATGGTAATGACCAAGCTTTCATTATAGAAAATATAGTGTGTGAATCTAGATTTCTGCAACGTCTACCATGTGAGTTTGTATGAATTTGAATAGGCTATAGCCTTAGCATGCCCTGACGAGGAATTCCAGGGACCACTGCTAACAAAGAAACACTCCTGAAGTCAGAGAAGGGACAAAAAAGGTTCAAATCAGTTAGGGAAGAGCTGAGGAGAGTCAGCTGGAGAAAGTTAGTGTGAAAAGAGGGAGCAACTTTAGTTCAGGGTGTGTGTGTGTGGGTGGGAGAGGAGAGCAGGGGGGAGGGAAGAGTGTGTATGTGAATGTAAGAGCAGGGAGTGGGTAGAAATGCTCATGTCCATTGAAGGATTGTAATCCAATTTTATTCATCTTCATGTGTGTGTTTCAATAAGCAAGTCAAGTTTGATGTTTGTATATCAATCTTTGTAATACTGTCATTGAATGCAACAAAGCGTGAGTTTGGTTGTCAAGTCTAAGTGTGTTGTGTTTTAGAGTTTGTCCATTTTTGAGTAGTGAGTTTAGATTGCGGTGAAAGGCTGCCATTAATTTGGTTCCCTCTTACCTGTCCTACATCACTTAGGCACCTTGAAATGTCTTATACCTCACGGTTAATGTAAATAAACATAGATGCAAGAAACTTAATTTCTGATATGGTCCTTAATTTTTCTGATTTGCCTGTAGCACAATTATTGCTAGTAAGTCTGTGATTTCCACTTATGGTGATAGGATAAAAAATTTGAGCTCTCATGTAAGTCTCAAATTTCAATCCCTAAAAAAATCAGTTTCAAGTCGACCCCTAAAGAGTAATTCCATCTTTTTGACCTTATTTTTTTTATTACTAAATCCAGTGCATATCGTGAGAGGGTTTTGGGTTCCTTTAACTTTATATGCCCTAGTGCTACTTTTCATTTTCCTACCTAGCTGGAAGAATTTCATTTTCTATATTGAAAAAAGTCCTTATTTATTAAGGGAGAAAAAACATAGTGAAGCAGATGCCATAGGCTCTAAGTAAATACATAATGCTGAACATAAAAACTTAACAAGGAGGAAGTAGGTTACCTATGCTAGGGTTTAAAGGCCAACATGGGATTTACAAACTACTGATAAAACGGGGAATCAGGAAAACACTAGTGGGAAACATTGTCAAGCCTTGAGATGCGCTGAGCTGCGGTATACAAATCTGATTATCCCTTTGGTTATGAGAAGATCATGTGAAAATTGTGATGAGTCCTCTTTTGTATGGTAAGCATGGGGAGATTCAAGGGTATCCTTCATACCTCGTGGAAACTATGATGAGTCCTCTTTTGTATGGCAAGCATGGGCATATTGTGATTACTGAAACCTGCTACCATTATTGACGGTCTCAAAGGGGGTGGAGCAGTATAAGGTGAGTGTTATACTGGCTGTCGAAAGCCATATGAAGCAACTGCATTGTTTGTTTAGTGTTGGCATTCATGGTTCTAGTGCAAGTGCTCACAGCCCTAATTTGCAGTTGTAGGGCACGAATGAGCTCTTTTATCTCACTAGGCTAGTGGTTTTGCCAAATCCTTGGGATGAAGTTGTTGATCATTTGTCAATGAGCGTCCTGGCTTAGACCGAGTGCAAAATCCAAAATTGCAATTCCTCAACGTATTTGCTTCACTATGGTGTGTGGCCAACATGAGTATTGGCTTTGTCGGTGTTGGGTCTTCATATGAGCAATGAGGGCTGCATCGGCTGTGGATCAGTCATGGAGTGTGGCAGAGGTCCGATGTGTGGGCTGAGCTCCAGTTTCTTGCTTGTGTTTTCTGACTGTTGCATAGATCAGGCTCATGTTTTGCTGGAGCCGGTTGTTTGGGTTTGAACAGGTTTCGTTAGGTAGTCGTGGTTTTCATTGGCTTATTCAACTGTTGTTTCTCCTTGGTTGTGCCATTTTTGCCGTTGGTTCAAGCATATGAACATTGTTTCCTTGCCCCATAATTATCTGACATGTCTTCAAGATGATCAATAATAATCCTATTTGTTGGGGATATTCCTTATCAAATTTGTATAGAATTCCCCAATTCCAATTTGGGTGTTGGTGAATGGGGGCTTCACATAAAAAGTCTGAGTGTGCATATTCTTATGATGTGAATAAAGTACTCAGTAGAGCCAACTCAAGCATTGAAGATATGATGGGGTAATCATTCTAGCTATCCTCCTAGAACTTAACCTTAGAACCATTATTAACATTCCTAGTAAGCCCTGGGTGCGATAGAAATAGACCATGGCTAATATGCTTCCAGAATGCGGGTTTCTCATTCTCAATATTTATTAAGTGAATGACCATGCCTTTACCCACGGAGTATTTATCCTTCAGAATTTGACTCCATGGGAGGTAGGGGTGTTGTTGGATTAGTTGCCATGCCAGCTTCATTGCCAATAACTGATTGAAAAGTTGTAGAATTTTCAAATTTAATTGACTCTTACCTTTGGTTATGTGATCTGCTTTGAGAAATCACAATTGGGAATTTGTACTGTGCCAAAGAAACCTCATCTGTATCTGTAGTAGTTCCTCCAAGGCTTTGTGGGGCAATGAGAGGAGGGTCATCAGATACACAAGCATAGACTTTAGCACCAACTGTATGAGCTGAATACGCCCAGAAAATGCAAGCCAACATGTTGTCTAGTGTTGCAGCTTGTTCCTGACCTGCTCTATAGCGTCTCCCAAAAGTGTTCTAAATAAAGGGTATATGTAGTGGAAATCCCGGATATGCAGTTGGCCTGGTTGCTTACGGATATCCAAGGAATTGTAGTATATCTTTACCATTGGCAGCTGTAGTATGAAAAAATAATGACTGATTTCGGGATTCCTAAGTTGGTCGGAAATAATTTTTCAAGAAATAACTGTTGGAAGGAGAGTATCGTATGCAAAGTGAAAGTTGGTATACCTTGATCCCCTTTGGCTGATTCCTCAGCTTGGCTTGTGCAATGCTTTTGCTGAGGCCCTCAGAAAACAAGATGAGTAACCATGGGGAGAGCAGATCTCCTTGCTACAATCTTCTGGTGGATTTACAGAGGGTTCCATCCATTCTGTTAATTGCCACTTTAAATGTTGGAGAAGATATGCAGCTAGAAAGCCTTTGGACTCTGTTAGTGCTAAAGCCAAAATCATGCAGTGATATAAGCAAAAAGATCCAGTTGCAATGGTGAAAGGGACATGTTCAATTTTTCTAGTACACCTGGTCTATTTTGGTGGTGGTGAGAATGGATGATTTCTTGGGTTGCTATGATGTTTTTCGGTTATCTCCCATCCCTTTATAAATGCTGATTGGACCGGTGAGATAAAACATGCTGAGAATAGGCTTGAGCAGGTTTGCAGTGACTTTGGAAATGATTTTGTGTGTCATATTGCAGAGGGAGATGTGCCCTAATTGGTCTAATCGGCATGTTGTAGTCCGTTTGGAGGCAGTTCCAATCTTTTGTGATTGATTTGAGCTAAAATTTTCTTATATCATCTGGATTCTTCTACCATGGCCTGAAGATCCACTTTGATCGTATCCCAAAATGTTTGAAAAAAATGAGCCTAGAAACTATTAGGTTACCGTTTCAAAAATTTCAGCATTTTGTTCCTGGAAAATCAAATCTGCCAGGTGGGAGAGAATGTGTTCCTGTGTTCTAGACTACTACCTGCAGGAGGGGATCCTGTGCTACATGGGACACCTTTGTTTTCTTACAAGAGTGCCGAAAAACGATTTGGGAGGCTCACTATAGTTGTGGGAGGCTCACTATAGTCGAGTGGCAGGCCATTATGGGGTGAAAAAAACAATGGCAGTTTTGCAGAAGTATTTCTGTTGGCCAAAGCTTTGCCATGATTGCACAAGGTACATTAAGTCTTTTACATCCTGCGCAATCACAAAGCTAGCCAATCAAAAATAGGTGCTTTACACTCCTACCAATTTTAGGAAAACCTTGGGAGGCTGTCTCAGTTGATTTCATGTTAGGGCTTCCTTCAACAAGGCATGGTTATGATTGTGTTTTAATGGTGGTCGACAGGGTCTCAAAGATGTCAATTCTAGCACTTTGGAAAATAGGTATCTCATCAGAGAAGACTGCAAACTCTTCTTCGAGCATGTGCGGGTTCATTTAGGCCTACCACGAAGCATCGTGTCAGACTGGAATAGCAAATTTGTGGGGATCTTCTGGTCTATGCTATGACCCATGATGGACACAAAATTGAACAATTCCACTGCATTCCATCCCCAGACAAATGGAGAAGCAAAGGTGGTCAACCACATGATTATGCATCTACTTCGGATGTATCATTCAAAACATCCACGCACATGGGATTAGAGTCTTGCATACATCCAACATAACTATAATCAAGCTCTTCATGGCTTCATGGGACATAGCCCATTTAATGTATGTTTCATATTTCAGCCATTAGCTCTTATAGATGTAGCATTGCCCATTATGCTGGAGGAAGAATCGCCTCATGCCCAAAAGGAAGTGGATAAGGCAACTGGATTTGTGGACAGATTCGGCACATTCAACAATAGGTTCATGATATTCTGCATAAAACTAGTTAGAAGTACAAGCAACATCATTATCAACATTGGGGTAAGCTCAAACCTTTGTGATGTGGGCCATACACCATCATCAAACAAGTTGGCGAAAATGTTTTTGAGCTTAATTTGCCACCATACCTCGGGTTGCATCCAGTGATCTATGTAGAGCTGCTTTGCCCATACTTTCCACCACTCTTGGACACATCAGACATTGGTGAGCAGTTGCCAAGTATAAAGCTGAATCTAGACTATGCAACACTAGCGACTACTGATCAAATCATTAGTAGGGCGGTCAAAGACATGAAGCATTGATAGATCCCACTTTACTGGGTGGTGAAGGTAGGGTAGTTGGCACACCATGGGAAGTGGTTCCCCAAGAAGCAAATTCACCAGACAGTTCCACACTTGGTCCAAAATTTAGAAGCAATGGAGGCCATTGCTTCTCAAGGAGGAACGGATGATCCAAATGATTGTTCAGAGCAGAATTTTGAAAAATTCCAAAAAATCTATTTTTTTGGGGTTTGACACATTTTTTATATTTTGCATTTTCGAGGCCCTTCGGTGTGGAACTTGGGCCTTAAACTTTGGTTGGTGTCCTACATGTTAGCTGCAGGCAAACTTGTAGGGCACCAAAACTAGTTCATTGGATGACCTTTCCAACACATCTTCGGGTTCGCAAATTGGGTCAAAGGGCTAGGAGATATGACCCCAACATGGGGCACTAATAATAACGATATCAACCAAAATTTGGTTGTTTGTCCACTTCTGCCCATTCAACTTTACTCCTAAGTTGGATACATGTTATCTCCATGTGGGATGACCTTCCGGTTCCCATTTGGAACCCTTCGTTTACTATTCTTGGTAACTTTTCAGCTTCTATGTTGTACAGCTATATGGTAGATAGTATGGAACAAAGAAGTAGATCTCCATGCATACATCTCTTCTATAGAGTTTGCCCATTTTTGTATACACTCTCAATTGGAAAAAAATATTGTTGTTTCTGCAAAAACAGTTCTGTCAATTTTGATTCTATTGCTATAAATTATAACACATTAAGCTCCACATTTAGCGTGTTGTCCACCAAATTGCATACTTAATTCGAATCATGTTTGGATAGCCATTTGTTATCGAGAAAAAACCGGTCAAGATGCTCTTCAATGTATTTGCTTCCTTTTTTGCTGTTGCACCAAATAAGTTACCGGTTCATTTTTGGTTCTAGTTTGGGTACAAATAACCCAGTTAGTCGGTATGGCGATTTTTTTCCTTGGGTTCGTCCATACAAAAAATATATAAAAAATTAAAAAATATAGAAATTCTAGCCTGATACAAATGAAATTAGTGAGATTGTCATTAACCATATAGTATGCATCTTAATAAGTTGATAACCATTAAACAAAAATGATAAATATTAAACTATCAAATATCAAATATCAATAATAATCTTGTGGCTGTAATTAATTACATCAAACTTTAAAGGTTAATTTTCATGGTCATATTGCTCTTCATCGAGAGCATTAACATCAACATCATGTTGTGGTTCATTAGAACCACAAGGCCTATCACCACCGCCACTCCCACCAGCTAAGTTTTGTGTCATCGAAGCTGAAGGACTGCCAATGTAAGGCAAATATGCAATGAGAAAATTAGAAAAATAGGAGGCAAGCGGTTTTCCTTTTGTCACTTTGTTTTTATCATTTGTGTTGTTTTTAGCTTTTGTTTTTGTTTGTACTTAGGTTTTAGGGTTTGGGAATGTGTTTTTAATTATTTCCTTGCGTTGGTTTTGGGAAAAAAATGAAAACAAAATGAAAAGAACTTATTTTTGACTCATGTTGACCGCTGCAGGCAGCGGGTTTGCTGTCCCAGCGCCTAGGGTTCGTCCTTGGGCATCCGGGTACGAGAAGAACCCCCATGTACCCGGGTGCCCAGGGACGAACCCTGGGCATTGGGACGACAAACTGCTCCCGAGCCAGAACTTTGTCGAACCCTGGGCCCCAACGCTAGCAGAATATGAAGAACTGGTAACGTTGACCGAATGAATTGCCCATTTGCCAAGTCTGGGTCAAGCAGATGGGAGTCCTCTATGAGTTGCTGCACGCCACTTCCTTGCCTGCTGGTGGAAAGGTCTACCCACTTTTCTTTCCCGTTCTCATATAATTGTGTTAAAATGTCCACCTATAATTGACGAAGCTTAATTGAGGAGTTGTTCGAATGAGATCATTAATAACACGAGGCCCCAACTATAACCTTGTGTTGACTGTGTAGAGAATTTTGCAGGATCCCAAAGTGCGACTTACTTCCAGATCTTCCTACTGGATCAGTCCCACTCAGCGAACCCAAACCCCACGGTGAGAGTTGTTGCCTTGTAATTTCATTCATACAACTATGAGTTTCCTGCAGCAGAATAAACTCCATTCGTGCTTCATCTACTAATTTTCTGAGAAACCTTTGCTTGTTTGGAGGCTGTGAGCCCCGTCTGTTCCAAGGTGTCAGCTTCATGCCTCATTTAATCATATGTTGGTAGAATGGCTGAGCCATGTTAACTGATGTCTGCAGTGTTTATGAGTTGATGGTAGCATTAAACCTGCATATTTGGATCATTGGACAAAGGTTGGATCGGAATTTATGTTAAATTATCATCCATATCAATTCCCCATGAAGAGGTCTGCTTTGTTGAGGAACCATGGTCCTCCCTGGAAGAAAGATTCTTTCTCCTGTTTGGATGAGAATATGCCCAGACAATACACTTTAGGCATCATAAGAATGTCCACTGGTCCGTTTGGCTTCCACTGATCATATACTGAGGCTTTAAGAATTTTGGACCATGGTATGATCCTAGAAATTTGCAAATTAATGATTTATTTTCAAGTTTCACAAGTGGTTCTCAATCTCCTCTAGGTAAGATGAATGTGAGGACTAGAGTCCAGCTTAAGGTAGCAGGTATTATCCTTTTTAGCAGGCAAGGAGGGCTTGCTATTTGTTCGCTGTCCATGGAGATGAAGGAACTTTACTAGGGCATCTCGTGAGGGAATGGGTGACTCAGGATCTAAGGGAGAGGTAGGTCTGTTGTAAGAATGTTGTGATTATAGAAGATGATGGAGCAGAGAAGGAAGAACATGGAAGGTAGATCCACAAAGTGTGGCTGGAAGAATTACTTGATGGCGTTTGATCATGGCATAAAAGGTTATGCTATAACTTTGAGTAAAAATCCAAACGGAGTTCCTGAATGGCTCATTATTTTTGCACCATTCATCTCTCCCTTGTTTGTTTGGATCCTTTAATTCCATGATTTTTTCTGTTTGTAGAATATGTTGGAACGCCTTTGTGGTTTAATCATTTAGGCTTTCCATCTCGTTGACCCCTTTTCAGAGATCATTTTCTCAAGTTTCTGCTTCTTTTCTCTTTTACCTACTTTCATAAAGAAACACGTATATCTTCAGTTCTTGTAAATTGGCTGTTCAGTTTGGTCAAAATAACTAAGTTATCCAATCTTTTAACTTCTATGTTCTTAATGCGTGACATTCGCCTCTTGCTTTTATTATTAAAGTTACTAATTGGCTATTACTATCAATTAAACAGTAACTAATGGTTGGTTGTCAACCTTCCCAACTGATGTAACTTTTTTTATGCTTAAAAGATGGACACACACAAGTGTGTAAGTGTGCTGTATGTCTTCCATTTCTATTCATTCTTTCTTTCAGTTCTACTAGTATTGCTATCAGAGCCATTGTTAGAGTAAGCCCTAGGAGAAGGGTACGAACAAGAAGTTGTAGGAGTTCGTGGAAGCCCTAGTCGGGTATGAACTACAGAAAAGAAGAGGTTCAAGATTCTAAGAAGCCCTAGGAATATTAGCAGGGTATGAACTTTAAAGAAGAAGCATTAATATATGAGTTTGTGAAAAGACTAGACCAAAAACCCACGGTTTTCAGAACATTTTTCGTAGTATTTTTGTGTACGATATTAAGCTGTGGAAAGGGCAAAGACCAGGTCGCGAGTTCAAGGACAAAAGACTTGGGATATGCAGACCACAGTGTGCAGTGAAGGAATCACGACCAGACTGCAAAAGACATGATCTGCAGACGTATTGATGGCAAAAAATGATGGAGAAGGATGGACGCGTGAGGAAGACAAGTGCAGACCAAGATGACATTGTGCCAGAAGAACAACAAAACCACAAATAAAAAGTTGGGATTTGTAAACAAAAGTCACGATTTTCAAAACAAAATAATCGTGCTAGGGTATGGCTGGATTTCCAGACCTTTTGCAGATGTGAGCAGACGAGCTGTCAGACATTTTTTGCATCACATGATCTTTGCGAAAGGATGCATCACATGAGTAGACCAAAGTGTGAAAGGAAGAAGCACAATATTTATAGACAAAACATGATGTACCAGACCAAAAATCATGATTTCTAGCTGATGTTACAGACATCGTTTGATTTTTTGAGCAATTTTCCAAATTTTGTGCTAGGGCACAAATATACTGTCTAGTTTTGTGCTTTCAGATTGTAAGTAATTTAACACTCAGATTTTCAGATTGTTGCAAATTCAGATTATAGCCTTTGCATTTCCCTATTGCATTGAATTTTGGGTTAGAGGTCAAAATATTGTGTATTATGGCTAATAATCAGTATTTAGTTTTGCTGGAAGTGTAGAAATTGATTAGTCATAATTACAATGTTTAGAGTCATAAGATTTTAAAAATTGCGGAATATTGTGATTGTGATAAAATCATTCTTAGCACCGAAGCATGACATGCTATGAATTTTGTTGATTATGACAAGCATCATAAGGAGGCCTTTCTGTTTTTGAAGTTGTTTGTGTTAGATGATTTGATTCCTAAGTTTCGGAATGCCATTGAGGCAAGTGTGCTTTGGATAAGTCTGGAAAATAAGTATAAAACTTTGGAGAAAAGCCGGGTCCTGTACTAGAAGAATCTATTGTTTTCCGCAAAGATGAGCGAGGATGGATACCTGTTGGAACATCTTTGGATGAATGATCTCTGAGACCAGCTCATTGCCATTAACAAAAAGGTGTATGATGACAACTTGGTTGCTCTTGTTATGAATAACTTGATGCCCTTATATGAATATTTCTTGGAGGCTTTACACTTGATGGTAGAAAGCCAAACGTTAGCTTTTGATCAGGGTAGTTCCTATTTGTTGCAGAGGGAATGTAGACAAACATAGGAAAATGAGTCTAGTGTTGGACAAATCGAGGGTGCATTTGTTTCGCAGTCAAAGGGGAAGTGGAAACACATCCTTAGTGATTCATCTTCCAAGTACCAAGTGAAGTGCTTATACTGTTATAAGGTTGGGCATGCAAAAAAAGTTTGCTGGAAGCAACAATATGCTCTTTCCAATCAAAGCAGTCATGCAATAAATGTGGTAACAATTGAAGAATGGGATTATGAGGAAGCATATGCCCTCGTGGCATCATACTTAAACAATAGTGCTACCAATTGCTGGTTCATTTATTTTGGTGCATCCAAACATTTCACATGTCGAAAGGACCGGTATGTCAATTTACTTCAAGTACAAACATTTTTGATGGAGTTTTGTTAGCTGATGGAGAGTCACTTGCAGTAGAGGGGATAAGAGATATTCACATAGTGTTGAATAATGTTAGAAAAATTATAGGAAGGAATGTTAGGTATGTTCCTAGCATGAATAAAAATCTCGTCTATTAGTCAGTAACAAAAAATCCCAACATTGTAAATTTCTCTGGGAAGCAATGTATTGTGTTTGATGTGAAACATGACAAAGTAATTGCCCTAGGTATTGGGCAAGGTGGCTTGTATAAGCTTGTTGACCCTGTCATAGTCAACTTAAATGCACGTGCAGAGAGAGACTTCACTGTAAAGGATGTGATGTAGTATGAAATTCCTCAAAGGATTGTTGACCCTACTCTAGTCAACTAACATGCATTGGTTGTGGAGGGAATATCTACTAAAAAGAATGTGCAGGGGGACACAGTGCTTCAATCATATGTATTGGCTCAAAGGACTGGAAACAAGTTTCTGTTAATTCAATAGAGCAGGGTCATTTTGCTCTCACTTATGACCTTTTTATGGTACTGGAACCACCAGTTAAACAACTCATTGGATGCAAATGGTTGGACAAAGTCAAAAGCAAAACCAATGGTACTTTGGACAAGTACAAGGCTCATCCTATTGTGAAAGGCTTTTCCCAACATGAGGGAATAGATGAGAAGACTTTTGCTCCTACTATGGAGATGGTTTTTTCCGCCTATTGCGGAGTTGGTTTTTATTTCTACTGTGAAGATGGTCATACTTTAGTTGCTTCTCTCCACAGTAGCTTAGTTTGGTTTCTTGAACGGAGATTTGCGTGAGGATGTATACATGGTACACCCTGAAGGTTTTCAGGTACCTAGTAGTGATCATCTGGTTTGCAGGTTGATTAAGTCCTTGTGCAGACTTAAACGGGTTCCACAAGCTTGGTATATTTTGTTTGATCAACATCTCTAAGTTTCTAGATTCTGAACGATGGAGGTCGGGTTGAAGTTATCATCTAATGGTGATTCAACATTGGTCATTGAATCACTCTACAACGAATTGGTGGACAACTTGATACATCTTATTTCCACATGACCCGATCTTTGTTTTTCTGTTAGCTATCTTTTGCGGTTTCTATCTACATTGAAGCTCCTACATTGGACGGCAGTAAAATGTTAGAGGACTGCAGATTTCAGATTGTTATCTAAAGAGCAACCTGTAAATGACATGACTAAATTCTTTGGTTCCACTTTATTTGTAAAATTTCAGGATAAATTTGGAGTAGTCTCCGGTTTAGTCATTAAGGGAGGGTATTAAAGATAATTATCAGTTATTGGTTAAACATTAACTAATGGTCAGTTTTCAACCTTCCCAATTGATGCAACTTCTCTTATGCTTAATAAAAGATGGACACATACAAGTGTGTAAATGTGCCATATACCTTCCATTTCTTTTCATTCTTTCTTTCAGTTTTACTAACATTTTTACCATTGTTACATATTTGCAACCTTGCTCCCATAGAAAACATCTCAAACAATTGTTGGAAATGGGGACAAGGTTATTAGCATTCAAAATAGTATAATATTCTTGTAAGTTAAATATATTCAAATTGATTATTACTAAAATGAATTCTTAAAGCCACTTGCAAAAGTGTCAAGTGTAAGGATATGTCCATTGTTTTCTTGGACATCAAGATCATTAACATTTGCATTACAAGAAGCAAACCTTTGTTGCAACTGAAAACAAGCATTATTTCCTGGTAATTTCACAATATCTGATAATCACAACCCTTTGACTCCATTGCTTATTACTGCAAGGCTTGGTGGGCTTCATTTACATTTGCACTCTATTGTCCCCTCACATGGAGGGCTCTTGTTTGCTGTGAAGATAAAGATGATTACTGAAAGATGTTATCCTCTACTCTTGACAGTCATTTATGCCGAAATGTAATAAACGCATTCTAACTTACCATCAGAATAATCCCTTTATAATGGATATTCATTAAGGTTCATACGAGTCTGTGAAAATATGTAAGGTTTCCTATGAGATAAGGTGTCCACAATGACCATACATTGATATCAAGTTTCAATCTATCTAACATTTGCTTGGGTACTGCCCTTAAAACTATGTCCTAATCTAAGCAACTTTGAGCATTGAAGGCATGAGAAAACCATTGTTAAAAGCTTTCGACACAGTTGACTTGACCCACAAAATTTTCTTTTGGATACTGCCTAGAGTAACATGTCTTGTGCCAAGCATTTTTCAGCATTCGATGTTGGATGAAAATGTCACTAAATGATTCCAAAAGACATCGAGTCCTTGGAGTTTTACCAAGTCTTCACCCTTCAGTATTACCTTTTCAGCGCATCAACTCAGTAGGAAAATCAGGGTTAATGTTAAGCAGAGTTTGCGTTTCCTTCCCAAATTAGTTTTAGGCCTCAGCGAAATTGGAAAGGAGCTTGTTTGTAACAAATAAATCTGTTTCATCCTATTTAAAGAATTTTTTGCCCCTTAGTCTGCTCCCTCATTGAGGAGAGCATAATGCTTATCATGAATATTCTAAGAATACGGGCCTGCTAATCTCCTTTTATGTATGTCCTGGCCCCTGGGTGCTAAATTGGCCATACTATGCTGTCCTATCCTCATATAGACCACCCTGATGAAAGGAGCAAAACCTTTTTATATACTCTTAAGGATGCCGTACGAATGCATTTTATGTCAAATGAAACCTTTTAGTTTCTTAAACATAACATTGGCACTTAATTATCCTTAGTCAGTCGATCTATCCTGCTTGAAGAGGACTGCCTAATGTGGGATGGTTATAATTGATGGTTCTGTGTTTCCTAACAAAGGGCCTTTATCTTCTGATTGGTTTCCTAGTTTTTAATTTGGTCCTTGGGGTTTCCCGCTAAAATTGCATTTTCTTTGAGTGTGATAGCCTTTTTCTGCTTTGACACTGTTCCATCTTTTTGATAATTCCAGTTGATTAGAGGGATTATTGTGCATAGGTTACCTTAATGCATTTGTGAAGCAAAATGCAAATGACAGCTGGATCTTTAGAATAAAATTAGTCCGTATTAAATTTATTCTGTTTTACACAATCAACAAAATCACAAACATAAATTTTGACAGTTCATACTTTTGTTTGAATGACTGAATGATATATGCCATCTTATCTTTTAAATATTCTTGCAGTCTTGTTTGAAAGCTACTGCTATTATTTTTCCTTCTTTCTATTTGATTGCTCTCCTTCCCTTTCTTTCATGGAGATGGATAAGGATGGCTTTTAATTTATGACTTTTTCAAATCTTTTCTTGAGGAGTCATTTTTTATTTGGGTTGGTGCGTTGTTGATTTAGTCATTATATTTTAAGCTCTGTATATTGGGATTAGAGTACTGAATTTTAATATGTCCGCACATTATACAACTTGCAGCAGTTTATTACCTTATATAAAGATGTTGAGTTTTCAGAAAATTATTATCTGGTATGCAGCTGTAAGTGATGTGATAGTGGTGAAATAAAATTATGATTCTGATAAGAATGGTTCAAGCTGAAAACTCTACTTTTTCAAATTTTTTCTTCAGTTTCACAACATGGACACAAGAAGCTTTGTTGACTTCCACAGAGGGGATGGCCGATATCTTTTTGGTACCTGGTATTGTAGGGGCAATGGCAGCTATATTTAAGGTTTGGAGTCGTCAATTTTATTCAGTTTTCTATTCAGCACATCAAAAGTTCATTTGCACTGTAAGATTTGTCAGGATGGAAATTGATGATCTAAATATTTCTCTAGGGCTATATGCCTGTTACACACAGTATCTTTCAACAGAGCATATCTACCTAAAACCAGAGGGATTGATCTTATTAGATCCTCTGCTGGCTTTTGTTCAAGTGGTCTTTGAAAGATTTGAAAACGGATGAGATTATATATTGCATATCATGTATTCCCAACTCTTTTTAGTGTTTCTAAAGTAAATGATAAATGAAGAATCTGCTATTTTAGTAAGAATGTAATTCAGTTGCAATATTTATTGATTATGTATGAATTATAATGTAGATAGTGTCATGATTAAACTGAAAAACAATTCAGATGCTTACTTGTTATGAATGTTTTTTTAAGAAGTTGAAAATTTTTAGTGTGTATTTTACTAATATATATTGTTATTATGTTAGTTTTGGATTGGAGATTAATTTGACATTTCTTTAATGTCCAAGGTTGGTGGTCGAGATGTTTTGCTTGATGTGGCATCAATAGTGTGGCAAGAGACCTGTAACCTAACAGAGTCAGCAGCTGCTGCTCGAAGTCCACTGCTCCGTAAATTGCTGATTAAACTAACCCAGCGTATTGGGCTCGCGTACTTGTCTCAACGACTTCCTTTGTGGCGCTATGTGGTAAACTTCGCTGCACCATTTTTGTCTCCTATTGTGTAAAGAAATAACAAATTACTGGCTGTTAGATTGCAAGATCCTATAGCACCCATAATGATATAATATGGATACTTCAATGACATAATATCAATGCTTGCAATATTGTACAGCATTATATTTTCTGGAAACCAAAATACAACTACATCGTAGAAGTATTTTTGATGCAGAACTGAAGTACAAAACGTGTGATGTACTCATTCAGGATCAAGGTGTGTGTTTAGAACACAATCTCCATATAAAACTAATTCAAACCAGTACCAAGTGAATCTAAGCCACAAATTGATCGTTGCCTCTCATTGCTTATAAATATTATCGATACTTTTTACACCTTTCACCTTCTGAATTTTATGGCAATGCAAAACTGTTTTGTTGAGCTGGAATGGATTTTGATCAACATTGCACAGGTTGTGTTTTTTGTAGGCCTATAAATTGTTTGGAAATTTGCAGCTTTAGTAAATTGCATAGTTACCGTGTTTGAAAAGTTTGGTTTGTTCAGAAGAGAAAACAAGTTCGGAAATTCTTGATCTAAAAAAGAATTAGTTTGGAACATTAAAAGAAAAAAGTAAAATATATAAAATATTAAACTAAAAATAAAAAAAATATAACTATAAAAAATAGTAAAAATGTCACACATGCATATTTAAGAAACGAGCATAAAGTTTTTGTTCCTTATAAGTACTCTAACCATGCTACAGTTCTTTTTAATTTGACACGAACTAAAAGTGGGGGCCCATCATCGATGGGTAAATTTAGTACTTTTTAGTATTTTTAATTGCCTTTGAGCATTTATTTATTTATTATCTTCTAGGCAAGAAGTTCAGTTTACCACGAGCTCTGCAAACTGAAAGAATGCAGCTATCAAACACCATGAGCTACCAAATAGATCCCACTGGACAACACACAGGCATAGATTAAGCTGAATATGAAGAAAATTATACACAGAAACAGTTCCAGATGTGCCACAAAAATTGTTGGTGCAAAAGAGTTGACCATAAAACATATGCACACATGTTTGCTATGATTGACAGGAAACCATCACAGAATCGCTGGATGGCATGATTGACAGAAAATTCAAAGAAAATTGTCACTGAACAGTGAAAATGGTTTCAATGCTTTATGGGAATACCATTCTCTTGTACCTTAAACGGCTTTTACTGAGTTAGGGGTATGTTTATTTTCTTTTTTATTTTCTGCATTTCTCAGTTTTGAGATCCAGGGGGTTTGGATATGCTGTTTGTAGATCTCCTCTTCTACAACTCTAGTGATGACGTCCTTTGTGGGAAGGAGCTCCGGGGGGGGTGTCTAGGGAATACATGAGAGGGGGTAGCCGATCCATAGAGATGCCAATAGAAAGGAGCAACCTAGTCTCAAAGCACCATTGTCCCCCCATTCTGAAAGTACTATTGTGCCTTATCTGTATGTCTCAAAGTACTATTGTACCCACAGTTTTATATTGTTCAGAGGTGTGTGGACCTAGCACTCATTCTGAAAGTTAATCTTCACTGCCATAGTACAAGTCCTGAAGATCACGGTGTGTTCTGATTTGTTTCTGTTCTGCTGAGAGTTCTAGCTGTTGGCTTTAGTGCCCTAATGGTGTTCAGGCCCTCGAAAATCCCACAAACAGTCCATGAAAATCCCACGAACAGATCTCACGAACACGTCTCACGAACAGAGAGAAAAATGGAGAGTTGCTCTAATGCAAGAGAGACTTGTCTTAAAACAATCTCTTGAAGCCCTGGAAAAGTGTCTTGATTCTACAGCCTGACATGCAGACCTAACATGATGAAAAAACAATGCCTTAATTCGAGCAGAGCATGACGAAACACGACCAGGAAGCAATCACGAAATCCAAGGCATGGTCGAAACGCAAATGTGAACGGGTAAGGTAAAATGTGAACATGCAGGGTGAATGCGAATAGGCAGGGTGAAAAGGTGAAACACAAACTGGAGGGAAAGTTTAGTTATTTGTGGCTACACTTATGGTGTGCTCGTCTAATTAAAATCAGAGTATGCAAGACAAGCAAAGACAAAATTTTAAATAGAACTATGCAAACTAATGCCATGGCTAGGAAATTGCAAATTTGGCAATAGAAGATCTGCACCCCAAGTGGATGAGAGTCTCACTATCTGAAGGAGGAGCATAATTTAATGCTTTAGACCAAGGTCTACACTAATCTCTAACTTGTTAAGGACTAGAGAGTACTAAGTAAACTTGTAATTTGTAGCTTAGGGCCATATTGATATATTTACAGAGATTTATAGTTACAAAATTCCATACGGACTAAATTGAATAATATCCACTTCTTTGTCATGTCTTCTCTTCCTAGGTTCCAAACTGTTCATTACCTGTTAATTCGTTTTTATCCATCCCTGTGACTATGAAGTTGATGACATGCTTCTTGGTAAGTGCTGTGCTGGAATCCCTCTTTTGTCTTGACCCAGGACTTGTCTCTAATCATTGTTTTCCTCACATTGTGCTCAAAATTCTTAAAACAAACAGTTCTTAGATGTATGATTGTTCCTGCCACAGTGCATGCAAAAGTATCCGTATCAAAATTCTTCAGAGAGACGATTGTTCCTTCCGCTGTGGTTGCATTCTTTTTTAAACCAACAATATTTTGAAAGTTGTTATTTTTTGTAGCAGCAACTGCAAGGATCCTCATACCTCAGTCGTTTAGCTTCAAATTTACATTGATGAATCTTCTTTTATTCTTGCAAATTTTTGATTACGTTTATAATTGACAGATTTTTGTCTTCTAATTTTGCTGTTTTTGCATCTAGTATAGAAAGTTCTTTCTTTAGCGTGTCAATTTCTTGCATGAAGGCTGGATCCTACTGTTTCTATAATAAATTGAGCTTAAAAGAAATAAAGTATGAAAATCATTTTAGATTTCTGACAGTAGCCCAAAATCAAAAAATGTGTATTTGATGCAACATAAATAATTTATCATGTAGTATTCCAAAACATGCAGGAAGATATCACCTAAACTGAGTAAATGTTTACATTTCCCACACTGGGTTTGACCTGTTGTTTCGTGAATTTGTATGTACCCCAAAACTTTGGCTGGACTACTGCATAAAAGATGTGGAGTTGTGCTGGAACAGAAAAAGTCAAAACATATAAAAACAGTTGCACAAATAAAAACAAAATTAACATCAATAATGTAACTCCCCACTCCCAGTGGCTTTGTGGCTGCAAGCATGACCTTTGTGGTCTTCTGAATCTCCATCTATAATGAATGGATTCCAGCCATCTGCAGGCTCAACAAAAAATTGGCAAAACCCGTTGTGGTCTCACAAACGAATATGGATCTTCATCATGACAAAGCATATTACGGTCATAGTAAGTCTTTAAGCCTATTGAACTGGATGTCAAAGTGGCTCTGGTACCAGGTCAAATTGCTCAAAAACAAAACAAGAGTGACGTTAGAGAGAACATACAAAATATGTGTTTACTTGACATATTGAATAATACATTTCTTGAAGCTCACATGGACAAGTTAGGCTAACATCATTTAACTACTAGTTATTTTTATGTCTACCTTTTTACATTGGTAACTTGTTTATTGAGTTAAGCTTTGGCATAATTTATGTTATTCTTTTGGTTAAGAATTATTTCTTATACGTTTATGTTTTGCCTACAGGGTACAAACAGCTTGCTGGGACATAATCTTTCTGTTGCGGCTTCGGCCAAAAACCATAAAAATGATTCAGTGCCAGAGGTGAAGTCCTCTACAAATGTTGAAAACGAAGAAACACAAGAAGAAGAAATGAATGTGCCAGAAGTCATAGAAGAAATAATTGAAAAGTTACTGGTTGGGTTAAGGGACAAGGTAAGAAAGTTCATAATGAATGTTGGGTTCTATAGGTGTATCTTAGTTGATACAATATTTCATGTGGGTTTCTACTGCTGTATTTTCTGGTCACAATTGTTCAGTGGTAAAGACAACTTAATTACATCAATGTTTGAGCTTGGAAACAATTTAGTTACACTAGAACACTCAATAACAGTCTACCAACTTGTTTGGCACATCCGTGTTAGGCATGTAAAGTTAGATACCTTACCTTAAAGCAAACATACAAGAGTTGAGTCCACCTGATTGATAATGAAAATGAATTGTTAAGTTATCATCTGGCAATCTAATAGTCAAGGAAAGCCGCCTTTTTTATCAAACCAAAAAGTTAAAGACTTAGATTTCATACGCAGATGACAAGTCCAGTTCTAAGGGAAGTGATGGTTAGCCAAATAATAATGCAAATGAGTAGATTAATGAGATGGTAAATCAACTGGTTTTGAAAATAGGTAAATAGATAAAACATATTGGAGAAGAGGTTTCTGGGTACATCATGTTATTAAAAACTTAAAAAGTAAATCCTATGTTTTGGGTTCAATATGTGAATCCATCCTCAGGAAAAAAGGTAGAAGTGAATAATATTCCAAGGAAATTATAGCCTTTAGTGAGCCTTAAATAAAATATAAAGTTAAATTATGTTACTAAGGGACACAAGGTTAGTTCTCCTAAAAAGAAATAAAAACTTAACTACAAGTTAACTTTTAAGTGAATACTAGCTAGACTCTAAATTATCTTACTTTCGTAAATGATTATTTAGTAGTTGCTCCCAAGGTGCAAGTTACGTTGTTTGGGCAAAGTAGGGTTTTGTAAAGTGAAAGAGTGTAAATCGATAGGCGTACCTCACTTGAAACCCATGACTACTGACCATGTCTCACCTTTTATGCATGAAGCATTAAGCAAAAATAACTTGATGTTTCTGGTGGAGGTGATGGTATAAAATGAGGTGTTGTGTTCCTTCATATAGTGTGGCAATGAGCTATATGGGGAAGAGATGTTCCATTTCACGGTTAGCTTGAACAATGACGAAGCGGTGGGTAATGGCAAGGCCATACAGAACGTGAAGCGTTGAAAGATTTCAAGGTGAGCTAGGCGGTGTTGGAATAATTGTCATTGATGTCAAAGGAATTGTAACGGATATGAATGAAAATGTCAAACGGAATTGTTGCCGGAAGTGATGACGGAAGTGAATGGAAATGTCGACAAAAATGTTAACGGAATTGTCGACGAAAATGTCAACGGTCACATCTTTTGGTGAAGAGGTGCCTTTTGGATGGGACGCATCCTTTAAAAGCTATATAAGGGAGAAGAGATGTGGAAGTACTACAAGTATTTTGATTTGATTGAAGATTATATAAGTGTGAGAGGGAAGGAAGAGAGAAAGAGTAGAAATTGAAATAGAATATCTCTTAAGAAAAGAAGTGTGAGGGGAAGATTTATTCTAATGAAGAATATCATTTGAGAATTATGAAAGAGATAATAGATAAGATAAATAGATTAATGTCCAACTAATGACGACAAAAGTAGGTCAAAAGGACTGCAAATTACAAAAATGTGTCAAGAAAAAGTGGGAAACTAAAAAGGTCTCCGAAAACAATAAAAACTTTGCTGAAATAAATAGTATAAAACATGGCCAAGAGTGACCACGCCCCGAACCAAACCACCAAAGGACCCAACCATGCTCAGGTCCAAAGAAGGGAGCAAAAGAAATGAGCAATCTCCAAGAATTTGTAAACATCGGGAGCACGAGGATGATCCCTAAGAAAGAACAGGAGGAAACCCATCAAGAATTCGATTCAACTCTCCTAGCATCCAAGGCCGACGAGAAGAAGCTCCGAATAGAAGTCTGCCCTGAAGAAGGGGAGGTATGAGAGAAAAAGTGTAAGAAAAACAAAGCCATCATTCGATTGAAGAAGCAATCATAGATGGTGGAATCGATTTGGCTTGGGGTTGGTGCCTCATAGTCTCGATGTTGATGCTCTTGTGGGTCGGTGCTCTTGTGGGTGGATGCTCACGAATTGGCCGAGTTGGTGCTTGGCGAAGGGGATCGGTGTCTCCAATGGGTGGATGCTCACAAATTGACTGAGTTGGTGCTTGGTTTGGGGATTGGTGTCTCGAGTAGTTTGGTGCCTGCAAACATTGTAAAAGAGTTGTATATATATGTATATAAGCAATATTTTGCTGTAGTCTTCTCTCGAAAGGGTTTCCATGTAAATCCTGTGCTCTTGTGTTATTAATTGCTAGATATTGAATGTCTATGGTTGTTGTGGTTGTTTAAATTTAAAAGATTAAAATATTATCCTATACTGATTCACCCCCTCCCCCCTCAGTATACGCTGTGCTTAACAGGCGGTGACAGTGAGGGGCAATGACGGTATTCTAGATGATGGGCTCGGAGAAGCTCGGGTAGACACACATGCAAAGTTCAGTGACATGCCACATCCGTTAATGCCATCTGTAGCTTCAACCAAATTGTTTCAGTTTCCCAATACATGATTGAAACATGTGTCATCTCATTGAAAATAGGTGTCAAATATCCATCAGCTATAGAGAGTGCACCATGTGTCAATTTAGATAAGTCTAAAACCAACTGGACGAAAATTATGGCTGCTTTAACTATATAAAACTAAGTTAAATGTCTCTAAAACCAAATAGACAAAAATTCGAAAGGCGTCCTCAATGAAAGACACCTCCTATATAACATAATCAACCGATGCGGGGTGCAATATACAAATATGTATGGATATAAATATTTCAAAGCTTTTTCCATTCTCATTTGCAATAACACTAACATTAGCCATTGTATTTGTAACAATAGTGCTCAGTGCTCTTCATTCCGTGAATGGAGGAAAGGCAAACCTATTACTAGAATTGTGTACTTGATGTTTATGGAAAATGGCAGACATGCAAAACCTGATATGAGGACTGCATTCATAATGTCCGAGACTTTGAAAGGCTTGCTCAATATTCTAAATCTTCTTGTAGATTCATGGGAAAATGTTGTTCTTCTTCAAAACCTAATAGGGCAACTAAACTTGCAAATGATAAACAATGGATTTTTTTGGAGCCTGTGCTCAAAATCAACATGGTTTTTATGTACTGGATACTTATTAGGACCCTCAACAGTACAAAATAGCAAACAAAATACACCAAGAAAAATGCAATTATGCCAAACAGTGCAGTGTATTGCAAGTTTGTCGCTATAATGATTTTAAATGCTACAATGCATGATATATAAATTATTGATATCTTTTAGAATGTAGTGACTAAATGCTAAATGTTAGCTAGATTCCCTTAGATTTTTGGTTGCCTTCTCTATACCCTTGCAATGGTTTCTTGTATTCATTTGTTCATTCATTGTCTTAAACATCCAATGATGTGCCAATAAAGCTTAATTCGGACCAATAATCGACAAGGACACAAGTACCCTAGAATAATACAATTATACAACTAATCAATACTTAGGGGCCACTTTTAGATGCTTACAATTATTTAATGATATAATGGTTTTCAACAAATCATGTTGTATTCACATTTAAAAAATTGCATCTCTTGCTACGTACTTTTTACCTTTAGGAACAATTGCTAGAAATAAATTTAGGAGGGATTACACTGATGCAAAGACAAAGCTTTGCAACTTAACTTTCCCATTTGCTACTTTTTGAGGACAAGACATTGATGTCCTTGAGACAATGTAGTATCCTTTTCTTGTCCATGCAGCGACTACGTCGACCCCTGTAGCAATTACTTTTGGTTTGAGAATATTTGAAAAAACTTTACTTAGTCTGCTCGTAGAGAAGGTAGCTACAATTAAAACTCTTATTTCAATGGATGTGTAACATTATTTTTAATAAAATATCAATAGTTAAAAATGATCAATGCTCATGGACGAAATTTGATGGTTTACCTATTTGCTACGGTTTTTTTGATGATGGGTTATTTTATTTAACACTATTTCAAATGTTAGTATATTTCACACTAAAGGGAGACATTAAAGACAAAATATATATGTATTATAATTGTTCACAATTTTTTTATAAAGGTCCAACAGAATTCCCAAAATTGGACGCGCTTGTGGTCATATCAGCTGTTTACCTTTCCTCTATTCACCGAATAAAGATAAATGAGCGTTATTGTTATGAATACAATGGCAGCTGTAGTGTTACTGAGAATGGAAGTGGAAAAAGCTTGGAAATATGTGTATTCATATCTATTTGCATATGTCATCTTGCATTGGTTGATTAGATTATATAGGATCCGTATTTCATTGAAAAAACCTTTTCCATTTTCTGTCTAATTGGTTTTAGAGTCGTTTTATTAGGTTTTATATAGTTAAAGCAATGAGAATTTTAGTCTAATTAGTTTTAGACTCATATAAAGTTTTTAGAGGAGCTGTCAGTTGTCTAAACCTGTTTTCATTAAGATGACCCCTATTTCAAACATATTGTTAATTGAAAAAGTTGAGTGGAAGTTATAGATTGTATTGACCGATGTGACATGTCACCAAACTTTGCACGAGTATAACCCCAAGCTTGTTTGAGTCCATCACCTAAAATACTTTGTTATTGCCCCTCACCATCACTGCCAAGCTCACATTGAAATAATTCATCACTTTCATGTTGTGTATGGCCTTGCCTTTTCCCACCTCTTTGCCATTGCTCAAGCTCATTGTCAAACGAAACATCTCCTCCCCGCACAGCCCATTGCCACGCCGTATGAACGAACACAAAACCTCATTTTCCACCATCACGTCCACCAAAAATATAAGATTGTTGTTGTTTAACACTTTGTGCACAAAACGTGAAACAGGGTCAGCGGTCATGGGTTTCGACCTTGACTGACGATTTACACTTTTGCTTTTAAAACTGTGCTTTACCAAAACAAACAATTATATCCCTTTCGGTGTAACTTGCACCTTCAAGGCAACTGCGAATCTAATTTGGAGCAACACACTCTACAAAACCATATCAATCTAATTTGGAGGAACACTCTACAAAACCATTTCAAACAACTGAATAACCTAAATTTACTAAACCCACTAATCTATTGTAGGGAAATAAAAGGGTTTTGTTTCAACCATCTGTGTTGGCGAGTGACACGATCGAAAGCGCTGAGAGCTTCATGTAGTGAATAGTCTCTGCCATCAGATCTGTCAAGGCGGCCCCCACCGACAATTGCATGGTGGATCTGTCCCGAAGCATTCTCCATAGAAAACGAATGAAGCCACCTGCCGGATGCCAACACTTCCATACAAATAGAACCGCCCTCGGTCACATAACCTGTGCGAAAGTTGAACTTGGGGTGAACCACTCGTATAAAAGAAGGCGTAGAAGAGTAGTCCTTGGGGAAGGACATCTCTAGCAATGCCCCCCCCTCCTTGTAGTACTTCTGTAAATCTCCATATAACCTTGGACTGCCTTTGAACAGAATCATATTCATCCGCACATGCCACTTGCATACATCCATTTCATCAGTTTAGATGCTTGCTCAGACAAATTGTACACAAGATTTGCAAGAGTACTCTAAAAACTAACAAGGTTTTTACTGTATTTAAATGAGAGAGTCTGAGGATTGTCAGTATGAACTGAAACAGGAGTTGCATCAGCTTTCAACACAGAAATGAAACTGAAATTGGCATAATGCCCATAGCACGTCTGAAACCACAGTTGACAATTAAGAGAATATATATACACATAGGATGATTGGACATGTCGAATATATAACAGGATTTTTCAGCTGAAATGTGTTTTGCCAAAAATTAAGTCTAAAATGCATTTAGACGAAAATATGGAAAAGGTTTGTCCATGTAAGATGCCTTTGGCATAATTATGGGTTTCCAAGTACTACCAATGCCAAGCTCATTGTCTTTGTTTAGATTAACTGGACTTTTTTCAATTTCAATAGTTTCCCTCACCATTCTTTTCCAATAATTATATTCTTTAACTGTAAGGTTTGTCTTGTTCATACAAATAAAGTGTTTGGTGACATGGGAGTGTTCATCTAAGGCAGAAATATCAAAATGGGAATTATGAATATATTTAGCATGCTCGTTTAGCCTAGTTTGAAGAGACCTACCTGTTTTACCCACATAGGATGAGCTGCATGAACAATGCACTAAGTAAACACTTTTTTGTACCTTAGAATCTAAAGGATCTTTAGCAAAATCAAGACAAGTGCGAAGGGTGCTATGCAGTTTGATGGCTGTTTGTATACCAACTTTCCTTACACTAATTTTTCTGAGATTCCCTTCATGTATGGGATAGTGATCCTAGGTGCTTCTGAGTGATCCTTATTGTTTCTATGTCTCTGTGTGCTGGCTTTATGGAACGCTTTTTCAATTTCTCACCTTTTATAACCATTAACTGTCAAGACTTCTTCTTTGAGGCGCTCCTCATCCTGGTTGAGGTAATCTTGGTCTGAGATTCTTATGGTCCTTGTTGCCAGAGATTTAAGAACAGCAGATTTGTGGCAAGGGTGATGGTACGAGTCTGCTTGTAGATAAACATATTTTCCATTTTTCATTCATGTTTTTATGGGTTTGGTCTGTATGCATTCTTGCATTGGTGCGCATGATTGCTTGCATAAAAAATTGAGTATGTACACCACATGAATATAGAAACAAAAAATATTATACTTGCATGTCAAGTCTGATGACCTTCATAAGAGTCACTTGTACATTTTTTTTACACTGTTTGGTTCGGAGTTCTGTTTTTTTCGGAGCAACCTTTGACTTAGGTGCCCTGATTGAGGGTTTTCTCCTTTGTGAAATTCACTTGGGACTTGCTCCTAGCTTCGTCCGTTGGGGTATGCCATGCCCAGGGAGTTGGATGCGGTATTTTACCCAATTTCAATACTTTATCATGTCTCCTGGGACTTGACCCTGGGGCTCTGTTATGAAAGTCCCAATGCTTTTACTGCTTGACCTCATCCCATTTGACTACTGTTTCCTTGGTGTTTCTAAACTGCTTGAGATATGATTTATAATGATTGGGTAAATGTAGAGAAGGTTTTTTGGTATCTATTGTGGGCATAAACACATTTAACTTGTTGCTTAGAGCTTGATTTTTTAAATCCTCTTTTCTTGGGGAGGGTTGGGACTTCGATATTTTAAAAGTTGCTTCCATTGCAAAAGTTGTGATATAGTTACATGCAGGACACAGTTGTTCGTTGGTCAGCAGCAAAGGGTATTGGACGAGTTACGGGACGCTTAACAGCTATTTTGGCTGATGAAGTTCTAGTCTCTATACTGGATCTTTTTTCAGCAGGGGAGGTCAGCATTTGAGCATGGTTGTTTGTTTTATCTGTCTTTACTTTTTTTGTTGTGTAGCTTACTTATATTATTGTTGACCTATGTTATGGTCAATTGCCATGTCTGCTGTATAGAGACACAGAATTCTAATTTATATTACGTATTGGATGTCCTTCTTGGAAACTCTTCCCGATTGGAAGAACAAAACAATAATTAGTAATCTGCTAACCATAAATGGCAGTTTCTCGATTGAATTCTCATGTTAAGCATAGTTTTTGTTACTGACCATGTACATTTTGTGTTGTTTAGGGAGGTTGCCAGTGGACACTAAGCAAGTTTTGTAAATTCTTTTCTTGTTGATGACAACTTCACAGGGAGATGGTTCTTGGCATGGAGGATGCTTAGCTTTGGCTGAGCTTGCTCGTAGGGGCCTGCTTTTGCCACAACGGCTTCCTGAAGTGGTTCCAGTCATAGTAAAGGTAATTGAGTTTTCCTGAGAAAAAAAGAAAAAAGAAAAATTGAAGGCATGGACCAAAATGATCGCATATTTGAACTTTCACAATCTAGTGATCAAGAATCGTTATTTGAACTGAATTTTATTCTATTCTTTCAATCAACATCCTAGTAATTGATTAAGAATGATGGTACTGTGTATTTCCTTCAGTCAGTGGGTCAGTGGGGTGAAGTCTCCGATAGTGCAGTTATTATACTTGTGTTAATATTCTTGGCAACTTTAGCCCATTCCATGTGATTGCTGGTTGCTGATTCATGTATAGAACGAGAATTATTCTTTGTGAGTAAAAATAATAATGGTTATTATACTAGAGTTAGCAGATAGTAATAGTAATTCTAAATGCATATGCCATTCTTCATGCATATGGAGCATACCTTGGGGCCTGTATTAATAGTCAATTTTGACCAATATTCGTAAAAGCAGCAAGTTACGTTATAATGTTTCTGCTGACTGTTACTCTGATGTTGATCAGTTAATGAGTCGTTTTTTCCTTGATAGCAAGGCATTTGAATGAAACATGCAAATAAACAAAACAAAATTAATTTGTTTTGCCTCACTGCCATGCTTTTGCTGTACTAGCAATACTGAACTGTGTCTTTAAATATTTATTTAAGAAAGTTGAGGTCTTGTCAAGCTTAATGGCATGGTCATTATTGTACTGGCTGCATCTTTGCACATGCATATGCCTTCTAGTATTAGGATGTTTTTAGAAATACAGCTTAAAGTAGGAAGGCCATCTTCCAGGTTTGAAGGTCTATGCCAACTGTTACCATAAGTTGACTAGTTAAAAACTCCAAGTTCCCTTGATAGAATGCTCTTCAAATTAAAAACTCCAAGTTCCTTTGATAGAATGCTCTTCAAATTAAATATAAAAGTTATCTCATAAATTTTATATTGGAATGCAGGCATTACATTATGATATCAGGCGAGGCCCACACAGTGTTGGATCACATGTACGGGATGCGGCGGCCTATGTCTGCTGGGCTTTTGGCCGTGCCTATTCTAATTCAGTTATGAAGGGCATCTTGGAAGAGCTTGCGCCTCACCTTCTCACTATTGCATGCTATGATCGGGAGGTAGTACTCTTATTCTTTTCTCCGTTCCTTTCAAACTCAGAATCTGTGTACTAGTCTGTATTAATACTGAGTATGTCTCATCTGGTAATCTAAATTTTATTTCATTTTTTAGAGTATTCATGTTAAACTGGAGCTAAGTCTTCCACTGCTTTCAAACAGGTCAATTGTAGGAGGGCGGCAGCAGCTGCTTTCCAGGAAAATGTTGGAAGACAAGGAAGTTTCCCTCATGGAATTGATATAGTAAATGCTGCAGACTACTTTTCACTTGCAGTGCGTTCCAACTCATATCAGCACGTGGCTGTTTATATTGCCCAGTACAAGGAGTATCTATCTTCATTTGTTGAAGAATTATTACAGAATAGAATTTGTCATTGGGTATGTTGAGAAACTAATGCTTTTTTTCGCTGGGAAAATCAATTTTGTATTTATCCAGAAATAAATTTGGGAAAAACAGGCCATAGTGACTAAAATATCAAAAGACTTGTAGTTAAAGATTTCAAACTTTTGAAATCCATAATGTTAAAGGAACAAGCTTCTGGAAATGTTTGTGATAAAAAATTCTAGAATCGACATTTCGGACCACACTTTGTGGTCCATCATCAGAATGAATGATATGATTAAAAGCAAGGGCTCCTTATAAAGACAACCCAAACTACAACATGAGCGAGAAATCTATACATGTCTACCAATAATTTAATGATTTCAAACATTTTTAAATAATTTCAGATGAAACATTAATTATTTCCATCTAAGCATAGGAATAATAGATTGCTTCCCAATAATAACAACAGGGATGTTCTAGGCCATCATCCCTGATGTGATTATTGGGATGCTTCCCAATCCCAATTGCTTCTCTCAGCTTTCTTTTCATAAAATGTTCCTGCTAAACTAGAATTTTTGCTTCCCCTGTACAGATATCATGTGATGCATAGCATGGGCATGTTCTTCAAGTGCTGAGTTTTTGATGTGATTGTCATTTATATCTGATCCGTGCTCTTTAAATTTCTGCCGGAATGATCTTCCTGTTTTTCCAATATAGGGCCGGCCACACATGCAGTCAATGTGATAGACACCACAACATAATTTGGGTTCAATAGGATCTTTGATAGACTTCATCATGTTTCCAATATTGTTTTACAGATTAAACTGGCTTTCACCCTTTTTTTTTTTCTGTCAATTTTGAATGACACTCATTCAGAAAAGTGGAAAAAGGCCTTAGGAAGCTCCTCTGTATCCATATTAGACTTGTAGGGTTAAAGTACTGTCCACAAGAAACATTAAACATGCACACCAACTTTTTGCCATATCATAGATCCAAGAATTCTAATGTCCTTACATCTGCTTGACAACTGGACTGGGATAGCTATGGATTTTCTTGAGACAGAAGGGTTACTACTTGGGTTCCATTCATCTCATCAATACAACTCAGTGGTGTGCAACTTGGTTGGGCTAGAATGTTTCCCTGTACTTGAAATCGGAAGGACTTCAGCTATAGGGGGATTTCTCCATTGTAAAAGAAAATTCAAAGGGGAGAAGGCTTTAGCTGGGGCAACTTTGGTTCTTTCCCTGTTGGGTTTTGCAGAGAGGAAGCTTCAACAAAGGTTCCTTATTTGAAGGTGGAATTTATTTCCTCCACTTTTCCTTCCATCTTAACCCTGGATAGGAGGTTGGGGGTGCTTCCCCTAGTCAAGTTCTCCTTTGCATTGACATCTAAAAACCGACAGAAGCCTGAATATCTTTAATGAAACTTTTTAAAATTCTATGGGTAAACTTATCCTACATGGCGATGTTTGCCGAAAATTTTGCATTCAAAAACACATTCCTATAATCTTATTTCTGAACCCTGTTAAAGTCGTTGATTTCCAGATTAATTTCTCCCTGTTACCCATTGCTCACAATCAAATTCTTACAAATATGTTGTTAGGTAGGTATATCTCAGTTCTTTGGTACCGAACTGTGAGAAGAGAAAGAGGGAGGGAGGGTGATCCGGGCAGCAATTTAGGCGACAATTCGGGTGACAGTTCCACCCCAATTGATGACAGAACTTCTGGGAGCCATAACGTTTGCACTGTAGCTCCAATTGACTCGCCGTTTGAACCGTTGGAAAGCTAAGAATGAGGGGAACGTCGTGAGATGGCATGGAGCTCTGCTTGATGAAGTTTGACCTCCGAAAACCCAACGGAAGTGCCTCAAATTTCAATTTTAGTAGTGCAGTCTAAAAATAGTAAGTTTTTAAAAATAGTAATTCCTCGAATTCTGTATTGTTTTAAAGCGTGGAAGTCGAACCACTTAATCTCCCTCGAGATTGGTGACCTTCCACATCCTCCTGTTTTCAAAATATGTATAAATAAAGATGTAACCCGAAATGAAAAATCAGACATCTCTTCCCAGAGATAAGCATATAGTTGTATTGCGATCTTGAGTAATAATACATCTCTTCTCAGAGAATTCATTGTTATCGTATTATTTCTTTGTTCTTGAGATATTTATCAACCAGAACTTCTGAGTTTTGGATCAATGGTATCAGAGCAGTTTGTCTTGAGAGTGTATGATCTCGAGGATGAGGTTAGGCTACAAGAAGCTTGGGTGGAAAACAACAGAGCTTCCAAACTATCCACTTATTCGCTCCAAACGATTTCAAATGGCGGACGACACCGAGACATCCGATCCTTTCAAAGAAATGGTGTGATTATCACAAAACTGGAACTCACTCCAAAGAAGAATGTTGAGCCATCAAGTCACTGCCTTCTGAGTCACAATACTTGACATCTACTACTTTGTCTCATACACAACCCACAGTCGAAGAGAATGAAGAAGAAATTGTAGACACTAAGCTCGACACCATCGTCGCTTCATCACAGACCCGTGAAGAAAGGCCAGATGACAAGGAAAGATTGTTTCAATCCAAATTATGGGTAAAAGGTAAGCCTTTGCATTTCATTCTTGATAGTGGGAGTCAAAAGAATTTAATCTCTGCTAAAGTTGTGAAAAGTCTAAATCTATCCATGAAGCCTCATCCAAAGCCATATAGTATTGGATGGTTGAGTCCAAGGAGAGACCTCCGTGTCACCCATTAGTGTCTTCTTTCATATGCAATAAAATCTTTCCAAGATGAAGTCTTGTGTAATGTGGTCAATCTAGATGTTTGTGATGTACTCCTTGGTCAGTCGTTCATGTATGAACGATATGACATCTATGAATCACGAACCCAAAGAATCACATTCATTTTTGGAACACGACGCTACAGGGTACCAGAGGTACCACCTTTCACATCTGTCTCCCTGATCAGTGCTAGGCAATGTAAGAAATTGGTGGAGAAGACAAAGCAATTTGTTCTCATGGTGGTCAAACCACAGAAATCCAAGAAGGCCGATGTTGCAGTCCTAACTACACAATCAACACAACAAAAGCAGATAGGATGAATCACATGAGAATAAGATTACTTATTCAAGTCACCCACAGGAGTTCCATTGCATTGCCAGGTAAAACATTCTATCGATTTGATCCCATGATCACCTTTGCCTAACAGTCCTGTGTATCGCAGATCAGTTTTGGAGAATGATGAGATAAAAAAACAGATTCAAGAATTGATCCAAAAGGGTCACATCAGGTCAAGCTCTTCACCTTGTGGCAGCCCAATTGTCTTGGCACCAAAGAAAGATGGAACATGGAGGCTTTGCATTGATTATCGAGCCCTGAATAAAATCACTGTGAAGAATCGCTACCCTCTCCCCAAGATTGATGACCTGCTGGACCAACTCTGTGGTGCGAAGTTCTTCACCAAAATTGATCTCAAATCTGGCTATCACCAAATTCCCATCGATCCCACCGATGTATGGAAGACTACATTCAAATCTAAGGAGGGGCTCTTTGAATGGTTGGTTACGCCTTTTGGCTTAACTAACGCACCTGCAACCTTCATGAAGATGATGGATGACATCCTACGACCCTTCACCAACTCATTTGTGGTTGTCTACCTGGATGACATACTCATCTACAACAGAACATGGGAGGAACATTTGCAACATGTTCGTAAGGTAAGGTGCTTCAAACTCTTCGGGAGCACAAGTTGTATGCAAATCTCGACAAATGCACATTCGGAATGACAACAATTCAGTACCTTGGGTACGTTGTGAATGAGGAAGGGGTCCATGTTGATCCAGAAAAGATTCAGGTTATTCGAGAATGGCCCACACCAAGGACCCTCACAAAATTTCACAGCTTCTTGGGTCTTGCAAATTTTTATCGTAGGTTTGTTCTTGGATTTTCACATGTTGCTTTGTCACTAACCCAAGTGACTAAAGGAGGAGCTAAAGCTACATTTCAGTGGGGTGAAATACAACAAAGGGCATTTGAGAATTTGAAGAACAGACTTTGCTCAGTCCCTGTTCTTGCCTTGCCAGATTTGCATCAATCTTTTGAGTTGATGACAGATGTATCTGAATATGCCATGGGAGCTGTCATCATGCAACATGGCCATCCTGTTGCATATCATAGTGAAACTTACACTGATATAGTTAGGAAATATCCGACATATGATAAGGAGCTCTATGCCATTATGCAAGCCTGCAAACAATGGAAACACTACATCTTGGGAAAAGAGACGGTCATCCACACTTACCACAGACCATTGGAATTCATCTAGACACAGAGCAAACTACGAAATGAGAGGCACCAAAAGTGGGCCACATATCTTCAGCGATTCCATCTAATACTCAAACACAAAAAGGGGAACTCAAATACAACTGCAGATTGTCTGAGTCGTCCGTCAATTACTGCACTCACAACAGTTCTTGACTTGTGCGGACATGAGACTGCCACTTGGGGTGCTTTGTATGAAGCAGATCCTACCTTTGCTGTACATATCAGGTGCTTCAAAAAAGTAAACATGTTTCTGATTTCTATTTGCAAGATAATGTCCTCTGTCATATGGGGCACATCTGTGTTCCAGTTGCAGAGCAACAGAAGATGATATGGGAAGCACATTTCAGTAGGACAGCTGGACACTTTGGTATAGAGAAGATATTGGAAGTTCTTCAAAAACACTTCTACTGGCTCCATATACGAAAGGATGTGGAAAAATATCTCAAATCTTGCACCCCATGTGCGATAGCCAAGCCAACAAATAAGAAGCAAGGATTGTACACGTCATTGCGAGAACCAACCAGGCCTTGGGACTCTGTCTCAATGGATTTTCTCTCTGGTTTGCCCACTGCAAAACATGGTAAGGACTGTATTTTTGTGATAGTTGATCGTTTTTCAAAAATAGCTATCATGATTGCTTGTAAGAAAAATATATCTGTTGAAGAAATTGCTCAACTCTAGTTTAGTCATGTATGGCTCCATTTTGGTCTCCCCAAGTCCATTGTCTCAGATCGAGATCATAGGTTCCTGAGCATCTTCTAGTCCACTCTATGGAAGATGATGGATACCAAGCTGATGAAGTCCACAACCTTCCATCCACAGACTGATGGTCAGACAGAGGTGGTGAACCGCTTGATTGTTCACATGATTCGGATGTATCACTCCAAACATCCACGTACATGGGATGAGGGGCTTTTTTTCATACAACATGGATACAATTGGGCCCTGCATAGCTCGACCAAGCACATTCCATTCCAAGTATGCTTCCGGTTCCAACTCATGGCACCAATTGATATAGCCGTTCCATTCTCCACCATGGAATACACACCTCATGGAAGATCTGAGGTAGCAAAAGCAACAAAATTCATTGAACAAATTCAACACATCCAACAGCAAGTTCATGACATCCTGGAGAAGATGAACCAGAAGTATAAGCAACGCCATGACAAACATAGGATTGCACACCATTTTGCTGTGGGTGATAAAGTTTGGTTGTGGCTTCAGAAGGAACGACTTGCAGGCCCACACAGAAAAATTCGGCCTCTGCGATATGGTCCCTACACCATCACGAGAAAAGTTGGAGAAAATGCTTTTGAGTTGAACCTACTAGCCTACTTTGGTCTGCATCCAATAGTCAATGTGGAGCTCCTCAAACCATATCATCCATCTCTATTGGACACTTCAGTCGTAGCAGAACAACTCGACATTGATGAGCTTGATCCACAGAGTTTTGCTCCAGTGGAGGAGGATCAGATTGTGGACACATGGATGAAGACAACCAGAGGACGCTCTATTCCGCTTTATTGAGTGGTCAGAAGGGGCCAACTTAGCCACCAAGGTGAGTGGCTCACAGAGAATCAAATCAAGACACAACTGCCACACCTGATGAGGAACATTGATGCAATGGGGACTATTGCTTTTCAAAGAGGGATGAATGATCCAGGCAGCAATTTAGGCGACAATTCTGGTGACAGTTCCACCCCAATTGATAACAGAACTTTCGGGAGCCATAACTTTTGCACTGTAGCTCCCAATTGACTCGTCGTTTGAACCGTTGGAAAGCTAAGAATGAGGGGAATGTCATGAGATGGCATATAGCCCCGCTAGATGAAGTTTGACCCTCGAAAACCCAACGGAAGTGCCCCAAATTTCAATTTTAGTAGTGCAGTCTAAAAATAGTAAGTTTCTAAAAATAGTAATTCTTAGAATTCTGTATTGTTTTAAAGCGTGGAAGTCAAACCACTTAATCTCCCTCGAGATTGGTGACCTTCCACATCCTCCTCCTGCTTTCAAAATAGGTATAAATAAAGATGTAATCCGAAATGAAAAATCAGACATCTCTTCCCAGAGATAAACATATAGTTGTATTGCGATCTTGAGTAATAATACATCTCTTCTCAAAGAATTCATTGTTACTGTGTTATTTCTTTGTTCTTGAGATATTTATCAACCAAAACTTTTGAGTTTTGGATCAGAGGGAGGTATTCTAGATTGGAAGAGAAAGTACATTATGTAACATAAGGTGGGAAAAGATTCGACCACCACAAGTAACCATATGATCATTAGCACATAACTGTCCTTTTAAATTTACATATCAGCATTAACTATTAACTTTAATAACATAAAGTACAGTCTTGATATGAATATTGTTAAGTATTTAATAACATTCTAATTTTCATCTTAGTTATATTGGAAACTACATGAAGCATATCTTTAAAATTTATGAACTTATCTGGACCGAGAGGCTTGGTAAGGTTGTGCATTATCACAGCTCAATTTCACAACCATTCACAAGCTGCTGAATGTAGTGATGATGTATCTCCACATGTTTTGTTTATGCATGGTATATAAGATTTTTCATCAACTTGCATGACAGTTGCATATGTTTGTTTTTCGTGTAAGTCTCCAAGTAACCTATTTAATCATACTGTCTCATTGGCTGAACAAAGGCTGCTTTATGTTTTGCTCATGTGGAGGAAAGTGCAATAGCAGGCTGCGTTTTACCCAGCCAAGAAATTGCAACCGAACCAAGACTAGCAATATACATGTTGCATTCAAGCCTTGAACATTGCATTTTGTGTGGCTTATCATATAAGCCATGAACAAACAACAAACTCCTATATCCGAGGAACAACCTCACAACAGATAGCTCAAACAAACTAAAAATGTAAGTGCTAATGATAGTAAACAACCCAAACAATCAAAACACCCATGCAACAATATATGTGGACATTATTTATCTAAATATTTATTTACCCTCACGTAATGATTAAATTGGAGACAATCCAAATGATTCAATTTCTACATCAATAATATGATTTGGATAAATTGCAGACATGAACTTAATCAAAGTTTATTCTTGCTGCCAATGCAACAAATATCACCAAGTGCCCCTATGGTCACCGATCCATCTCACCGGAGTACATAGGTAATTATCCACTACAATTGCCGAGTAAAAATAGGAGGTGGTGTTGAATACTTGGTTTCCTGAGTTCACTCTGTTGTACCTTGAAGTGTTGTCTTGTCTTGAATTTTTCATGTTTCACCTGTTTGATGTTAAAGGGATTAATTGCCACACAAACTTTATTATCATAATATATCCAAGACTAAACAACATAATGCCATGTTATAACCTGAACGGGATATTCTTGCGTCGATTTCTCGAATGTCCAACACCTAATGCTCTCCAACCTTGAAGAATTTTTAGGTATATATTGCACACAAAATTATTGTGCTCTATCTATGTGCCCCTACTGCCTACTCCAACCTTCATGGAAACTTGCCATTCAGGTTTGACTTTGGCCTTTGTAAATGTGCCAGGTCTAAATCCCTGTGAAATAACAATAAAAGCAAAATTTACCTACTCGTCACCTTGCACCATTTGCTTGCCTGATCTTGTAGATTGACCATGCATTACCTATGGTTATTCACCTCCCTACACATCTTTCATTGTGGCATAAACCACATTAGTGTCTTTTGTTGGCCTCCCTAATTTGACTTTGAAGATTGAGAATCACTCTTTCCTTCACTAGATCCCTCCTTGGAACTTAAATCCTTTGGTGTTTCCAGCTTTGAGACTTGTTTCATTTCAACACATGAATATGTTCCAAAATCAATAGTAATCTCCCCTAAACAACTATTTGTAGATTTAGCATCCCCTGAAAAGAATGGTATTTTCTCATTTACAACATCTCCAATTACCACAATTTATTTTTGTAGAGATGTCAAGTAATCTGTATGCCTTAGACTGCTCATTATAACCAATAAACATATATGTTTTGCTTTTGACATCTAAACCACTTTTTTTTCTTTAGGAATCAAAACAAAAACAATGCAACTAAAAACATGAAAATCAATTACATCAGGTGTTTTCCCTGGCCATGCTTCTATAAGGCTTTACAAGGACTTCCATTAAGAATGTAAATTGTTGTATTAACAACTTTTGCCCAATATCTATAAAGCACATTCCGGCTCTACACCATGCATTGAGTCATCTCCATAATTGTCCTATTCCTCCTTTTTATGACTTCATTTTGCTATGAGTGTATGGAGTAGTATAGTGCTTGTGTATACCTTCCTGCTTGCAGAATTATTTAAAATGTTTTGAGAGGAACCATTCTCCATTATCTGATCTAAGAATTTTGACCTATCTACTTATATGTTTCTCTACCAAAGCTTTCCATGCATCAAAATTAGAGAAACAATCCGACTTTAAAAAAAAAATAAAGCCACATTTTCCTAGCAAAGCCAGACACTGTAAGTGTTTTCATTGGTCCATGCAAATCAGCTTGTTCTAGGTCCAAGACTTCTTTGGTTCACCATGCTTTATTAGGATCAAACGAATGTCGAATTTGTTTTCCCATTAGACACCTTGTACACACATTCTGACTTTCTTGAATGAATGGAAATCCATTCACCATATTAGTCTTACTTAGTACATCCAAATATCTATAATTAAGGTGATCATACCTCTCATGCCAAAGTACACTATTACTTTCCACTGCTGCTAGTGCATGTGCTTTTGTTGTTTTGGTATCAACCACTTCATACCAATATCAACAACAATCACTTTGTTATTATGAAGAATAGTTAATACATTTGCTTTCTTGAAATTTTACACAAAAATTAGGATTCTTAGTTATATCACTTATAGATAGAATATTTTTGTTCATATCGAGAACATACCGAACATTCTTGAAAGTGAAACTAACTGAATTGTTTAATGGAATAACATTTCCACAACCTCTAACATAGTGATTTCGATCATCATCCCAGGAAACAGATTCGCTACTGCTATTATTTTCAATGGAATTAACATACCGGTCTCTGTGACTTGTATAGTCTTCGGGTGCACTTGAATTAAAGTATTGTGTTCTAGACTTGTATGACTGGTCTTGAGATGCCATAAATGCAAAATCGCTTGTTGCCCCTTGTTCATCACCTCCAATAACATTTGCATACCATGATCTCTTTTGTTCCCTTGCCAAGTCGTGCTGTCTTTTTTGATAGTCTCTCTTGAAATGTCCAGGCTCTTTATAGTAATGACATTGCCACTTTGATATATCACCTTTGGAAGTGTCTTGTGACGAATTGCTAGTATTTTCTATTTGCGCCTTTGAACTTTGCACTGAATGAACTCTGTATTGCATGAAGGGGATACTTCTGTTTGATCTTGCCTTCACTCCTTTTACAAGAAAATTGTTGATAACTTTTCAAAACTGAGTGCTTGAGTCTCTGCAATCAGATGCAAGGACTTGACAAAGGAATCAAAAGATGATGGCAAACTGGGCATCGCCAAAGCAACCATGTTTTGATAATCTATTGGATTCTCAATTATAGATAATTGATCATTGAGATCCTTTAGACATAAGAAGTATTCTGAAACATATACTCCTTGCAACTTAATGGAAAACTGCAACTTTTTCAAATACAAAGCCCTTCTAGCTTCTGAAGCCTGATACTTAGTTTTGAGATTTGTCTATAATACAAATGCTACAGTGACATTTCTAACTTCTGGCATTAATGTATTAGCAACCGACAATTTCAGAAGCATTAATGTCTTTTTATGTCATTTGCAATAGTCTTCAGAGTCATCCTTTGGTCTTTGTTCTTTGGCGAAAACAATTTGGTCAAGATTCCAGTGAGTATTTTATGACACCATAGAATGGAATTCTTTCCAGTTAGTTTTTGTGACTCGGGTAATAATAGATGCTAAATACCAGCCATCTTGACCACTTACTTAGCCCATCTATACCACAAAAACAGTTAATTTGAGAAACCGAGACCTTTTTAGGCCAAACAAAGACCACTTCTGGCGTTGTCTACCTAATGTGGACAATGTGGCAAATTTTTAGCCAAAAATACACTCCTGATCACAAGATACAGAATTAATCAACTTTGAAGCACATTTAGATGCGAAAAAAAAATAATTTGTATAAATTATATAAACTCGTAAACTTTAAAAAATATTAAATAAAGTTATACCAAACAAATCTCTTTTTCCCTAAATATTTATGATTTGCAAACAGCTACATGATAGAAACATTAAAAACCTTGCCCCCTGTTCTGCCGAGTGTCGTCCGGCTGTACTTTGCATTTATTGCCTCCATGACAATGTCTGCTGCATATTTAGCTAATTATTTTGGCTGCAAAACAGACCTAAGACCTAAATAAATATAAAATAGACACCCAAGCTGATGATGCCGTACAGCTGCACCTCTTTTCTTCTTGTGTACTCTTTCGATCATGGTTCTTCTCACAGATGGCGCCTACCTTCTCATGTTGCACCTCACGCCTCCTCTATGCTTCAAACAGCACTTGATATATCTCAGATGTTGCGCTTTGTATATGCCTGCGCTCCACTTAAGATGTTTATTGCTGCCCTTCTCTTCTCAGACAGATTCTTCTGCTGCCCCTCTTCCTTTTTCAACGTCCTGTACTAATTGCCTGCACTACAATTTACAATCTGAAACTTACAAAAGTAGTGCCTCTTGCGTGTGCTTCACACCTTTTTTTTTTCCAGACCTGCACTATATTCCACACTCTTACACAACGGTTTGACTGCATTCATTCCTATTTTCTCAGACTTGCGCTTTATTCTGTACGTTCTGAGTTTTCTGCTTCAAATTTTATGCTACACACCTCTGGCAAAAATTAGCAGTGCTACCTTTCTCAGGGCTGTGCCTCTCTTTCCAGGTTCCACTTCTCTCAGTGCACCCCAGGCAGTTGCACGCCTCTTGCAGAGCTGCTTTCATTAGCAACAAAAATCAAGAACAGCACTATAACACCTTTATGCACTGTCTGATTTCCTTGCAGATTCACATATGGTGCGACCCAGACTGGAATGCTTCCTCCCTTATAATGAGATCTCTCTCAAACACCTCAGGCAACATAGGCACTTACTGGCTCTTCTTTTGATGGCTCTGATACCATATCAGATTGCATTATAAGCTGTGAACGTTACATTCTGTGTGGCTTATTATATAAGCCATGAAATAAACAACAAACTCCTACATCTGAGGAACATCCTCACAACGCATATTAGATGCACAAACAAACTAACGACCTAAATGCTAAAGATAGCATACAACCCAAACAGTCAAAACACCCGTACAAAAATATATGTTGGCATTATTTAGCTAATTATTCTAATAAACATGTGGATTTTCTATCATCAGTAGAACCTGCCAAATCTGAATCTGTAAAACCTGTTAACTGAGAAGACATGGTTTTTATATACAAGATGCCAGAGTTCACAATGCCCTATAGATACCTCAGGATATTCTTTGCACTTTTCTACAATTGATTTTTTCAGTTTCTAGGGTGTCAAATGTTCTTTAAACTCAAGTACTTTCTTTTACAAATCTTTGTCATTTTCTAGGGCATCATTGTTTCTTAAATTTATGGATGCTTTTCTGAAATTTGTTTTCAGTTTTAGGGTATCAGACCCTCAAATTTCTGCATGTTTTCTAGAATACCCTACGGACTCACATTTACCATCGGATTCCCCCAAACACCAAACACCATGGCTCAGATACTATACAAAAATTAGTGGACAGTTGTAGAATATGAGAGAGAAACTGGAGTCTGATTCATCTTAGATCGAAATAGAAGGTACATCAAATAAAAAGGGGCGGTATAAGACTTGATTACCACAGCTTAGTGCATACTCATTAGGACATAATTGTCCTTTTTAGTTTTATCTTAAAATTAACTTAAGGTTAGTAACTTTATATATATTTAAAACTTTAATAATAATATGGCCATTGGTATGTAATAACATTTTAATAAACATGAGTTGATTAAGGTGTCACATATGCTGGGTAAAATTATGGAAACCTTGACTTTAACAACATACCAGCTCTTCTCCTTAGCCAGAAACCTTTTTACACAATAAACTGCTTGGCAGCAATGCCAATGGGGTCTTTGAGAAACTAGCCCCTCAAACAGATGTATAAGGAGATATTGTTCTTCAATCTCCTAAACAAAGCATATTTAATCCAGTTTATCAGCTCTTGATAACTCGGCCATGGGGCATTTAAATTGCAACTTAAAGGCTGAATCCTTTAATCTGGGGATCTCTTCTTGAATAAAGGGAGAACCTAGTTACACTAATAGAGATTCACCTGCTTTTATTACATTGAAGAGTGGCCTTTGAATGACCTGGAAGACATTCTCAATATTTAAATGGCCAGTATCTGAACTTCTATTAACATTCATATTTAAAGTCATCTTAACCAGAGTGCAAATAGATTTTTCCTTGGAGGAGACATCTTCACATAATAATGGCTTTGAACCCATTCTCTGCACCTGAAAGTCTTGCTGAGCTAGCAAGACATACAGTCCAATTATCTGCTGGTTATATGGACAGGTTAGAGCACCATAGCATGAACACTGAAACCTATTTATGCATGTTGCACGTAGTTGTAGTTTGGATTTTCCAGGGCAGGTTTAATATTACTATTTATCATTGTCAAAATATATGCATTTATTATAAACTTTATACACTTGAATCCATTTACCCTTGTACATAAAAACATGAATGGATGGATAACTTATGTAGTTTAGTGGCTCTTGTAAGATGATGTGCTTGTGTTTAGTGAATAAAGAGATAAATGGATTAAATTAAGAATATCGATTTTAGGAAATACTTGTAGCCTAAATTACACTATTTTGCATTGTATATCAATGAAAAATTAAACTATAGTTGAAACCCTTGTTGGCCCCTAGTAGGTCATTGGAAAATGAAAATGGTGCTTTTATCCACTAGAAATGAATTCCCTATTGCAACTTGACAAACATTAGGGTACAACGTCACATCTGATCTCACCAATCACTTTGCCACTAGTTAGAAACTAAATTTGCATTATTGGCTAATATCAACATTCTCGTGTAGCTCACCCAAGCACTACTGCCGCCCATATGTTGTGACGATTTTCTCGGGCTCTTAGAGTCAAGTTTTCGTCTCTCAAGTGTCACAACCTCCTTTGGAGGCAAAAGAACTGGGAATGATAGATAATCCGATGCCTTTTGAACCCAAAATGATTATGTGCCACACATGTAGACTCTTTCCACCTCTTGAGATTGGTGAGTGTAAGAGAAACAATGATCTTTTCAATTAGGTGACTTTATGCGGAGCAACCAACAATCATGGATAGCTTCGCCACCCTAGATTGCTTGGAAAATGGGATACACATGAACCTTGAAGTTTTTCTATGATGGTTTATTCTTGGAATGTTTAAGACCTCACTGTCATCCTATAAGTGTATGGTTAGAGCTAGTTGTTAGTTTTTTGTTAATATGAAGTAGTTGTGTTTGCAAGAAGTTAAGATATTTGAGTTTTCACTCCATTCCACTTCTAGAACTATTTGGTTGGGCATGTTGTGCCATCTGTCCAACCATGATATTGGATGTGGCAGAGTGGTCATGTTACTTGCGCCTCACTTGGCACCACATATTGGTAGTTGGGGTTCTAACCCAACTCATCAAGTGGTGTGGATCCTTTTTGATTTTGATGGTTGCTTCCCTGGCATTGCTGACATTTATGCCTTTAATGATGCTGTTGAGTGGATGATATTTTGGTGGTGGGTTTTTGACTCACTACTTGACTCCAATTGGATCCTGTGGCAAATTCAATATGGTTGAGTCCATGGAGGACAAAAGCGCTTCTCCCTATGCGGTGGTGCACAGGGAAAATAGAGGTATGGTTCTAAATGCGCCACTAGCTCGGGTTGTTTGATCCCAACCACCGCCAACACTGCTCCTCTAACTTGGTTTGGTTTACTTCCATAGACAAGGAAATGACACAGTGCGAAAAGCACTAGATATAGCGTTGTTAGTAGAGCAAGATCTCTTCTTTTTTGCTAATACTATCGACTGTCTTGTTAATGTGATTGAAGAGGTAATTTTGTTTGAACATCTACGCATTTGTTTCTCTATTAAGTGGTCTATGCCTCTGGTAAAAAGAGTTAAAGTCCCAAATTTACCTTAATTGTGCATCCGACCCATGAATAGATGCTTGACCATATCAAGTGTATCTGATACTTGGTCCCATGTCCTTCAGTGGAGCTTGGTTGGATTAGTTGGGGGGCAGATGCTATCTCTCAACCACTACTTTCCTCCATGTCTATGCCAAACTAGCCACAATATTTTGGTAGAGGTCACACAAGGCATCACACTATGAATTTCTTAGAACTTCAAAGAAACTTGAGCTTTCCCATTTTAGAGAGGACCTTAAAAAACAAGCGGCCATGTGGAGGCTTAAACTTAGGTTCAATAGGCACACAAAGCTCGTGGTGCTCAACTTCGTGCTTGTATGCATTGGTTGAAAGTTGGGGACTAATTATCCAAAGAGTTTTTCACTCTCATTCTGTATCGATTGGTGGTTGACAAGATATAGGCCGTTCGGGAGGCTAACTAATGCCTCATTAGACTATTTGACATTCTGTAAGCCTTTGTGGCTAACTATCATGGAGTCTTTGCTGCTCAACCAACCTCCCTAGGCCGTGAGATGCCATCAGGGAATGCTTTCAGGTGGTGCCTTGCTAAGTCTTTGATGCTCAAGGGGTCATTTGTGATTTCCTTCTTTCCATCAAAGACATTCATGAGGGAGTCTCACAAATGGCCTCCAATAAGGCATTTGGGATTGATGGTTTCCCCTATGTATTTTATCATATACTCTCAGATATTGTGGGTCTTGACTTACACCAAGTATACTTGGAAGCTATTCATACCAACTCTTTGGGCAAGGTCATCAACGAAGGCAACATATAGTTTATCCCAAAAGCTAGGGATTCGGAGCTCATTACCAATTGACGTTCGATCAATCTCTTAAATGTCTCCTATAAAATTATCACCAAAGCCCTTGCTCTACGGATGAGGTACTTATTGCCTCATATAATTCACCCTGAGCGATCTGGTTTCATTTGCAATGGATACATTTTTGGACAATGGCATTGCAGTTTGGGAAGGCATGGAATGGACTCGTTCCTCTCAACAAAAAGCCTTCTATGTCAAAATTGAATTTTAGAAAGCCAATGATAGAATTGAGTGACCCTTCATCGTTGCTATGCTTCTGGGTCTTGGCTTTGGTTCTAGGTTTGTTTAATTGGCTAACATGCTTTTCCAAGATGCTTGTTCCTGTAGTACCATCAATGACGTCGAATATGATGTTTTTGGGCTCTTTAGATCCATTAGGTAAGGTTGTTTGTTAGCATCCTCCCTCTATTTTCTTGTGGCTGAAGGTTTTAGCTATCTCTTAGTTGATTTCATTGCTATAGGTCTAGCTAAGGCATAGCTCTCCTTCAATGTTCTAAACAGTTGGTCAATGGACGCTTGGCAGATGATTCCTTTCTTACTCTTGTTTAAGAGGAAGCATTTGTAACTCATGCCATGTAGTGTTTGGAGTTTTTTTGCCTTTGCCTAGATTTTCTAGTCAATGGAAGAAAACCCAATGCTACAGGTAGTCTAACACTCCTAGGCCCCAGTGATTGGGAGACTTTAAATGGAAATGGAGACAATCTAGGGTGCAATTCAAATTTCTTGGAATCCCCTTTTTTGCCTTTTAGGCGGATATTTTAGACTTGTAGAGCAGTGTGTTTCATAGGGTGGAGGAGAAGATTGCATTTTGAGTGACTAAACCTCTCTTCCTGGTTGATAAGTTCTAGGATTGTTCTAAAGTCCTTGCAGCTACCCATATTAATTACTCTTGTTGGGCACCCTCCACAACGACCTATTCTATGTTGGAGTGCCTCCTTAGGGACTTCCTCTAGGCCAATTCTGAAGGCTATAAAGGATTCCATAGGGTTTCATGGGACATTTGCTTCAGACCCAAAGAGGTAGGAGGACTTGGCCTTCTTGATATCAAACTTCAAGGCTTATCGCTCTATATCAAGTGGATTATTCAAGCTCTTGAAGGAGATGAGGCCTGGAAGACTCTTTTGCGTACTTGCTTCTCTCAGGGCATTTCCTTTGGTAGAAAAGCTTGGTAGGCTCTTGGCTTACATTCCCTCCCCATTACCTTGTGCTAGTCAAGATTGTTGGCACTTCTGTTGCTACATGTATATGGAAGGCTTGGGAGTTGCTTAAACTTCATCTCCTTTGGGATGGGGATGGTTTCATGTTTGGGCTCTCTATAAACTCTCACTCCTGTTGGAGGTCCCTAGTATTCAGTTAACATGGTGTTTCCTTTTCCATGGTCCCTTGGGTCAAACATATAGGGTCTTCAAAAGGGGAATTAAGGTTGTTGTTGACCCTTTTTGCAAACGTTCCAAAGATTGGCCCCTTGGCTTTCTCTCAAGGAACAATTTCAGCTCAATAATGGTGATCTTGAATCCATTAGTGAGATCCATAGAGCCATTCATAAGGAACTTCTTCACAAGATTGGTGTTCAGTCATCAACTAGGTGGTGGAAAGATTGGAAGTGGCTTGTTGAGACTCTCTTCCACTGGTATAAACCCCTACTTGTTTATCAGTTTCTTTCTCTTCAACACATTCAATTTGATACTTTGAGTGCTTGCTGTGATTTACATATTTTTGAGGCTATGTGGACTTGAAGGTTTGCCAACCTTTGGAATTGGATGTTAGGAAACCACACACTCTACAACAACAAAAGAATAACAGAATGCAATAATGGAGATAATTAAACATACTAAATACCCAATATGCATGAGACAAAACACATGATTTACATGGTAAAACATTAGCAAAGCTAAGGAAACATCCATGGTGCAAGATATCAAGTTTTATTAATTTCAAGATGAACAGATTACATGCAAACTCGTGTAAATTACAGGTGAACTTTACAAATTAAATACGCCTAATTGGCAAAGCACCATTAGGATTCCTCCTAGAAATAGATTGGAAAAATGCCACTAGGACTTTCCTTATAAAAATAAAATCCAATGGAATTTGTCTTCCTAGATATAGGAGGGGAATTGCTCCCCACACCCCCCCCCCGTCGAGGAGTGGGCAATAAACCGCACCGCAAAAGGATCTAAGATTTAACTTTGTTATCACATATCTAACAATCTTTGCCTTGACAACAATTTTTGCCCGATATCTTGCCAACCAACTCATCACCTTTTTCTGCAAGCCAAGAGAATCCAAACACCATTTTAGCTTCTCTAATAAAACTGGTTTTGTTAACATATTTGCACTATTTTCCTCTGTGTGAACCTTCTCAAGTGCTACTTTTCATTCATCAATCACTGTAATAAAATTACTTAGATGTTCACATAGAATGATTATATATCGCACTGAAAAAACAAATATGAGAGATCACACAACAATAATTGACAACAGAGTAGAATACTGGATAATATAACAAAGCCACTTCGAAGGGGCAACCTCCACAACAATGCACTAAGAGCAGAATACTTAACTTGATGATCAAAGGCTAACCACTACTTCCTATATATAGTCTACTTAGCCATGGTTATTCCATAGGCCGACCTAACTAAGAACATAGAGAAATGTAACCAGAATATAAAAGAGGTATGTAAGCCACAAGTCGGTCACACATAACCCTAGACACGTCAAAGGTTAAGGGGGTAGCATGCCCCTCCCCTTCAAAACAACGTTGTCTTCAACGTTGAGTCAACTCTAGATGTTGTTGCAAAAAGGATTCATCCTCCCAAGTGGCATCTTCACAAGGCAGATTCTTCCATTTGATCATGTACTCAATCACTCTAGATCGCCGCTGCTTAATGCACATTTGAAGGATCGCCTCGGGATCAAGAATAACTTTAACTTCCTCATCCAATTTTGGTAACTGAGTTTGAGTAAAAACTCTGTGTCCAATGACTTTTTTCAGGCATGATACATGAAATACTGGATGTATGCGAGTGGAGGAAGGAAACTCTAGCTTGTAGGCCACACTACCACCAATTTTCTGCAAGCTCTGATAAGGCCCATAATACTTAGGGGACAACTTGTTATCTTTTTTCTGTTGCTTTAAGGACCACTGTTTATATGGCTGGAATCGAACAAAGACCCAATCACCAATGTCAAAATGCCTCTCACTCCTGTGTTGATCTGCCTGTTGCTTCATGCGATTCTGAGCCATGGCTAAATTTTCACGCAAACTTGCAAGGACCTCCTGTTGATGGTGAATATGTTCTTCAACTGCATGAACCTTAGGATGGACCTTCAAGGTTGAAGTGATGGATGGAGGGTGGTATCCATATAGTGCTAGAAAAGGAGACATTTTGGACGAACTATGAACATAAGTATTATACCACCATTCAACAAGTGGCAACCAATGAACCCATTTATCCTATTTATTAGAAACAAAACAACGGAGATATCCTTCCAGACATTTGTTGACTAATTTAGTTTGTCCATCTAATTGAAGATGATATGATGAACTATGAGCCAACTGGGTGCCCAAACATGCAAATAACTCAGTCCAAAAATTGCTAGTGAAAATGGCATCTCTATCATTGACAATGATCTTAGGGGTACCATGCAATTTTTGAACTGTATTGAGAAAAATAGAAGTTACTGTAGTAGCAACAAATAGCTGTGATAAAGAACAAAAATGACCATACTTATTGAGATGATCTACCACAACCATGATAACATTTTGACCATCAGATCTCGGTAACCCTGTAATGAAATCTATAAACACCTCTTCCCAACATTGGCTAGGGATGGATAAAGGCTGCAAAAGACACTGTACTAGCAACAAATGGCTGTGATAAAGAACAAAAATGACCATACTTATTGAGACGATCTACCACAACCATGATGACATTTTGACCATCAGATCTTGGTAACCCTGTAATGAAATCCATAGACACCTCTTCCCAACGTTGGCTAGGGATGGATAAAGGCTGCAAAAGACCCTGGGTTTTGATGGTTTCTCCTTTATTTTGTTGACAAATCATACATTCAACGACATTTTTGAACATCCCCCTTGAGTCCATCGCAAAAAAAACTTGCTTGATTCTATGTTAGGTTTTCAAAAACCCTGAATGACCCCCAATTGGAGTTGCATAAAGTTCTTGAAGGATTTTTTGTTTAAAAAGAGAATTCTTACATAGGTATAATCTGTCTTTATACCATAGTGCATTACCTTTCTAAGTGAATTTTTTAAATCCACCCAAACCTTGCTGAAGATTCTGAATCAAATCACGGGTAGCACTATCATTGTCCCATTCTGATCGTGCTTCCTCTAGCCAATCTGCCTGCAGAATGGTCATAGCACATAGCAATGTCTCAACTGATTCATCCTTCTTGGATAGTGCATCTGCGACTACATTGCCCTTGCCTTTCTTGTAAACTATTTCAAAATCACAGCCGGACATTTTAGTTACCTATTTCTGTTGTTCTTCAGATGACAGTGGTTGTTTCAAAAAATATTTGAGACTATCATGATCAGTCTTTACCTGAAAGTGACGACCCATTAAATAAGGCCTCCATTGTTTGACTGCATGCAAAATGGCCATCATTTCCTTCTCATAAATGGGCTTGTGCTGATTTTTACCCTTCAGTTGATGACTTTCAAATGCAAGTGCTCTGCCTTCTTGTATGAGTACAACACCAATACCATACCCAGATGCATTACATTCAACCACAAATGTCTTGGAAAAATCAGGAGTGGCCAATATTGGAGTGGTACACAACGAATTTCAATTGTTTAAATGCCTTGGTAGTTGTATCAGTCCAATGAAAGAAGTCTTTCTTCAACAAAGAGATGAGTGGGGCTACAATGCTATTATAATTTTTGACAAACCTGCGATAGTAACCAGTTAACCCAAAAAATCCCTTTAGTTGCTTGAGTGTCATAAGAATTGGCCAGTCCACCATTGCTTGGATTTTTTTATGATCCATTTTCACTACTGCATGTGAAACCAGATGACCCAAATACTTAACCTCACAAGCTCCAAAAATACATTTGGAAGGTTTGGCATACAATTGATGTTCTAGAATTGAGAGAACTTGTTTCACATGGTGCAAATGGTTTTTTCAATTTTTACTGTAAATGAGGATATCATCAAAAAATACCAGATCAAATTTTCTCAAAAATTGGCCTAAAAATAGCATTCATCAAACTCTGAAAGGTGGATGGTGCATTTATTAGCCCAAAAGGCATAACTACAAACTCATAACGGCCTTCATGAGTCCTGAAAACAATTTTGGGTATGTCTTCATCACGGATCTGGATTTAATGATACCCAAAACGCAGATTTAACTTAGTAAAATAAAGAGCACCATTTAATTCATCTAGCAAATCATCAATGACAGGAATAAAAAACTTATATTTGATAGTGTACTTATTGAGTTCCCTATAGTCAGGTCACATCTTCCAAGTATCATATTTCTTTCTCACCATGACAACTGGTGAAGAATATTTGCTTTGGTTATGGCCACTGATTCCTGCATCCAACATCTCCTGTACCATCTTTTCAATTTTACTTTTTTGGACATAGGGATATCTGTATGCTCTGATGTTGGGTGGTGTACTAGCAAGAATAAGTTTGATAGCATGTTCATGTGTGCAGCTAGGTGGAAGTCCTTTCAACATGTCACCAAAAACAACCGAATGGACATTAATCAGTTGTTGCAGATTAGGGGTAGATAGCTGAGTTGGTTGAACTTCCATGGAAAACAAGTGAGCTACAAATCTTTCAACACCGTTTTGAAGAATCTTTGTTATTTGATGGGAGCTAGCAAGTTGTGGAGATTTAACCCTTAATCCCCTTAGCTCAAATGTCCTTCCCTCAGAATGAAAATGCATGCATCTCAATAGTGCCCAAAGTGGTGAGCCACTGTACTCCCAAAACAATGTTAACGCCTCCCATGGGAATAACAAACATAAGAAAATCCAACAAGTAGTCTCCCATGGCCAGCTTAATACTATGACATTTTCCTGAGTAGCTGACAATACCACCATTTGCAATCATGACTTGAAATTCTGGAGCGGGATAAATGAAACAGTTCAAGCAAGCAACCAACTTACTGTTGATGAAATGTGTGATTTCAGAATCAATCAATATAGTGACCTTCTGTTTCTTTAGAAAACCCACCACCTTAAGAGTTTGGGGAGTATTAATACCTGGAAGGGCATGACAAGAAATAGTAGACTGAGAGTCTTTAGATTCCTCCTTAGGACCTTCATCCTCGCCAATAGCCTCATCATCATCCTCATTGGCACCTTCTATGTAAAACTTATTTTCAGCACAACGATGGTCTTTGCTTCATTTGCTGTCGCAACCATAACACAACCCTTTGGCTTGCTTCTCCTCAATTTGTCGAGGTGTCAATTTGGTGGGTTGAGGATGCGATGGTGCTGGAAAGGTGTGATTATGACCAATAGTGAAGGTTTTCGGTTTGACCATCTCTTTTCCCTTGTCATGTGTGCCAGTAGGATAAATTCTGATACAGATGTTGGGTTAAACATTCGAACCTCCAATTGGATGCTATCTTTGAGACCACCAAAAAACAGATTGGTCAAATTTTTCTCAGTGATGTCTTCCACCCGTAAGGATATATTCTGAAATTGATGAATATAATCCTTCACAGTACCTGTTTGTCGCAGTTTGGCTAATTGACTGAAGTAGTTCGCAGAGACATTATTCCGATAATGAGCCAACAACTCATTAGTAAAAATAGACGATGTAACAGGAGCACTATTTTTTTTCTTTTGAGCACACAACCAATGATATCAAATGAATTGCTCAGGTTCCATATACAAAGATACCACTATCACCTTTTGAGAACTAGGAGTTTGATGCAGATCAAATAAATTCTCAATTTGGGTAATTCAAGTGAGAGAATCCTTACCATCAAAATTATGCATGTCCACTTTTGGCAACATCGGTTTCACAACAGAATTGGAGTTAGTGTTGAGAGGAGGACCCGAATGATGAAGTGGAGGGTTGTTTGACTGTAATTGAGATGAAAGGGCAGCCAATTGAGTAGTGATTTGATTCAATTGAGTGTGAACCCCATTAATCTCTTTGCGTATCCTTGAAACATCAGTTTGAATTGCAACAAAGTCACCATGCCGAACCAAGCCCTTTATGTCACCCTGAAGTTGAGAAATCGATGGATCTGAAGTTCCAGATTCCATGTTGTCGGCAAGAGTCTTAGGAGTTTCTTGCCCCCCTTTTCTTCCTCGTGTACGACCGGCCATATACAAACCCTAGGAGGGTTTTTGTCCAGAAAAAGGTGTACCAGGAGATGGTATCGTTGCGATCGTCTCGCCAACACAAATCCAACGATTGCCTTTGTGCACTACGGTAAACATTTTGGCACCAAAAAGTGTACCGGTAGAATCTACCATTGCGATCGTCTCGTCAAGACGAATCCAACGATTATAATTGTGCAAAGCGAATTTTTTTTACAGACTTTTTTTTAATTAATTTTTTTCAAAAAAGCGTTTCGAACAATATTGCATTGATAGAAAAAATTAATTCTTCCTGGATTGCAAGTTATGTTTTTTTGCTCACTCTCTCAGAAGTTGTGCCTCACCAGATCTGAAAAAACGCCGTAGGAAACTTGTCCAAATTGAAGCTCAGATACGATTTGTAATGAAATTACTTAGATGTTCACACAATGATTATATATCGCACAGAATAAACAAATATGAGAGATCACACCAATAATTGACAATAGAGCAAAATTCTGGGTATATAGCAAAGCCACTTCGAGGGGGCAACCTCCACAACAATGCACTAAGAGCAAAATATTTAACCTGATGATCAAGGACTAACCACTACCTCCTATATATAGTCTATTTAGCCATGGTTATTCTGTACGCTGACTTAACTAAGAACATAGAGAAATGTAACGAGAATATAAAAGAGGTATGTAGGTTACAAGTCAGCTACACATAACCCTAGACACGTCAAAGGTTAAGGGCATAACAATCACATATTTGACAAGATGGTACTTTACTGCAAGACGCTTTGTCCCATTGTGATAAGCTGCATTCTTGGCCAAATAAATTGCACTCTGACTATCAGAGAGTACTTTCATTTTGTATTGCTTTCTTCCAAACTCACCCAATAGGCTCTTTAGCCAAATTGCCTCTTGACAAGCATGATAGGCAGCCACATATTCTATCTCAGTAGTTGATGTAGCAACAATCTTTTGAAGCTTCGCCATCCAACTAATAGGTCCACCTGGAAATGTAAAAATGTAACCAGATGTTGATCTTCTTTTGTCCAGATCTCCTGAAAAATCAGAATCAACATATCCACAAATAGAATCACCAGATCTATTATAAGTGATGCAACAGTCACTTGTGCTTCGCAAGTAGCGAAACACCCACTTCACTGCTACCCAATGTTCCTTATCTGGATTTGTCATATATATATTGACAACTCCAACTGCATGTGAAATGTCCGGCCTTGTACATACCATAGCATACATTAAATTTCCTACTGCACTAGCATATGGTACATGAGACATTGTTTTTCTTTGTCACTACTAGAACATAGACCTAAAGAAAACTTGAAATGGGAAACAAAAGGGATACTAACTAGTTTCACATACTTCATACTAAATTTGGTTAGTATCTTTTCCAAATACCTTTGCTGTGATAACCAAAGCTTACTATTTTTCTTGTCTCTATGTATCTCCATGCCTAAGACTTGTTTTGCTGCTCCTAGATCCTTCATATCAAATGTCCTAGCTAGATGAGCCTTTAAACTGTGGATTTTTGCCATCTTTTTGCTTGCTACGAGCATATCATCAACATACAATGCCAATATAATGAATAAGCCACTGCTCAAAAACTTGAAGTAAACACAATGATTATACTCACTCTTAACAAAATTCTGGCTCCCCATGAAAGAATCAAACTTCTTGTACCATTGTCTGGGTGACTGTTTCAGGGCATACAATGATTTCCTGAGCTTGCAAACAAATTTTTTTTGCTATTTTGTACAAAACCCTTAGGTTGTTCCATATATATATTCTCTTCTAAATCTCCATGCAAGAATGTTGTTTTAACATCTAATTGCTCTAACTCCAAATCAAGTAAAGCCACTAATGCTAAAACAACTCGAATTGAAACAAGTTTAACAACTGGTGAAAAGATTTCATGTAATCAACACCTTCTTTCTATGCTAATCCTTTTGCCACCAATCTGGCCCTGTACCTTTCAACTTTATCATCAACACCTATCTTTCATTTGTAATTCCGTTTGCAGCCGACTGGTTTTCTGCCTTTTGGAAGTTCTGCTAGGTCCCATGACTTGTTCTTATCCAAGGCATCCTTTTCTTTCTGCATTGCCCTTTTCCATTTGGCACTATCCTCATCTTCAAATGCTTCTTGATAACAACTAAGTTCCCCATCATTAGAAATCAAAGCAATTGAAATATTGGGACTGTACTTACTAGGAGGATCCTTGACCCGTATAGATCTCCGTATTGGATGTGGAGGTGTTTCCTCAAGTTTTAAATCTTCAACATCTTCACTATCAAAAAATGGCTGAATTTTCTCATTTTTAGAATCTGAAGATGGCTCAATTTCGTCCTTGACATGTTGATGTTCTAGTTCTTGTTTTTCTTTCATTTCTGCATCTGATTTTAGAAAAGATAATTCATCAAATTGTACATCTCTACTAATGATGATCTCGTGGGCAATAGGATCCCACACTTTGTATCCCTTAACACCATCTCTTTCACCATACCCAACAAAGATGTAATTCCTGGATCTTAGGTCTAACTTTGAATGCCGATTTTTATTAGTAAGAGCATAAGCATTACAACCAAATTCTTTCAAATCTGAATAATCACATGGATGGCTTGTTCATACCTCTTCAGGAATCTTATAGTCTATTGCCATTGATGGTGAACGATTTATCAGATTGCAGGTTGTACAAACTGCTTCCGTCCATAAATGTTTATCCAAATTTGCATTGTTGAGCATGTTCCTTGCTCTCTCCAGAAGAGTCCTATTCATGTGTTCAGGAACTCCATTTTGTTGCGGTGTGTAGCTAGTGGTTTTATGCCTTTCAATCTTAGCGTCCTTGCAATAGTTTTGAAACTCCAAGGATGTGAACTCGGCTCCATTATCTGTTCTTAAACATTTGATTGACCTACCAATTTTCTTCTCAACCAAAGCTCCAAATTGCTTATATATACTAAAAACATCTGACTTTTTTTTTCAGACAATAGACTCGTACTTTTTTGGAGTAATCATTTATAAATGTAACAAAATACAATGATCCTCCATACGAAATTACAGGGGATGGACCCCATACATCAGAATGAATATAGTCAAGAATACCTTTACTTACATGATTTCGTACACTAAACTTCCATCTACTTTATTTCACGAAAACACAATGCTTGCAAAAATCTAAATCTAAAGATTTTAAACTAGGAAGTAACTCGTGATTTTTCAGTAACATTAACTCTTTCTCACTCATGTGGTCCAAATGTAGATGCCATAAATGAGTAGGATCTTCTGCTGTTTTAGATACCACAATTGCTTGATTGATATTTGCACTCCCTTGCAATATGTAAAGGTTCCCAACTTTTAGAGCCTTCATTATGACTAAGGCACCCTTAAACACTTTAAGAGCTCCACCTTGACCTGTGAACTTATAACCTCAGGAATCTAATTCACTCAAAGAAATCAAAATTCGTTTAAGTTCTGGTAGATGTCTTACTTCTGTTAGAGTCCTTACTATACCATCAAACATTTTTGTCTTAATTTTACCAATCCCTTCAGTCTTACAAGAAACATTCTTTCCTAAAAGAATAGAACTTCCGTCAAGGGTTTAGTAAGAAGCAAATCAACTCCTATGCGGACACATGTGATGTGTAGCACCTGAATCCAATAACCATTCATGATGATAAGAGAAAACATTACAAACAAATAAAACTTCATCACTCATACCTTCACTTGTTTCTACCTGATTCGCTCCCGTGGTGGATTTTTCCTTCTTTTCATCTTCTTTTCATTTCCAACCATCCTTCTTAAGATATCCTGCTTTACCGTAGTGCCAACACTTTGCCTTACTCTTCCTGGGTTTTGACTCAAATCTAGATATGCCTTTGGAACTTTTCCCTCTTTTTCTAGATCTTCTCTTAGCAACCATAGCTTCAGGAATAAAAGTTTCTAGACTAGATTTTCTACTCGTCTCCTCAGCCAACAATGCTCCCATAATAGAATCATAGTCAAGCCCATCAACATTATTGAAGCTAATGGAATTTACTATATGATCCCAAGAATCGGGCAAAGTACATAACAAGGTGACTGCCTTGTCTTCTTCGTCCATTTTCACGCCAATACTAGTCAACTGGGATAACAGAGTATTGAAAATATTTAAACGATCAACAATTTTCATACATTCTTTCATTTGTAATGTATACAACTACTTCAAATAAATCGATTTGTTACAAATTTCGTCATGTACAGGGCTTCTAATCTGGGCCATAAGCCTGTCGCAGTCTTTTCTCCAGCTATGTTGAAAAGAACCTCATTTGCTAAACACAATTGTTCTCTACTGAGAGCTTTTGTATCTTGTTCTTCCCAGTCATCGTCATTCATCGTCACAGGTTTCTTTTCCTTTTCGTTCAAGGCTTTGTGCAACCCTTGTTGCACCAACACATCATGTGCTTTGAGTTTCCACAACTCAAAGTTGTTCTTGCCATTAAACTTCTCCACCTCAAATTTTGCATTTGTAACTTTTGCCAGTTGATGGTACAAAAAATAACACCAAATCCAGAACAGAGTTGCTGCAAAATAAGAGTAACCTTACTCTAATACACTTATTAGGCAACCACACACTACAACAACAGAAGAATAGAAGAATGCAATAACAGAGATAAGATAAAGATAAATATATTAATGTCCAACGAATGACCACAAAGGTAGGTCAAAGGGACAACATATTACAAAAGTGTGTTAGGAACAAGCGGGAAACCAAAAAGGTCTCCAAAAACGAAAAGAACAATGCTGAAAGAAAAAGTACAAAATAGGGCAAAGAACAACAACGCTTAGAGAAAAATAAAGAAGCAGGAGAAATGAACAACTCACAAAAATCCTAAACATCGGGAAAGTGGGAATTAACCCTGAGAAGGAAGAACCAGAAGGGGGTCCATCAAGAGTTCTATCCAACTCTCCTAGCATCCAAAGCCGATGAGAAGAAGCTCCGAATAGAAGTATGACCCAAAGAAGAGGAAGGTCTGGTCTGTCCTCCATTTCGTTGCCTCAAGGGAAAAGGCCTTTGTGAAGACCCGATGCATAGTTAAACAGATAAAACACTCAACATGTATGAGACAAAACACAAGATTTACATGGTAAAACCTTAGCAAAGCTAAGGAAACATCCATGGTGCAAGATATCAAGCTTTATTAATTTCAAGATGAACATATTACATGGACACTTGCTGTGTAGATTACATGCAAACTCCACAAAAATAAATATGCCTAACTGGCAAAGCACCGTTAGGATTCCTCCTAAAAATAGAGTGGAAAAATGTCATTAGGACTTTCCTTCTAAAAATAGAATATGATGGAATTCACCTTCCTAGAAAAAGGAGGGGCATTGCCCCCCCATGCACCCTTGTCGAGGAGTGGGCTATAAACTGTGCCACAAAAGGATCCAAAATTTAACTTTGTTGTCATATATCTAACATTGGAGAGAGAATGACCAATTCATATTTTGACTCATTTTAGGAGATTGTGACATAGTTTGTTGGAAACGATGATCAATAGTGAAGCGAGTGCACTCATCACTTTTCGCTCACCAATAGATTTGGGATTTGGGGTTGGTGTTGAGAAGACTATGAGGAATCATTAACATCAACAACTTGTGGCCTAGTTATTGGTTATCCATATACGGGGAGAGGAGTCATTGAAGAAGAACCTATGAAATGGAGTGAGTCAAACATCTCCCTTGAAGTTTGCTTGATCTTACCAATGTGAAGCCAAAATAAGTAGTCACTCAATGAAGTGTTCTTCCCCAATTGCAATAAATGGATGGAGGGACCTCTGTTCTTTCCTCTGCCATTTGCTTCTTAGAGGTGGGGTTCGTTAGGACGAATGGTGAACGATGAGATTTCTCATAGCATAGCAAAAGATCTGGAAAGGACTACGATTGAACCTTCAACAATTTGCGACTAAAGATCATCTCATTTCCAGGGTGTTTGTGCTGGTGGGATGATGGCTTGTAGGTATGCCCCGACCCTCATTAAGCCCAAGAAAGCCTATTTTATTTGGTGCATCCTTTATCAAGGTTTGCCTGTTGGTGATTGGCTTATGCACTTAGGGATTTCTCACCCTTATGCCCCTCATGCTAGCAACCCGAGTCTTTCAAGCATCTTTTTTGGTTATGTCAGCATCTTAGTTAGCTTGGAGACGAATTCACACCCTCTTTCATCTGTTTCTTCCAGACTTTTTCTTATTAAAAATGGTTTGTTTGGCTGATTCGGCCATGTTACTTGCATAACACAATTAAATTTGTATATTTTTCAGTCTGTAATTCTTTTTCAGTTATGGAAAGAAGGGTTTAATGGTATCTTTAACCATATTTCTAGATGGGTATTTTTCTGTTGCTAACAAACTTCTAGTTATATCTAATTTCATGCTTTAGATACAAGTGCAAGCATTTACAATCCCTTCTAGACCATTGGGGAAGAGCCCCGTGTGCTATTTTCTAGGTTCCTCTGGACTGCCCCCGTTGACGGTCTCCCTCACAGGGCTATGGACATGGGGTTGTGCCAGGGGTTGCTCAAGAAGCAGGGGATGAATTTTCTCACCGCTTTCTTGGTATTTTTCACCTAGCCAAGTTTGTGGTGGGTTTGTCACTTTTTCCCCGACACTAGTGGGTGGATGGTTCAACAAGAAGGAAAATTTCCTCAGCTGACCCCTGCAATTTCTTTGTCTAGACTAACAAGAGGAAGACAAGACAAAGCAACTAATAACAATGGGTGGGAGCTAGTACCTAATGTGGAAACTCCACCTGGTGGTGGTGACTGTGGTGACAAGCCGGATGACTTGGAGTCCTTTGCGGCTTCTTTTATTGCTCTGGTCGCATAACCGTCTTGTGTTATTTCTTTTGGGTGCCTCATGGGATTTATATTATGTTGCTTGTGATACTATATCTTTTTATAATTGAAATATTTATACTTAAGGAGGCTTTGTTTAACTTATTATAATTTATTAGGATTTTTGCTACCCAAGTGTTTTGATCTCCTCTCTCGATCCATATGATTTATATGAAATCTTCTTTTGGAGTGATGCCATTCAGCTCACTTTTTTGTAATATTAGCAATGTATTATTTTATATCTGATTAATAGAAGGCACTTTTCAATTTAAAAAAAAAAACATTCTCATGCAGCTTAGTTGTTGGTGCGCCCTTTGGGGGCATGGCCTTGGTCGACATCACCAAAACTTGGTTCTGCTCATCCACTTGTTCACCATCTACTCTGAATTCTTGTTTTTGACCTTAGAAAATTCATTCTAGTATTGTTCATTGGAATTTACTCTAAATGCAGCGCCCAACATTAGTCCTTCCAGTGGCCTGACCTCATAAAAATCATTCTAGTCTTGTTCATTGGAATTAACTCTAGATGCAGCCGCCAACACTAGTCCTTCCAGTGGCCATTCATGCAGAAGCAATGCTTCTGTATCTTCCCGTTCTTGGATTTTGGTTTATTTGTGTTTTACTCACGGTTCTCTTTCCACAACACTTGAAGGCTTTGCATGTTTGTCTGTACTCCTGCATGACCGAGTCAATTCTACAAAATTTCTTGTTCTTGGCTGCAATATAAATCAATTTCTTACAAGCATCTCATAAGGTCTTGACATGAATTCCAATTCCTTGCCAATGTGTGCACGGAAGTCACCAATCCCTTCACTAGAAAAACTCAGAATTGCAGTCTTGTACATTTTGTCCCTGACACAGCCTGAGATATTACTACCTGATAATTTGGTTATCTTTATATCCAATAGGATAGCATTGAATTTTGATCAATTACTCGCAATACTTCCAGTTTGTCATAGGTAGTTGTTTTTTGTTTTTAGATTGTATGCATAAAACTCTCCCATAATATTAGCGTGTCAGATCATCTTTAATCAAACAAACTTCTCTTTATTGTTTGTCACTGTCATCGACAACCTAAATACATGTCCAGTTGCCACAACCAGCTATTGAGTTTTTTCAGGGTCAGCATGTTCATCGTAAAGGGATATGTGCAGTGTAGGTTCAGAATGGAATGATGCCTATGAGCTGCCAGTGCAAGAACTGTTAACTTCATTGGCAACCCAGTATAAGCCTGTATTGAGAGCTTCCTCATAAACCAGCTCCTCCTGCTGACCTTGCACATTGTTCATCATTACGATCACAAGCTTGTGATTATTTCTATCAGGATTGAGAGACACGTCCCCATCCGAGTAAACTTGATCATGTAATCCCCCTTTTAAACTGAGTTCATAGCTTCCAAAATGAAAACGTCTTTAAAGAGCTGTAAAGCAAAAGAGGCAGGACTTTTAAGGTTCACTCTTTGTGCATAAATTTTTTATAGTTTGGCACCTGTGGGTCTTCTGAGGGCAAATCAAATGAGTACAACTATGTTACATACATCAACGACTCTATATACAGAGCAGGAAAAGGAGAATTAAAAGAGGGAAACTGCGAGATATAATGCTGAATGTTGAAGAAGTTGATACTAATGAACAGAAGTTTCCAACACAATGGGAGATTATAATAACTTGTGGAAGGAGTCAGCAAGTAGATGATACTTGTAATCAGACTTTTCACCTGATTAGGAAGACAAGGCAGACAATGGGAGCACCTTTGAGTTTGTCGCAAAGACCAGTGGCAAGACAGGGAGTCAGCAAGTAGCGGATAACTTTTGTGAGAACTGATTTGGACTTAACAAGAAGACAAGGCAGATAGTGGGAGCACCTTCAAGTTCGTCATGAAGACCAGTGGGAAGAGAACTGAATATTTCACCACCAACTTAGCTAATGCAACTGATGATGAGCTTGCTAATTGGATTTGTATGTTTGATAAACTTTAGACAGTGTTTGTCCCAACTGCCACATTAAAGATAAACTAGATTGACTGATATGTTGGAAAGTAAAAACAGGTCTGGAGGAGGAAGGTTTTAAACAAGAAGAGGAAGAATAGTAGCCAATTATCAGCACAGATTCTGAGGATTTTGGCCATATGGAGCTCATGGATGGCAAACAAATGGAAACTAAGGTTCCTGTTTATGAGGGAACTGCTACAGAGAATGAATTAATGAAGAATCAAGTGGCTGAGCTGGTGCAATCTGTAGAGTGTTAAAATGCATGCTTGACTAATTAAAGGACCAGGAAGGTCAAAATATTATGTTTTTAGCATCCTGTGTTACATCCTTTTACTTTCTTCATTTAACAAAATGGAAGAAATACAATATAGGAAAAATGAAAAGATACATATCAACGTTCCCAAGTTTTGCAATGATCATTAAGTTAATTCCTACAGATCAGTGTTCCCAAATTTGTCCAATTTTACGGAACATTAAAATTTTGTTTTTCTTCTTTACGAATTACTGTATTTATTCTATTCTGCAATTTTTTTCTTATAAGCTTCAGTCTCTTTCTTCACATATGCTATGTATATTCCTACTTTATATAAATTTTGAAGAAACCAAGAATATAATGTAGTAAAAATGGTTTGTGTTTGTCCTTGAATAGATCTTGGTTCTGCATTGACTTGGCCTTTTGGTGTTTCTTGGGTTTCTAGGACAGGGGCTTGCGAGAATTGGCAGCAGTGGCTCTTGCTTCTCTAGTGAAATATGATGTAACTTTCTTTGGAGATGCAGTGCTAGACAAGCTTATACCATGGACACTTTCTATTGATTTGAATCTACGCCATGGAGCTACCTTAGCTATTGCAGAAACTGTTCTCGCGTTACATGACTGTAGCCATCAATTTTCTTTAGGTAATGTTTTGAGTTGCTCTGGCTATACAACCTATCCAGTTGGTTGACAGGTAATGTTTACGATGCTCAATTTTTTCTTCCCCCTTTTGTTCACATCCATTGAAACATATGTGCCGCACAATGCATAAATTTTCAGTTAAATGAAATGAATTTATGTATTGTTTGAGTAAATTCATAGCATGAAGTGAACAATTAAAGGCCACATTCCATGTCCCAACAAAACGTGCACCATCACACTTATTTATATGTGGAAATCGTTATAGATATCATAACACAACAAAAAATATTGTCAATATGCATTGTATTTCCTACTGCGTTACTGAATCCTTCACCCCAAGGGGGCTGATCCTGGTATTGCATGTACCAGATACCAATACCAGTCTGATACTCCTCTGGATATGGCCCGGGTACTGACCAGAAGGGTTTGGTACTTCCAGGTTCGTCCAAGGACGAACGCAGGCATACCCAACCTTGCGGGCAGTACCTGGGCCGTACACAAAGAGAACCCACTGTCAAAAACGATTTTATATTCTTTATTTTTTTAATTTTAACTTTAAAAAGTCAAAGTTGGACTTTAAAAAACAATTAAAAAACAAATAAAACTATGGGGAAACCCTAAAAGCCACTCTAACATTCATTTTATCAAAATCAAACAACACACTTTCCTCTGATTGCATACTTACAGTTACCTCTCATTGCATATTTGCTCTCTCACCTTCATTTTTTCAATTGCTTAGGGCTATAACTCCATTCTTTTGTTAATCATACTTCAACACATTTTTTCTATTGCTCGTGCTTCTAATGATTGATGCTTTTGATGAAGAGCAATATGAATATAATGAATATGCTGATTTATCTTGATTTTTGTGTATACATTTGTATATTGTACTTGTTCTAAGTTCGATCGATGTATATCATGACATTTGGCTTTGAATTATTATTAGTATTTTCAAATGTTTGGTGGTCATTTAACATATTTTGTTTACTCTACATATTATGTGGTTAATTTTCCTTATTTAGCTATATTTTTTAATATTTTTAAAATTTTATATATTTTTTGTACCAAAGCTTTACCCAATCCGTACCTAGGCGAAAGGAAAAATTTGTCGTATCGGCTTACTCAAATCCCTACCTCTACCGGGTTCAAATACTTAATATTTCCAAGGAGACGGAGAAAGAGAGGGAGAGGGAGTGAGAGGGAGCATTGAGGGAGAGAGGGATAAAGGAAGTGAAAGAGTGGGAGGGGGAGAGATAGCCTGTGGAGAATATCAATGGCCACAAGTGACCAAACGTTGGTCAATGTGACTCACATTAGCTACAATACAAAAGCACTAGGGTATAAAGGTGCCTAAGATATGGGGAGTAACTAAACACTAAGCAGTAGAGAAATGTATTCATAACAAAAGGGTAAACTAAAGTGGGAAAAACCTCAAGGGAAGGACCCCTTGATGACGCATGGAGCTGACAAAGATGTAAGCAATAGACCATTACAAGGTACCGATAATGTGACATGTTTGTAGCAAGGCAATGGCCCAATGAAACTACATCATCCGTCATCTCCAAATTGCTAGTGCAAGATCTGATAATGCACATAGGGTCATGCCGAAGACGGAGGGGACGAGGTTGGACAATCCTAGGACTAAGTCGGGTAGTCCCCCGAGAACCACTCCTAACATCTATGACCAATGGAATTTTTGGTGGCAACGAAAAAATAATAATGTGTGCTCGCATTCGCGGCTTGGGCTGCAAAGAAGGGGAAGTCACTCGATGCTGAAATGAAGAAATTCCACTTTCCCTAGACTAAAACTGAGGAGGATGGGATGCTGTGGTAGTGTTATGCAAAGAAGAATGTTGTCTTGTTGATTGCTCATATACGCATGTGAATTGGTTGTATTCAGTGGGCTCTTGTCACCTCCAATGCGTGTAGTGGGTTGAAAGATGTAATCAACCTGAAAACTCTAGAGGGTCACCTGCAAGGATCTATGTCTAAGAATGACAGCTTCCGCAGGAAAAATGGCCAACCACCTTTTATCAGGGTACCTGAACAAAGTGGATAAAGAACTGCCCAAATATCTATATTAGCATATAGATATTGGTATCTCCTCCATATCTCATAACTATAAGCATATAAGAGACCTAAATATAAAGTGCTTTTCAATCTCCACCGCTTACGTGGGGTAGAGACGACATATCTTATCACCTTACTAAACATTGTGTCGAGTCTCAAATTGTAACAAGTGGTAGCACACCCTCAATTGTCCATGGGGAATCCTCAACCCATGTGACCAATTATGATGGAGATAGTCAAGCTGAATGATGATGTCATCTAAAATACATACGAAATACTTAGCATAGAAAGCGACTTGGGTTGAGTGGTTCTGGTGAAGACATACAATTGTTTTGAATATATTGTCAGTATGTGTCCTCTTTGTCAACCCTATTGATGACCTCCCTCAAGGGAAGAAGGCAAAGGCCATGCATCTATGTAGCATGCTAATAGAATAAGTTTATCAATAAAGATGCAAATAAAGTGAAGGAACAATTTGGTCTCAAGATACAAGCAATGTTGATGCCCAATGGGACCCAAAGAGGCAATTGTCTCAGAAGAGTAAAGGGTCAAATATGGCTGTTTCTCCTGGTTTGAGGCTGAGCTACCCAGGTATATGAGTCTAAGGATGTAGAAAGTAAGCGTGAGGATATGACAAAGGGCTTGGGTGAAAATTGGGCTTGTATGATGCATTGAGAAACCGACAATTGCATTGAATCATATGCTGAAACATGAGAATCTGGACTTGGTCTAGTAGATCCCAAATTTGGGCCTCAAACCTCAGAATGATAAAGAATCATAGACTTTATGATTGAATTCAAGAGGCACATGTTCGAATGGATATATTGTATATGTACCTGAAGACATTGGCACTCTCTAGTAGAAAGTGAAGCATATCCCTTGCAAAGATGCGTCTAACAGTCAAGCCTTGGACTAAAAGTCAATCGAGAAAATTGGACAGCTAAGTAAGTGTAAGCTATTGTGATTTCCATAGGTTATCCTTTGCAGAATAATTGCAAACAAGAAATAGCTTCCTTGGATGTGTTGAAGACCATGACCTTAGATTTCCTATGGTTCTTCACAAGTTGGTGAAGTTTGCAAAATCGAGCATGGGCATTCAACTATCTCTATAAACTGTTCGCAAATTGAGCAAAGAGGACAATATCATTAACATAAAGCGGTAAAGCAATCAGAATATGATGCAATATACAACTGTCATCAACCTGAGGATGTTTTCAAGAAATTTGTCAAGCTTATCTGTGCAAGTTGGCTTGTAAATCTAGAATGATGATAGTGGAGACGAGGAGGCACATCCCCACACTTCTTGAGCTCTATCACATCGGTTTTCTCTAGAGTAAATTCTTGTGTTAATGCTCATTTTATGTGTTGCTTCATTTCTGCACACGCTTGAATTCATTTTTTGCAACTGCTTCATCAATTTATCAACACTGAAGGTATCAAATTGTTGAATAATCATGTGGACAGAAATGGTGTGGATGGCATATAACTTTATTGATGTTAAAACAAAGAAGTGCAATGCAAGGGGTGAAAACCCATGTGGTGGGCTTCCGACTTTAAATAGTGGCCCACCCAAAAAAAACTACTTGTGGGAGTTCCTGAATACTAGCCTTTACTACCCAAACACAAACTAATATAAGGATTTAAGCCTTTATAATATGGTTAGTTTACCAACACCTAGACCTTCATATAGTTAATTCTAGATTTTTTGAAGAATTTTTTAAGTTATTTTCTATTGAAAAATGGAAACATTTCAGTGTAGGGGGTGAAGTATCTGTATTTTCAACTGAAGCACTTGTTTTTTGAACTTGTGGTAAACTATGTCGACTCCAATAAAAAACAATCCAATGAACATGGTAATCTATCCCATACTTATCATTCTTAGCCTTTTCTTTTCCAAGTTTCTTTTCATTTTGGGAAGGTTGTTGATTAATCTCAGCAGTGTTCGTGGTTCTTGTTTCATCAAACACAACATCTTGTCGCATGCTGAAGGAGTCTACACCCATTTTTCTCATATAAATATCCAATCATCATACACTTGGTACTCCTTAAATCCAACTTCTTTCTAAGTTCACTTGGTAGGTTGGTACCAAAGTATAACAAGTGCAACCAAATATTTTCCTTGAATCCAAATTCTTTCTAAGTTCACTTGGTAAGTTGGTACTAAAGCATAACAAGTGCAACCAAATATTTTAAAATGATTTAACTCTTAGCTTGAAACCATTCGATGCCTCAAAAGGATTAATACCTTGAAGTGATGACGCAGGTTACCTGTTCTGCAAGTAGTCTACTGCTTTTACAGCCTTTGCCCAATATATTTTATCCAGATTTTAATACTCCATCATAGCCCTAGCCATTCCAGCCAAGGTTCTGTTCATTCTTTCCACCACTCCATTTTGTTTTGGAGTTTAGGTATTTGCAAACCGTCTCAAAATGCCATAATCATCACAAAGTTGGTTGAATTCTTTTGAAAGATTTTCACCACCATTATCTGCCCGCAAGCAAGCAATCTTCAAACCAAGTTATTGAAATTCACGAACTTGGTAAAAATCTGATTTTTTCTTCAAATAATATACTCAACATTTTGGACAAGTCATCAATGAACAAAAAGAAATACCTGCCACCTGTTAGTGAAAGCGCCCCCATATCACATATGTCACTATCTATAAGTTGCAATTTTCTGTTTTCTCTCCAAGCATTATATTTTGGGAAACCACCTGCTTTGTTTACCGAGTAAACAAGACTCACAAAGTACATGTTCTTGTTTGAATGAAGTTAGTCCTTTCACCATACTCGGCCTTTGAAGTAGGGAAAAATATGAATTCAAGTGCCCAAATCTCAAGTGCCACAATCTATGTCTAGTCATTCTTATACTTTTGCTCTCAACTATGGCTCCTTGCTTAAATCCTTTGGGAATTACTTGGAAATGCATTCTAACCAAGTTACCATCCTGAAAAATTGTTTTCATTGTCTTATATTTTCCCTAGTGGAATTAATCCTCAAGAGTCCATCCTCCAAAACTATTTGATAGCTCATTTTTCAAATGAAAATTAAATAAAGTAAATGCTTTCCTAGCATGGTTGTGGGAAAAATCTGCTCCATATCAAGATAATATTATATCGAAATGCGAGGAATATTTATTTACATTACATTCTGTTCTAAAACCCATCGTTACTCATTAGAACCTTGCTATTTTTTGCTGGCCGAGTAATCGACGAACTTCTCATGAGCTGAGGATAGTCTGATACTCATGAGTAGTAATTACTCATGACTTTTTACTTAGCTACTGTTTTCTTATAACCTTTTGTAAAAAAATTCATTTTCTTCATATGGTTGTTTTTTTAATCTATTGTTTACTATGCTAAAGCGATTTTTGTTTGTTGCTGCATGATTGTCAAAAATAGCCAAAAGTATTATGTGATATTACAGTTCCCTCACTTGTCATTGCCACATATTTTATTGTTTAACCTACATTTGTATACCCAATTACCTGCTCGTTTGTGAAATTTACTCCTTACTCTATCAAGAATCAAAACAAATTAATTGGCCTTGGCTCACTTTGATACTAAAATGACACTTTTTTGGTTTATATCTTATTCCTAGAGATGATGTGCAAATTATAGATATTATTTAGTACTTCAAGTTTAAACTTCTTAGTTGGGTTATTCGAGTTGGCATGTTGTGTGATTGAATTGATTCCCATCAGCTTTGGAGGTATTTCATGGGGATTTGAGAGGAAAGAGTCTTCATTTTAGATTTTTTTATTTTGTTTTGATTGTTTTTCCATTTTAGATCTACCTAGGGTTTGATTTTTTTTTGTTTGTTTTCCATTTTTTTGAATCTTCTACTTCTAGTAGCTAGGGTTTTAAATTATTTTTAAACTTTTTTATAGGGTTTCAAGAATGGTATTTGGTTCAAGTAGTCATGCCTTTAGGGTTAGAAAGTCTAATGATCTTGCATGGAAGAATTGCAAACATGGTTCATAATACAACTCTGTTATATGCAATTATTGCGAGTTTAAAATGAGTGGAGGCATTAATCGCCTAATATACCACCTTTCGCAAAACTTAGTAATGATATGAGATCGTATGACAAAGTGTTGCTTGAGGTTCGAAGAGAAATGATTGCTAGCTTAGCTCTTTATGATGAGAAAAAAATGAAAAGAGAAGATGGCTGTAGCACGTGTATCCGAAAATGAATAGTGGGCAACGAGGGCTAATTTTAATGACTTAAGAGTCTTTTTTATTGCCCCAAGGGTTTGGGGACATGGCTCATCTACTAGTGATAGTTTCTGAACCACTGTGTGCTCACAAAACGTCAAGGGGCCCTCCTATTATAGGAAGACTCCAACCTAGGAAGACTCCAACTATCGTGTGCTCACAAACATCTAGATGAGCCCCATCCCCAAACCCTTGGGGCAATAAAAGAGGCTCTTAAGTCACCATAATCAATATTTGCTACCCCTATTAATTACGGATGTAAGTGCTTCAATTGTCCTCTTTTTTTAATTATTTTCTCCTCATAAAGAGATAGGACAACACTGATCTCTCTTTGAGCTTCAATTTGAACTTTGTTGCATAATCGTTCATCATTACATAAAATTTGTGTGATGTGGAATTTGAGGTAATTGTTGCGTCCATTCATCTTAAATCCATAGTAATTGCATATGCCGAAGTTGTACTTTGTATTGTCTTTGCAATGCTTCTGTGTAGGGCCATCAAACTCCCTAGCTCTATGAGCATGCCTACTTAAACTGGACGCCATTCTTGAAACTTTGTAAAACAAAGAAAAAAATATTTTAAAACCCTACTTGCTAGAAGTAGAAGATTCAAGAAACTGAGAAAACAAATTAAAAAAAAAAAAAAAAAAAACGCTAGATAGGATCTAGAATGGAAAGAAAAAATCAAAACAAAATAAAAAAATTAAAATAAAGAATCTTATCTCTCAAATCCTTTTAAAATCCTTCGAAGTTGATGGGAATTAGTTGAATCGGGTAGCCTACCAATTCAAATAGCCGATTAAGAAGCCTAAACTTGAATTATTATATAACATTTGCAATCTGCATTAAATCTCCAGGAATAAGAGTTAAGCCAAGAAAATGTGTCATCTCATTATCAACACAACCCAAAGTTGATTACTTGTTTTGATTCTTGAAGAAGCAAGTACATTTCATAAACAAACAACTAAGCTGGTCTACAAATGTAGGTTAAACTAAAACATATGTGGCAATGATAGGTGAGTGAATCACGATATCACATTGATAATTTTGGTTGTGTTTGACAATCATGTAATAACAACTAAAAATTGCCTTAATAGAGAAAAACAAAGAAAATCACAACCGTATAAAGAAAAAAATATTTTTTTGTTGTAAGTTATAAGAAAATAGTAGTCGAGTAACATTTTCAGACTCGCAGGTAATAGTGAGTAATTACTCAAGTGTCTTAGATTGTTATTCGACACGTGAAAGTTGGCCCACTACTCGGTTAGCAAAAAAAATCAGTGTTCTCTTGAGTAACCATAAGAGTAACTATGGGTTTTCAATCAAGTATTATATACATGTGAATTAAAATCTGCAGGTACCTGGCGGAAATTCATGATAGAATGACATTGTTTTCCTAGTTGAGTGACCGGCTATTGTATTGTGAAAATATTATCAGGGCTTTACTTGTGGTTTTTGGTGATTAATTACCGCGGTTATTTACTAAAAACCACAAGTAATTGCTCGCTACTTGGATTTTATAACTTCCAAGATAAAAATACGTTATTTTTCTCATTACATCATGATTTTCTAGGGTTTTATGTTTTGATTTCACGATTAGCTACATTTTTGGCTCTGGTTTTGTGATTTTCTAAGATTTTTCTTTGATTTAGCAATTTGCTAGGGTTTTTACTTTGATTTTGCAATTTTCTAGGGTTTTATGCTTTGATTTCATGATTTTCTCATTTTTTAGCACTGAATTTGCGATTTGTTGCTACTACGTGAGAATAAAGTAGCGTTTTAGTTTATTTTATGAATTTATATGTATTTTAAAGTAGTGATAAAGTTGTCGAGTAATTGTCGAGTCCTCAGTATGGGTCAAAATTTCGGGCTGTCAAGTAATTGCCAAGTACAAGTTTTTAAACTATGTTACATACATATATTTTATACTACAACGGGGTGTTTTTATGTTATGACATTTCTTTATTAAGTATGCCACTCAAGTGACATTCCCCACACATGGCCCTGTTCAAAACAATATTAGAATAAAAGAAATTATAAAGTAATTATTGACTCATTTGAAATGAGCCAACTCCCTATAAAAAGTCTAGGGTTAAGTCTCTACCTGTGGATCCTTTTAGTCTCAACCCTCCATCTTCTACAAACCCTGTGCAATCCCAATAAATCCTTCCGAGTCCTTTAATAGGATTTTAACCCATACCTTGGGTCATTTGCACACACGAGGAGGAAAAGGGAATAGTGAAGGGTAGAGGGAGATGGCTACATTCATGGCCTTCACTTCTCTCCATATCGATCTCTTTGGGTAGAACCCAAGACTTGGTCCTCTTAGTTTTCTCTCATTTTATTCGCAAAGTTTTTCCATGATTTCCATGTTTTCATTTCACCGTACTACTCTATCTAATATTTTGGTTTTTTCTTTGTTTACATGTGACAAGATTTAATGAGGAAGAGGTCTGGGAGGGTTTTGAATCCCCTTCTCTTTTCTCTTTGTTCCAAAGCTTTCTTTTCTTGTTTTAAAGCAATTCAATAATACCTTTGTTATTAATTTTTTTCTTTTAATAAAGAAAAAGAAAGTGGTGAGGGTTCAAACCTCTCCCTTTACGTCTCACCCCTCTTCGTGGGGGTTCCTTATTGTTTGTTTGTTTTAAAGAATAAAGTTAGCGGCTCGAACTTGGCCAACGTCCAAACAAAATATAACGTGGAGGGCTTGGCTCTACCAACTCTTGCCACCTATGATCTGCAACCTAGTGGGGCTTGGCCCGATTGACGCCCTCTTGTGCACAAGCTCATTGCTGGATCAGTTCTTATGTGCTGACTTCCTCACTGTTGGGGAGACCTTATCTCGCCGATCATCACTTACCTTTCCCTTGGATGGGTTTCGAGCCTGTCCCCCCTTTTTTGTGTCCCTCAACAAGTTATTGTATGCAATCCCTTTGCCTTCAAATGCAAAGAAGACTGCACAAATAGTTTGTTTGTTCTATTTTTTTATATTAAATGTAAAACTTTAGAAAACAAAATTACCTTCATTTAACTATCAATGACCATCTATAATCCTATTCACCATAATAATGCTCCCTGGGATGTGTCTTGGAGATGGGAGATGGGAGATGCCTCCCAAGTCTTAGAAACTTTGTTTGAAGTCACTTGTATTTCCTAAAAAAATGTCCCTTGCCTTAAAATTAAACGAAGGATTTTTTCTAATAGTAAAAGTTAAAAATTAAAAACTTAAAGGTAAAGTTGAATAATAAATATTAAAATCTTAATAAAAAGTAAAATTTCAAAGTTAAAATTGAAATTGTAATGCTAAACATTTCAATGTTTATGAACCAAGAATCTTATGTATCTTGTTTTTTTATTTTCATATATATATATATATATATATATTGCTGTCTCCGAGTACCCCCTATACCCAATGTTTGAAAATTAACATCTTGTCTCCGAGACCCATCCTCATCCTCATCTCCTAGTGACTATGCTATAAACATTGTTTTACAAAAAATACACTAAAATTCTATTCAGGGCTACCCTCTAGTTTATATATATATATATACATATATATATATATATAGAAAATCCTATAAGATGTCTCTTATGTATATATATTAAAATGTATATAAATATACATATACCTAAGCATATATGTAAAATGATTAAATAGAAACAAAAATTTGAAACCCTAAAATAAAAAGGGTATATATATATACACACAGATATATCCATACATATAGACATTGTATATATAAATAGATAAAAAATAAAATGACTCGAAAACTTAATAAATTCCTAAACAAGATACTATAAAAATTGCTTGCAAATTTCCTCCAACCAACTAAACTTTCCTTCAGAAATAGAATAACAATATTGATGAATATAGGTACATGCTTTTTGTCAACAACTAAAATGAGTGACACCTAATAAATTCATCCCACATTTATTTTGTTAACATCAAAAACCCCAATAATCTTGCTAGATGGATAATGCATTTCAGAAATGGTTTCCACCTCATTATCATCATTTTTGGAAATGATTTTTGCCTAATTATAATTATTAATTCGAATTTGCTATAGAATATTTTCTAATCACAAACAATGATTTCTGGACTTAGTATATTCATCTTTGGTTTTCTTATTCTCTCCTTATTATTGACATTTACTTTCCATAGTTTCCTAGACACACAATCATTTAACTGGTAAGGAATTGTGTCGATCGACCAAAAATACACTTCACTTGTTTTGTGTGCGTGCAAATCACGTGTGGTGGTGTTGATCAACTCAATAAAGAAAAAATCAGTTGATCGACTCGTTGTCAACAAACTATATGTTTATTTGAATATTACATTTAATTTGCTCGATAATTTTTTTTTTTGGAAAAATCCAATGGAATAGCCAGTCAATTTACACCTGCAAGGTGATTTTATCAAAGATTAGCCAATGGAGTTATGCATGCCATGTTGGATTAGCCAGGTATTATAGAAAGTTTTAGGGGTCCGTTCTTAAAATTATTCCTGAACACCACAAGGAGAATGTGCTGTATCAGGAACCGGTTCCTACCGATTTTTATTGGTTGCATTGATTGTCATCTTCTTCTTTTCTTGACAAAGAAATTGTAAGGACCAGCCAAATAAATTTTCCTTGCTGCTAAGTCGTCCACCTATTAGTGTCGGGGAATACATGACGAAACCCACAACCACCACCGCCAAAAATCCCATATCTGCAGCCTCAAAAGGGAGATTGACAATGGGGAGAGTCTAGAGGAACCCAAATAACAAAATACAGGGCATTTCCCCAATGGTCCAAAATGGACTACAGACGCTCCACCTTCAAAATGAACCTCCTTTGCTTGCACTTGTATTTTAAGCATGGCATTAGATATGACTAATCCTTTATTAATAAGAGAAATAACTATTTGTTGAAATATGGTTAAGGATAGCATTATTCCTTTCTTTCCATAGCAGCAAAATAATTTCAGAGAGAGAAAAATATGCCAAAATTTATTGTAATATGCAGGTAACATGGCCAAATCCCCTAGAAGCACCATTTTCCTCGAGAAACTCTATAAGAAATGGTTGAAAGAGGGTGTGAATCCATCTCCAGGCTGACTAAGCATGCCTACATGACCTAGAAGGATGTTTGAAAGACTCAGGTTACTGACATGAGGGACATATAGAAATAAAGAAAGAAAGAGAGAAACTATATTAATGTCCATGGAGGACGAAAAGTAGGCCAATGGGACTCAAGGATACAACTGTTAACAATAGAAAGTTCAAGGAAAGAGAATTCAAGAAACTAAAGTACATAAGATGAAGTAAAGCATTGTGCCACTAATAAAGGTGGTAATGGAACCAATACAAATAGTATAAAGTGAGAGACCCCTAAATGCATAAGCTGACCACCAACATGCAGACCTTGATAAAGGCTGCACCAAAGAAAATGATCTTTTTCAGGCTAAATGAAGGCTTTCCAAAGGTTGGAAAACCTTTGGTTCAATGAAGCCTCATAATAGTTTAGCTTCCTGCGAGCATCTAGTCTCAAATTGAAAGCACTGAGGAGAAAGCAACTGATAACTGAGCTGGGGTTTGTACCAGTGTAAGGTAGTCTCAACATACCACTTCCATTCTTCCACCCCCTAGTTTTGGGACTAAACACCTATTTTGTGGATATCTCCTCAAGAACAATCCTTTGAATCTTAATGATGGATTCAAGTTCTTGTTACTTGGGAGAAGGCCAAGAGAGCCAAGCTCCGGAACGTTTACAAAAAAAGTTAGCAACAACCTTAATTCCCTTTTAAATAGCTTGATACTTTTGACCCAAGGGACCATGGCAAAGGGGATACCATAGTAATTGAGCACTAGGAACCACCGAAGGGAAGATAATTTAATGCTAGCCCAAACCTGAAAATTTGAAACTATCCCCATGCCAAATGAGATGAGGTTTAAGCAATTCCCAAGCCTTCCAAATTCTCTTTGCAACAAAATTGCCAAAAATCTTTATTGGTGCAGGGGTAATGAGGAGGGAATGCAAACCTAGACCCTTAAATGCCTTTCTGCCATAGCGAGTGCCTTGGGAGATGCAATTACACAAAAGAATCTTTGAGGCGTCATCTCCTTCAAGAGCTCAAATAATCCACCTGATACCAAGTGTCGAGCCTTGGAGTTCGATGTCAAGAAGACCAAGACCTCTTACCTCTTTAGGTCTACAAAGATATCTCATGAACCCATGTGGAATCCTTTAGAGCCTTATGAACTAGCCTAGAGGAAATCCATTAGGATGCACTTCAACTTAGAATAGGAAGCCTTGGAAAGTGCCCAATAGGAGGAGTAATAAACATGGATAGCTGTGAGGAGTAATATACATGGAACTTACTAGCTATAGAGAGGCATGGTTACCCAAGAGGAAATATTATTTTCACCCTTTGATCCACATAGTTCCACAAGTTTGAAGGAGATGCCTGAAAGGCAAAATGAATGCCAAGAAACCTGATTTGTTTCCTAGGATGTATCCATTTCCACTTGAAACCTTCCCACCATTGGGGCATGGGGTGTTAGACTGTCAATAGCATTGTGGTTTATTCCATTGAATAGAGGAACCTGAGGCAAGACAAAAAATCTCTAGGCACTGCATGGCATAAGCAACATATGCTTCTTCTTCAGGAAGAGTATGAAATGAGTCATCAACAAAATGCCCATTGACCAACTGCCGATGGGATTGAGGGAGAATTATGCCTTTAACTAGACCTCTAGTGGGATAGTCAGCTAGAAGATAACTAAAACCTTCATCCATAAGAACATAGAGGGAGTGAGCTAACAAACAACCTTGCTTGATATAGAGAAAGCATGTGCATTAGCACATTATCTTGAGATGGGCAAGGAGGAAGGTCCATCAGCTGCTTCACACATTTCAAATTCACAAGGTGGTCCCAAGCCAAAGGGAAAAGGTAAATGGAAAGGGGAGCAAAATGCTGTTACTCTTGCAAAGAAGGATACTAAGAATTATTTTGGGTTTGGTGTGAATGGTCATACAAATGAAAAATGTTGGAAACTTCATTATGAATTACATCTTAGAAACTGCATAAGAAGGTGTTCATGACTTCATTTGTTGAGGGGAAGAATCTTGGGATCAGCTCTGATGTGGATGAGAAGATTGCTTGCACTTTCATTCAAAGATAGGTATGTTTGAGTAGCAAAGAGGCCATGAACATAAGTGAACTTGGCAAGCTCTTTTGTATCATGATTCAAATAAAGACAAAATATGATGCTCTTTTTTATTCTTGTTCATGAGCAAATCTGATTTCTAAAGAGTTTGTAGATAAGCTTTGGTTGGTAATATGTGATCATCCTCATCCTTACTTGTTGGGTTGGGTGAGACAAGGAGTAGAAATAGAAGTCACTAAACAATGCTAAGTAAAGCTTGGGATAAATGAACTTTTTAGTGATGAGGTTTTGGTAGATGTTGTTCCCCTTGACATGTGTGGTGTAGTATTTGACAACCCATATAGGAGGTTTGTTTTACTTCTTTTGAGAGATAATCAAGACAGAGGGGTTGTTGAATATAAGGTTTCTACTAGCATGACTACTAACAAACAACATAAAAAAATGAAATATAATTTGGTTTCCGTTCACATAATTGATGTGTGCAATCCTTTGAATCCAGTCTTCTTTGACAAAACTCTAATTCGCTACAATGTTACAAGAATATAGAAATGTGCAAGGTTAGTGGCCTTGGCCCCCTCTTGAGGGTTGCAACTACATATCTGGCATGCTCATAATTAGTGTTCAATGTAGTTATAATGCTTGTGAGTTTTTCCAATTTAAAACAAGAGAAATGACTTCACCTCCTCTCCCTATATAATCAAATGCAACTATATGTTTCACCATGACCTCCTTTTGTTACAAGATGTGACAACATAAGACTTGGAATGATGATGATGCAATGTGTAGGCTCCTTGATTAATGTGCAAAAAATATACTCAATGTGCAACACAATAAGGAAATTATCAGGTGGAATTGATTGATAGGAGGTGATTAATGACTAAGGGTACACTTGTATGTATAGGGTTGTTTTTACTCAAATTTGTACACATATGCGCGAAGGTCAACCATAAAGAATAGTGATAAGCAATAATTAAGGCATGGGGGATCAGCCCGAAACAAAAAGGACCTAAAAAAGGAAGAGGGCCATAATCGATGGACCATCGATTGTGACCCAATAGGTAAAAAGGCTCAAAATAGCGATCAAGCTGAGTAGAGGATGACTGAATGGAATCTTGATGTTGACAACTAACATTTCTGAGGTGTTTATGAGGAAATTTGAATGATTCAATGTTGTGAAGGTCTAATGTGGATGGAAAGTCCCTGAAAAGAGTGAAATGTACACAAATAGGCCAAGTGTGAGAAAACATGACAAAGACATAATAGAAAAGGTCTTGTACCAAAATTAGATGTCTACATAATGCCCCACTTTGATGCATCTATGTAAATGCATATGTGCGTATCAAAGTGAAATAGAAATTAAGTGCATACCTGGCATTCCCTGATTGGGATGCAAGGATGAATACTTTGTATTATTGAGATAACTCCATCCACGCTTTGTTGTCAACAAATCTAGTGGACCTACAAACAAATGTGAATGCATGTGAGTAGATCAATGTCTCGATAAATTGGTGCGAATAAAATGAAATAATAGTTAAAAAAATGAGCATAGGAACAATTACACCTGTTGGTATGCAAACAATGTTGTCAATCCTTGAAACTCTAGTGCTAAAACTGGAAACAGGAATTGAAATTTGGGAATCAATGGCTCAAAGGAAAAAACTCCACTTTTTGATCAGATAAGTAGATATGTGGGAACTCTTGGTCTCTCTTGGTTTGTGTAGTTCAACTATCATCAATAATTAATGATAGAATATATGGCGGTAGAATAGTTGGATATATGCCCCCGTTTTGGGGTGAGTGATGTCCTTGTTAATGCAAATCACTCATCTTAAAAGGCAGAGTCATGCACACCATGTGTAACAGAAAAATAAGCTTGATTGTTTTAATAATTGAAAGCACATTTATAACACATATATGAAGCTATAGGAAAATATCATGTAAAGCTCAATAAGATTATATCATCAATGTGAGGATGACATAGTAGGGAGGAGGGGAAAGTGACATGCCCTGTTATTTAGTAAACAAGGACAAAGATATGCCCCGACGTGGTAAGATATGGCAATAGAAGTACTCAATATATAAATAATAATCTTGTTGTGACTAGGTGGAAGGAGGACAATGTGATTTCTTAATATAAGCAATATAGGATCAATAGATACACAGGTGCATTATGCCACCAATGGCAATATATAGGTGATAAAAGTCTAGATGTGTGGTATGATGCCCCCAGTGGCAATATACAAATAGGATCAATGAAACTCATGAGATAGGTGTGGGTACGATGCCCCCAATGGTAATGTATAGGTCACAAGGTCAATGGGATAGAGGCAAAGGACATGTCTTAATGTAGCAATGTGCCCCTAGGAGGGTTGGATATATCAATGAAGCCTACATACAATAGTAGTAGTATGGCTCAATAGATGTATGGTAGAGACCATGGCAACATAAGCAATGAGTATAGTATACCGAAAGTAGTACCATGCATGGTATGGATTATGGCACCAAGGATATAGCATAGGCAATGCAATTAGACATAGTCATGTAACTACACATAGAATAGATGTAACCATCAAGAAAGAAATATGACCCACAAGCGATCAATGACCCAACATGACAACTAGAGGATCCTCCATGGACAACAATGGATAAGACATCAACATGAAACATACACAAGTACAAGCACACACATGCAGACAATCGAGCAACTATAGGGCACACAACAGAACACACAATGTATCCATGTAACACATAGGATGTAAGTTAGAGCAAGTTATGGATAGTCAATATAAGTAGCTCTATATGATAAATGGAAAGTAGGAAGAATATAACTTGAGACCCACGGAAAAGATGCCCCCACTATATACATGTCTCTTGTGTAATGTCTTGGGTGGGAGCATGATGAAAACACAAAGCATATGTAAATCCATGATCTTATGTAACTTGCATATCTTGCATCTCACTCACTCAAAGAATACAATGAGAAACAAGTGTGTAACATGTATATGTAAACCTATAGCATAGGTAGATAATTACGATATGTATCCATTGACAAAAATAAAGACATAATTTTTTGATTTTTATGTTTTTCTATGTTTTTGCATTTTTATGTTTTTTTAGAGGGTTTCGCCAAGGGGGGAGGGAGCCAAGGGGAGCAATCAGGAAGAAGCAAGGAGAGCTCAATTGAGAAAGAAAGAAGCCTAGGGGCAAAAGCTAAAAGGAAGCATGATGCACCCATAGTGAAACACAACTCTAGATGGCGGCACATGGAAGGCACGACACATAGAGGAAGGAGCAAACAAAAAACATTTTATGGTGTGTTATATCTTTGAAGCGCAAGGGATAGGCTAGCAAGGCTAACCGACTATCCCATCAAGATGCCCATAATAGGTTGCCTTCTCCTCCCCATGATCAAAGTCTAAGGAACTCATGGACCATGAATGGGAGGAGTTAGATGTGTCAATAGAAGTAACCAGAATGTGGTCACGCATTGTGGTAACTTGAATCGTCACCAAGATAGTCATTGTTGGAATGGGCTAGAGGAACTATCTTAACCTCTTGTAAAGAAGCATGCGTATTAATTTGAATGTTTCATTGTATAGTTGTACTCTTTGTAGGTGCTTTAACATTAACATATGCAAGAGGTTGTAAGACAATCTTGTGATGTGGATGAGTAAGTACCATAACTCTAGATGGTGTAATTGCATAGTTACCAAGTTGGGTTGGATCTAGGGCGTATCCTGTTAGATGCAAATTTTTAGCATCTTCCGGATTAATCCGATCCGATTCGGGATTTTTTTAATAAAAAAGTAAAAAAATGAAAAAGTACCCTAAAAAAACATTTAGACAAACTCTAACAAACATTGTATATATGATATGAAGTGCAGTGAATCCAAACAAAAAGCTGTGAAGAGTATAGAAGGCTATTGTTAGTGGAAAATGTTTGTTTCTTAGTCATTTTCGATCAATCTTTGCAAGTTCGAGTTGAATCCACTGTTCCAGGGCACAATTCAATGTCTGTAAGTCTGAAACTGCATCTATTTGTACATTCGCTTATTTTCAAGGAGATTGAATCATTGAGGACACTTATGTGTGCACAAATTGATGGCAGCCTTTTTTCAAAGAGTTTGATGACGAACATTGATAGTAGAGGCAAACCACAACGACAAAGGTATTAGTAGCACACAAGATTGAGGTAGGTGTTTTTATTTGAGGTTTGTTTAAAATTGTTTATATTTATTTTATAGTTTAAGTTTATAATATTTAGGTTTTAATATTTTACTATTTAGGTTTTAATATTTACCACAGTTTATAATATTTATTTTATATTAAATTCATTTAGTTTTTAATATATTTTTTAGTTTTAGGTGTTGAATGAATACAACATATCCAAAGCAGGGCCGATGTTGGGAGTAAAGGAGAATGAGCGCAAGCAAAAGCAAAAATTGCGAGGGCAAGCAGACAAGAGGAAGTGAGAGTATAGAGGCATATGGAAGAGTGGGGAAGAAGCAGAAAGCAGAGAAAAGATCCAAAGAGACGACAAAAGAAATCCAGGAAGGAATGACTGGGAGCAAACAGACTGAGTAGGATCAGGGAGGCTTGGCACAATAACTCAATTGTACTTCTAAGGGAAGACATGTTAAAAAACATGAAGAAAGAAGAGGAAAGGATTGAGTATTTGTGGAAATGGGTATAGATCATTGTGGGCAAGAAGATTCATGCATAAACCCTCGATCTAGGTATTTAGGGCTGGATTTCAATTGCAAAAGCGCCCTATCAAGGGAAAATGGGTAGATGAAAGTGGAGGCCAGGAGGCATACAATGATTTTGGAAGAACTATATGATATTGAGCTCAAAGTAGAGTATGCTAGATTTGCAATGGATGAGGATGTGAAATTGGTAGAGGAAGCATTTGGAAGAAAGAAGCAACAAGACATTGAGGCGTGCTCCATCCCTATCCCCCTCTTAGATGGAGGAAAAGCCTTAGGGGCAAAATAGGTACCAAAAGCAAGTAGGCATATTCTTGTGGATGAAGAAATAAGTAATCTATATCTAAATTTCTAAGGAAATACCTATCATACAAATTCCGATGAAGACTTGGATAAGCTCTGTTGTGACTTTTTGGATAATGCCCTTATTTGCAAATTCATAGGCTCTTGGCCTAGTATGGATTCTTTGAAGCAATGGATGGGTTCAAATTGGCACTCTTGCCCTAGGCTAGATATTCGTTTCTTCGCACAGGGCTACTTTCAAGTCACCTTTGAATTTGCCCTAGACATGGATCCAGTGTATAATGGGAGGGGCCATGGTTTTTCAGAAATCCAGGGCTTTATATGAAACACCGAGAACCTAACTTTAACCCAAGTGAGGAGATTATGCATAAAGTTCTGCTCTGGGTCAGGCTCTATGAATTGCCTCTGAAATATTGTAAGGAATTTCAGAACAATCAACTACTAAATTAGGTAAGTTTATTTGCATCTCTGAATCCATTAAGAACAAAGAACTAAGTAATCTCTTGTGTATCTATGTTTTGGTTGTTTTTGCAAAACCTATCCCAGAAGCGATAAGGTTTTCTTCTAAGTCAGGATCTTGGAAGCATGATATGGATTATGAATGTCTTCCTTTTAGATGCTTCACTTGTAGACAAGTTGGACATATTAGGTGGAACTGCCTTGCTTTTTAGAACCAAGGGAGATTATTCGCTCCTTGGAAAGTTGACCCCCTGACCAAGTATAATCTGAGGCTTAGGGTATTACAGAGAAAGTGTGGAAGCTGAAATTCAGCAATGGGGAAAAGAGAGCGGATTTCAAATGGAGGCACAATGATCTCTTCTACATTACATGTAAGTACCTCTAGCCCATTAGGCCAAAATTGATAAGCAAGATATAGTCGGGCAAGGTAGCAGATCATCTGAAGGTCAGATTGAGGCCTTGGGAAATGACTCATCGATGTCGGGATGATGGCATAGAGTTACCCCCATTCGCATCTATAGAGGAGATAAGATCAAGAGAAGGGAAAAAAGAGCTTTTGCATAAAAAAGTAGCATGGCTTCAAGAGCAAAAAATAAAAGATTCCCAGGTCTACCCAAGTAGAGGAATTGTGAATTCCACTTTGGATAAAACCCTGTAGGAAACACCTCCACTTAGATCTAAGGTCAAGGACCGCCACCTTTGGATATTGGACAAAATCCAATAGGGAAGAATCAAGAATCTCCTCTTGTAGTAGAATTCACTCCAGAGAATTCAATGCAAGATTTACGACGGGATTTTAATCTATTTAGTATGGAGTGACAGTCACTGACAATTACGATGAGTTTTTAATCTATTTAATTATTGAGTGAGTCATTGACAATTACGACGAGTTTTTAATTTATATCTAGCTTTACATAGATTAAATGATTCTGATCTATCAACAATGAAATATTAATTAGTAGATCTAACTCATGAGTATTATTGAAGTTTGATACAATAATTTTCAATTTGATAATCACTTCAAGCCCTCAACTTCAAGGAATACTGAAGTCTGATACATATTACATATTACATATGAATGAATGAATGAAAACCATATTCAAGTGCAATTTTCAAAAATATTACATATTGTCCATTGTCAACTAATACATATTATAGACTACACTGATTAACATTGACGTATAGTGTCTATGAGCATTGTAGTTTGCAACTTTGTACTTTGTACTCTTTTTTGGTAAAAAATTAATAAAAAATATACTTATAGCATTCTCTACATTCATTTCTCATGTCGTTTAACAATGTTTTACATGTTATTTAAGGTTATTTTATGAATTTATACTTAATTAATAATTAAGTTGCCAAGAAATTCTCGAGTACTGAGTCCGAGTCAAAATTTTGGGCTGCTGAGTAATTGCCAAGTACGTGTTTTTGAACTATGATAGGGTTAGAGGATTGGCCAATCTCCCCGACGATGATGAAGGATAAGAAATCCAGGGGCATTTCATTTAGGTTTGAGTTAATGTGGTTTTAGGTCTCTACCTTTGAGGATAAGTTGCGGACTTGGTGGAGAACACTAGTGAAAGGCTCCAAAGGTTATATTCTCACTCAAATGCTGAAATCAGTAAAATCTGGAATGAGAAAAGTTTTGGAAATTTGTTTGAAAGAAAAAATATGGTTGAAGGTGAATTGCAGAACCTCCAAGAATCCTTAGCTCAAGGAAATTGGGACATGGAAAAAAGTTTGTTGATTGAGCAACAAAGAACTCTCATACAAGAGGAGACATTTTGGAAACAAAAATCAAAAGTAAATTGGCTGAAAGAAGGAGATCGAAATACTATTTTTTTTCACCTCTTTGCTATAGTAGGTGAAATAGGAATAGGATTGATAAAATACTCACACCAGATGGACGAACCCTTGAAGAATACTAGGTCATTAGGACCGAGGTAACAAATTTTTACAAAACCTTGTTAACCGAGAAAGGGATAAGCATAAGTGAGGCCCATTTTTGTTTTGAATGTCATCCCCTCTTGTATTTTAGACTAGATAAATTCAGCCCTAATGGCGCCAGTTTCTTAGGAAGAGGTGAAAGCAACAATTTTTAGTATGGGGGGGGGCAATAAAGCTCCAAGACCAGATGGATTCCCTGAAAGATCCCTTCCCTAATCTGATCCAAATTTTTTAGTTTAAGTGGTTTGACATTTTGTCAAACACTTAGCATGCAACTGTTGAGATCTGATATTTGATTGTTTATTTGCAATTTTATACTTGTTTCAATGAATGTAAGATATAATAGATGCGTATAGAGGAATTACAGTACTTATCATAATGTAAGACCAATGGAAATCTTTATTTCATTATGCCATAGGTTTTTACAATAAACTCCAAATCTGATCCAAAACTGATCAGAACATAACAACCCTTAGATTTTCCCTAACATAATATTATTTCTAACAAAAAAAGAACTACATTAACTGCATACCTGGAAAGGGCTGAATCTTCATCAATGCACTACTAAAAATGATGGTCCAAAGGCTGAAAATGATCATGAAAGACTGGTAAAATTACTGCAAAGTGATGGCAGCAAACTCCCCACTCAAATCCTAGCTGTAAGGCCCTTAAATCTGATATAAAATCCCAGAAAACTTGATTGCAGAATACCTTTCACACCCTTGCACTCACTGAATATGAATGCCCTTCGTATCTGGTGGTTTCTGTCCCCAAACACAAGTATCCAATAGAGGGTTTCCGTCCACTATGGCTGAACTGAAAGAGGGTTTCCGTCGTCAATCAATTTTCATCTGAAGCGTTGCTCCAAATTGCAAAAATCTGATTTTGAGAAAATGACAATAATCTCTATGAAATGAAAGAGAAAAATATATAGATTCCAACCAACCAACCCTGGACTCCAAATTCCTCTTAAATTTCATTTTATGAACTTTTAGGTCTCCAATATGGGTCGCCCCTCTGTTGGGAAATAAAATATTTTATTTCAGTTTAATTTAATAAAGTCACTTAGACTTTATTAAGTCACTTTAATATTATAAAGTCACTTAAATTTTATAAAGTTACTTTATTAGAACAAAAATATATTCTAATGTCGAAAAGTAACTCCATAATGGAAACATATAACAATAGACACTTTTAAGTGACTTTTCCCACTGAATATTACCATTTTGACCACCATTTATTCCCTCAACACTTCCATTAGCCTACGGGAATATTGAATAGGCTAATCTGCATAACCGAGTGATCTCCTTAGGAAAGAGGGGACATTACAATCCTCCGTTCCTGGGATTGCTTGTCCCCAAGCAACTGTAAAGCTAGATGTTGAAGCATCATCTCACCTTCCCATGTAGCATCCTCAAAGGGCAAATCCCTCCATCGAACCAAATACTCTTGGATCACTCTACTCCTGAGCTGTCTTTCCCTCATATCCAGGATCTCCTCAGGAATCAAATCCAATCTACCTTATCCAATGGTGGCAACTCAGGGGATGAAACTACATGCTGCCCCAAAGCCTTCTTCAAGCAAGACACATGAAAAACATTGTGTATCTTACTTTCTGAAGGTAGCTCCAGCTCATACGCTACCTCTCTAATTCGCCTCATCACTCTATGCAGACCATAAAAACGAGGCGTAAGCTTTTCCGCCCCACTCTTCTTGAGAGTACTCTGTCAATATGGTTGTAGGCGTAAGAATACCATGTCCCCTACCTCAAATGCCCTCTCAATCTTGTGCCTGTCCGCATACATCTTTTGCTGGTTTTGGGCATGCTGAATATTATCCTTGAGTGTCTTAAGGATATCCTGGCTATCTTGTAATCGCTTTCGAGCTTTTGGAGCTCTACTATCGTCAAATGCCAAGTCAATAAAAGATGCCACATCATGCCCATATAGCGCTCGAAAGGGAGTCATACCAATAGACATGTGGTAGATAGTATTATAGCAATATTCACCCAATTACAACCACCTAACCCATGCCTTTTGCTGCCCTGAAACATAGTTACAAAGATATCCCTCAACCCACTTGTTCACAATCTTTGTCTGCCCATCTGTTTGAGGGTGATAACTAGTACTCGGGGTCAACTCAGTACCAACCAATCGGAAAAGATCCTGCCAAAATGTACTCATAAACCTGCTGTCCCGATCCCTGACAATGGTCTTTAGAAGCCCATGCAATCTGAATATCTCTCTAAAGAACAAATCCGCCACTTGGAATGTTGTACTACTTGTTGAGATAGCGAAGAAGTGTACATACCTTGTCAATCTATCGACCACTACAAAAATGCAATCTCTCCCTTGGGCCTTTGGAAGACCCGTAATAAAATCCATCGAGATACTTTCCCATTTCTGATCTGGAATGGGCAATGGCTGCAATAAACCTGCTGGAAAAGTATGCTCAGACTCGTCTTGCTGACAAGTCAAATATTCACGAACATGGCGTAAGACATCCTCCTCGAGACCCTTCCATGAGAATGTCTCCCTCACATGTCTATATGTTTTGAAGTATCTTGGATGTCCCGCAAGTGGTGTATCATGAATGGCATGTAGAATCTTATCCTTGAGTTTAGATTCAGGGACAAAAGATTCTTTTTTTTATAAAAAGTCAGATCAACAATCACTTTATATCTTTCATCCTGAATCTTACCATCCATCACCTCACATGCAAAAGTGTTCTTGGAGTACTCAACCAAACGCTGAGATTTCCAATCAGCTGAAATCTCACTCATATAACATAAGGCAGCAATCATTGGCTTTCTAGAAAGTGCATCAACCACTACATTTTTCTTCCCTTTGACATATTCAATGTCGAAATCATACGCTTGGGTCTTGCTGACCCACTTTTGCTGCCTTTCATTAAGTTCCCTTTGCTCCAAGAAATACTTCAAATTGTTGTGGTCAGTTCTTACCAAGAACTTCCCACCTACCAAGTATTGCCTGAACTTTGCCAATGCATGCATAATGGCGAGCATCTCCTTGTCACAGGTGGAGTGCATACCTCATCAATCTATCGACCACTACAAAAATGCAATCTCTCCCTTGGGCCTTTGGAAGACCCGTAATAAAATCCATCGAGATACTTTCCCATTTCTGATCTGAAATGGGCAATGGTTGCAATAAACCTGCTGGAAAAGTATGCTGACTTGTTTTGCTGACAAGTCAAATATTCACAAACATGGCGTAAGACATCCTCCTTGAGACCCTTCCATGAGAATGTCTCCCTCACATGTCTATATATTTTGAAGTATCTTGGATGTCCCGCAAGTGGTGTATCATGAATGGCATGTAGAATCTTATCCTTGAGTTTAGATTCAGGGACTAAAAAGATTCTTTTTTAATAAAAAGTCAGATCAGCAATCACTTTATATCTTTCACCTTGAATCTTACCATCCATCACCTCACATGCAAAAGTGTTCTTGGAGTACTGAACCAAAAGCTGAAATTTCCAATCAGCTGAAATGTCACTCATATAAACATAAGGCAGCAATCATTGGCTTTCTAGAAAGTGCATCAGCCACTACATTTTTCTTCTCTTTGACATATTCAATGTCCAAATCATACGCTTGGATCTTGCTGACCCACTTTTGCTGCCTTTCATTAAGTTCCCTTTGCTCCAAGAAATACTTCAAATTGTTGTGGTCGGTTCTTACCAAGAACTTTCCACCAACCAAGTATTCCCTGAACTTTGCCAATGCATGCATAATGGCGAGCATTTCCTTGTCACAGGTGGAGTACAACCTCTCATTGTCTCTCAACTTCCTACTCTCGTGGGCAATAGGATGATGATCTTGCATAAGAACCGCACCAATTCCCACACCAGATGCATCACACTTTACTAGAAAGGGCTGAGAGAAATTTGGAAGAGCCAAAACTGGACAAGTGCTCATGACTCCCTTGAGTCTATCAAAAATAATTTCTAAATGCCCCCTTTCGTGTAAGATCTGTCAATGGAGCTGCAAGCTATGAATATCCCTTGATAAATCTCCTATAATATACACAAAGTCCTAGGAATCCCCTCAAATCTGAAATATTCCTCGGTTGTGGCCAATCAAGCATAGCCTCAATTTTCTCTTGATGAACTTTGACCCCATTGGCCCCAATGACATGCCCAAGATAAAGGATCTCTGTAAGTCTAAACTCACATTTGGACATCTTAGCAAATAAATATTGTGTCTCCATAATGCCAAGTACCACCTATTGCTGCTCCAAATGTTCTTCCCATGTTCTACTGTATATCAATATGTCATCAAAGAACACTAGCACAAAATTTCGCAACTGCTTATTGAAAAGATGGTTCATACATGACTGGAACGTAGCAGGTGCATTAGTGAGGCCAAATAGCATCACCAAGAATTCATAGTGCCTGTAATGACATCTGAATGCTTTCTTGTGGATGTCCTCATCTCAAACACGACTCTGATGGTATTCAAATCGAAGATCAATCTTCGAAAAGTATATAGCTCCATGCAACTCATCTAGTAGCTCATCTATGTGTGGAATAGGATACTGGTTCTTGATAGTTTTCTTATTTAGTGCACGGTAGTCAATGCATATCCGCATAGTACCATTTTTCTTAACCAATACAACCGAAGAAGCAAAGGGGCTGGAGCTAGGATGAATGTGTCCCATATCAAGAAGCTCTCTGATGGCTTTTTCTATCTCATCCTTGAATTTCTTAGGATGACGATAAGGTGTAGTGATCATGGGTTTGGCACCCTCCTCTAACTCAATGATGTGCTCAAATCCTCTATCTGGCGGTCTACTTGGAGGAATATCACCAAACATAGGGCCATGCTTATCCAAAATTCCTTGGATATCCACATGATAAGGCTGCTCACTACTTGAAGAAGATTTGGATGAAATAAAACATTGGGCTGCCCAAGCAACATCTCCATGTCTAAGAGTAGAGTCCATCCTGTGTGCTGAAACAACTCTAGGCCCACCATCTGAAAGAGCCCTAAACACAATTTTTTTCCCGTCCGCCATAAATTCTAACTCCATTCGTCTGAAATCCTGAACATATCTACCAAGGGACTGTAGCCATTGAATGCCCAACACAACATCTATCTCACCAAGACCCACTACATATAAATCATCGGTCAATGTGTAGTCCCCCTATCTGGATGCTAAGATGAGAAATCCTCCTAGTGCAACTCATAGAGAAACCATCTGCCACTCTCACACTAAACTCCTCAAAGTCCTCAACATGTAATCCACGCTTCGCAGCCAACCCCTCATCAATGAAGTTGTGCGTAGCACCACTGTTAATCAAGCAAACAACCCGCTGACCCTTAAGTACTCCTTTCAGCCGAAAATGATGGTACCTAGGGACTCTTGAAAATGAGGCAATAGTGACATTGGCTGAATCCAATGCCCCATCCTCTCCAAGCTCAACTTGTGGCTGCTCCTCATGCACAACATGTCCACTATCACTATCCTCTGAACCTGTGTCCTAAATATGCTCATTGTCCACATCTGAAACAACCTCTATAAGATGCACCTTGCCTTTACCAAGGCAGCGGTGTCCAGCCTCCCAAGGTTCCTTACAAGAGAAGCAAAGCTTCTTCCTCTTCAACTCGTTGTGTGTATTCGGATCCATCCTAGGAGGGGGTACACTCTTAGGCTGAGTAGAAGAGCGCTGAAATGGTTTGGAGCTCTGGGAGAACTTATTTCGCTGATAAGGAGGTGATGTGTCCAAATCCAATCCCGTCTGAATAACATCGTGCAGTGTCCTAGGCTTAAGAGCCTTGACCAATCCTCTCATCCTGTCATGTAATCCCTCTATGAAAAGCATCACCACACACTTCTCAGGCATCTCAGGGACCATCAATGCTATACGCTGGAACTCATTGATGTAAGAATCAACATGTCCACTCTGGCGAAGCTGAGACAAATTTCTGTAATACAACTCCACATCCTTACGGTCAAATCCAGCAATCAACCTCTCACTGAACTCCCTGTAAGACTGTAGAAGATCATGGTTCTGGGTGACCGGCCCATGATGCCACCAATCATATGCTACTCCCTCAAGGTGTAAGGTAGCAAATTGAATAGCCTCCTGCTCCTGCATAAGTTTGAGGGTATGATATGTGTCGAGCTTATGAATCTAGGCTCTCGCTCTAATCTTCCCACTACCATCAAAGGTGGAAAGAGTCACTTTGTTGGTAGCTTGTTTCGGCTCCCTGTTTTGCTGTGGCCTAGGCCTCTTGTCCTGTCAGCCCTCATGCTATCTCTCTGCTGTGCACAATATTGCGGAAGGGGGAATGCATCTCTCACCTGTCGAGGTAAATTCCTCCACTTCTCACTAGCTGCCATAATAGTATCCTGGAATTCCACTTCCTCAAGTGGATCAACAACTGCTCGTGGGTCATCCTGAGGCAAGAAATTGGGCTACATAGGTCTATCAGCGGTCTGTGTAGGCCTCGTCTCCTGAAGAAGAAACCCCAATACGCTACCAAACACTGAACGCCCACTATGGCCTCCATGGCTAGATGCAACAGTGATTGCGCTGTCTCTCCTGTCACGTCTATCCACACTATCATGTCTATCTCTATTGTCATGGCACCCTCTTGGTCTATCCAAGGTTATCCTGTCAAACGCAGTGCCCATTTGATCCATGGATTGAATCAACCACTGTTGAGTGGCTGCCGGAGTCGTCAGAAGCTCTCTATCAGGTCCCCCTGTTCATCCCGGGGCGGACTATGACCACCCTCCGATCTATCTCCCGTGGCTCTAATCTCTATCTCTAGACCGGCCTCAAGTTGTGCTCGTCTACGTGTATAATACTTGTGTGGACCCCTCTCTCGTGATTGCATCAAATCAAAACCCTGCAAGCTTGTAGGAACATAGCTCTGATACCATTGAAAGTTCCCTTCCCAAATCTGATCCAAATTTTTCAGTTTAAGTGGTTTGACATTTCATCAAACACTTAGCATGCAACCCCTGAGATCTGATTTCTGATTGTTTACTTGCAATTTTATACTTGTTTCAATGCATGTAAGATATAATAGATGCCTATAGAGGAACTACACTACTTATTATAATGTAAGACCAATGGAAATTTTTATTTTCATTATGCCATAGGTTTTTACAATAAACTCCAAATCTGATCCAAAACTGATCAGAGCATAACCCTTAGATTTTCCCTAACATAATATTATTTCTAACAAAAAAAGAACTACATTAACTGCATACCCAGAAAGGGTTGAATCTTCATCAATGCACTACTGAAAATGATGGTCCAAAGGCTGGAAATGATCATAAAAGATTGGTAAAATTACTACAAAGTGATGGCAGCAAACTCCCCACTCAAACCCTATTTGTAAGGCCCTTAAATCTGATATAAAATACCTGAAAACCTGATTGCAGAATACCTTTCACACCCTTGCACTCACTGAATATGAATGCCCTTCGTATCTGGAGGTTTCCGTCCCCAAACACAAGTATCCGATAGAGGGTTTTTGTCCCCTATGGCTGAACTGAAAGAGGGTTTCCGTCCTCAATCAATTTTCATCTGAAGAGCTGCTCCAAATTGCAAAAATTTGTTTTTGAGAAAATGACAATATTCTCTATGAAATGAAAGGGAAAGATATATAGATTCTAACCAACCAACCCTGGACTCCAAATTCTTCTTAAATCTCATTTCATGAACTTTTAGGTCTCCAATATGGATCGCCCTGCCTTTGGGAAATGAAATCTTTTATTTCACTTTAATTTAATAAAGTCACTTTAATATTATAAAGTCACTTAAATTTTATAAAGTTACTTTATTAGAACAAAAATATATTCTAATGTCGAAAAGTAACTCCATAATGGAAAAATATAACAATAGACACCTTTAAGTGACTTTTCCTATTGAATATTACCATTTTACCTGCCATTTATTCCCTCAACACCTCCATTAGCCTACGGGATTACTGAATAGGCTAATCTGCATAACCGAGTGATCTCCTTAGGAAAGAGGGGACATTACATTTCCAATGGGATTCTTCTAGAAAGGATGGCATGGGTTTGGTATGGATGTAGTGGCAGTGGTGGAGGAATCTAGGAAGAGAAGATCAATGGTCAAAGAATCGAATAATACCTTCTTGGCTCTTATTCTGAAGAAAGAGGAATGTTCGTTTTTTGATTCCTTTCACCCAATTTATCTTTACAATTATGTGTACGTGAATGGCACTAAGGTAATGGCTAAAAGGTTGAATGCTTGTTTGGGAAAACATCATTTTAGAAGATCAAGGGGGATTCGTGGTTGGAAGGCAAATATTTGATGGCATGGCCATTGGTCATGAAACTCTTCAATCTCTTAAACATAGTGGAAAGGAAGGTATGTTGGCTAACCTAGACATGGAAAAATCATACAATAGGGTCAATTGGAGATACCTAGATGACATATTATAAAAATGCGGATTCAATTAGGAATGGAGTCAATGGGTATGGAGTTGTATTTCCACCCCTTTGTTCTTAGTGTTGGTAAATCAGATTGTAGCAGGTTTCTTTCAAGCTTCTTGAGCGCTGAGATAGAGAGACCCATTGTCTCCATATCTCTGCATCATCATGACAAAAGCCTTAGGAAGGGCAGTTAGAGTTGAGATTGTAAATGGAAATATAAAAGGCTTGACACTATTTTTTTGGGGAAGTATCGGTGGAGGAGGCGAGAAAACTCAAATAGATCTTGGATATGTATGAACTTATTGCTGGGCAGATAGTAAATCCCTCAAAATCAATAATTTTCTTTCAGAATGTTAGTCAACAAAAACAACAACAGAACAATGCGGTCCTAGGCTTTGAAATTGGATGTCTTCGTAGTCAGTATCTTCACATGCCATTATTCACTGGAAGAAGCAATTGAGCGGGTTGGAAAAGCGCTCTTGATAAATTCAAGCCAAACTCTTGCGTGGAAAGGAAAATGGTTAACTCTAGCCGACAGGGTGCAGCATGTGAAATCAACTTTGCAAGCTATGGCTACCTACATTTTATCTCTGTTTAGATCTCTATTGAAATATCCCTTTTAGGGCAGATTTATACAATTCTGAAATTTCACTGAAAACCTAACATGCAAGTACAAAATTCTAAAAATGATCCATAAAACATGATTGGAAAAATATATTTCACATTGACCCTCAAAAAATTAAATAAATTCAATCTATTTCCATGGTAGAACCCTTACAACACCAAATTTGATTTTTATAATAAATTCCCAGGATGGTAAATTGAATAATTTACAACTGATTATACCATGAAAATTCAACAACAATTAAACAACTAAATGAAGCCAAAGTTTGAACAACTCTCAAATTAGTCTTCTTAGTGTGACGTTAGCCCTCAAAGGGGTGATGTAAGCATGTGAAAATCACTCTAGGTAGGTCGCCAACCTCCAAATTGCCTCTTAGTTGTTGTGCCAAGCTCAAACCGATGCCCTAGTTGCTTTTCCACACACAAACTAGACCTCTATGCCTTGTCCAATGATCTTTTGCTCTATTGTGACCCTTGAATGAAGCCACCAACAGAATGTTAAGGGTTTTCGTCCTCAATATCTTTGCTGAAGAGGGTTTTCGTCTTCAATAGCTGAAAGTAGAAGCAAACATGCTCAACTCATGAAAAATCAAGTGATGATGAATAATAGATACCTACAAATGAGCCCCTCCATCTTCTTTTATACCTTTATCATTAATAATAAAACGTAATGCCATTTATGAAATAACTTTAAGTTACTTTTCGGCCAACTTAGTTAAATTATTAATTTTACTTTAAGTATTTAAAAATACTTTTTATTTTAATAATAATATTATTATTAAGTTGCCTAAAGATTAGAAATGACGAGACCCAACTTAAATAATATTATTAATTATTTTAATCTAGAAAATGGGACATTATAGTCTGCCCTTCGCATAATTTGCTTGCCCTCAAGCAAATGCAAGCTCAACTGCTCGCTCTTCCCACATGGCCATCTCTGTAATACCTAGATCCCATGTCATCCTTAGGAACTTGCAATCCCATGTTTTGAATAAATGCTGCCTCACCAGCTGTTTGACTGAAAACCAACATGAAATTGTTCCTCTTGCTCTTTTGAAATATGCAGTTTTTGCTGCATATTACCCATAATAGCTCTTTTTGATTTTGCACTTTCGTTGCTTACATTGGGTGCCTTTTGTTTTCATTTTCTGGTTGCCTCGGAGAATTTGAAATTGAACTGAAAATCATCATGCTTGAAGTTAGATTGGTTGTCAAATTCACTTGACCGCACTTGGAATTTATCTCTAGTATTTTGTCTCAGCAGTTTTGTAGAGCATGAGGTCTTTATTGTTCTGTTATGAGCACACACGCTTGCTGCAAATTCACTTACAACAATACCCAAAGCTTCCTTGACATTCACCACTTCGAGAAATTTATTCTTGCTTCCCTTTACTCCAAGCATCACAAAAATTGACTTTACCTTTATGCTTTTCATGTTAAAACCATAATTTTTCCATTCAACACCATTTAAAGCTTGTACCATTGGAGCTGTAACAACAGTTGAAAAGTTCTTTCCAGAATATAAGACCTTTTTAGGAAGTACAACATGATTCTCTGAGATTTGTTCGTTAACTACCATTAGTTTTTGATACAATATCTTTGATTGCATCAGGGAATATTCTGTTGCTTGTAAATCTTCTTGTATGTCTTGTTTGGCACTTCCCAAATCAATTATTACCTTGTTGTTTTCTGTGCTATTATATGAGTTGGTAAGCCAAGCCTCTCTACAATACTTATTGCCATAGTTGCCAAAGAGACGGGTACGGGTATGCTATTGTTTGAAAAATAGTAGACGGGGGTATGGGGAGACGGCAAGATATATTTATTTTTTATAAATTATATATATAATATCTATTATGAAAATTTTAAAGAAATTTATACTATTGCAATGCCAATGCTAGCAATAAGTGAAGGAATATCTCATGATCATCATATTACGTTTTAACTATTAATCTTAAGGGTCATCATTAAAGAAAAGATAAATTTAACAACTCTAATTTAAAAAACTTAAATGTAAATTAAAATTAAAGAAATTATTAAAAAAAAAAAAAAAAAAATTCTTTAATTGATAACAAATATATATATTACAAATTTAAAATAGAAATTATTAATTTTTTTTAAATAATTAAATTAAATAAATAGAGAAAAAATAAATATATTAAAATATAAAAATAATAAAAAACTTATATCAATAATTATTTGTTATATTAATTTATTAAAATTTGAAATGATTATATTAATGTATTAATATTTAAAATAGTTATATTAATGTATTAAAAATTAAAATTCAAAAATTACAATGGTTATATAAAGTTTAAACAAACTTAAAATTTAAAAAGTGAAAACCTAACATATCGACTACCAAAAACTTTAACTTTGATAATGGCTAACTTTGTAAGTATGTTGATATTCATATAGTTTTAAATTTTTTTTATATCGACACCTTCCACCGTAAATAAAAATTGCGCGATGAGTTTGAAGTCGGTTTGTTTTATTTGCTAACGGTTTGCAGGTATTGCAGGAAATAAGGAATGGCGTTGGAACAGAGTGCAGCCTAGGGTTTTTTTCATTCAAAGCAAAAAAAATGAAAATATGTAGTGTACCTAGGGTTTTTTCATTCAAACCAAAAAAAACAAAAATATGCAGCGTCCAGCTTAAAAAAAAAAAATCAACGGCCCTACCTATTCCTCTCACAATGGCGATTGATTGCGAATTCCGGCAATTGTGATGATGCCTTTGACTGTTGAATCCGGTGACAAAGACTGCAAACAAGCATTGGATTAAACATGGAGGAGTCTGTATTTTATTATAAGCTTATTTTTGCGTTTTTGCCTCATTTTTGGACGTGTTTAGGGTTTTTTTGATGCCTCTAGGGTTTTTACATGTATAGGGTTTTTACTAGATGGGCACACATTTTTTTACTAGAAATGCGTCAGAGATGCGAGGGTGGGGAAATAGACGTCTTCTTCCATGGGAGACGTCTTGCTACCCCTCTCCCATATGGGAGACGTGTACTCGAACCCGAGGCGTGTCCTAGGTTTTGGGGGACATGTCTCCTTGCAACTGTGCTTATTGCATTTGATTGTTCTAGAATGCCCAAGAGAAGCTTGTATATAGGCCTCCAATTTTCTATATTTTCTTCTTGTAATTGTCTTAACTTCTCCATCAAGGATGTGTTCTCTTGCTGAAGCAATCTCTGCTGTTGTTGTAAGACTGAAAACTTAGAATTCATAATGTCTTCACAATCCTTGATTTTCTCTTCAGAGACCATTTTCTCAATGTGGTTGTATCCACTGTCTTTTGCAAGATAAAATTGAATAGCCTCGAGCATAATACAAACCCAAATTCTCAAGACAATATTCAATATTTCCATGGATGTTCCAAATTTTTTCTCTTGCTTTCTTCATGAAGTTTCCTTCATCCTTGAACTGATATGAAAATACTCACTCTGAGAATTCTTTTCACTAAGAGAAACCAGTTGAATGGTTGGTGCAAGAATACTATCATACCTTTGTCACCTTGAGCCCTCAGCGTATGAGCAATTTGCTTCATAAGGAGTACAGCATTCAAAGTTTTCCCAAGCCCCTATTTCTAAAACAACAACTGTGTTCCTCCTAATAGCAACATCCAATATTTCCAACTGATACAACTGATTACATATGGAGGATATCATGCCAATGTTGAATGGTAAGCTATCAACTGAATTATTACCAATGTAAGAAGAGAAAGGTGCTGCCCTAACTGAATTCTGAATTGTTCCTTTGCTGCTTGCTTTGATTCCCTGCATTTGATCCATGTATTCCAACCACTGAATCTTGTTTTTATTCACAATATCTTCCTTATGCTCAACTAAGGTCAATTTTGATTTCTCTCTTGTCCATTTGTATGGGATGACAAAATCATCAGCAATGATGCTATTGAAATTAGAAACTCTACTCTTTATAGATCTCAATCTATCATTGGGATCCCACACTCCTTTCGCTTAAGTAGAAGCTTTTAATAGCATTGCATCACCACCAATATTCTTTTCAAGTGCCTTTGCATAGCTGCCCTGAAAATCCATCTTATAGGGTAATGACTCAATCTTTGGAGGAGTGATGGGTCCTTCTTGGGCTGGACCCAATGATAGTCTCTTTTCCTTGACTTCATTGAAATAATTTTTTTGCTGGGTCTTTGGAAGTTCGAAGGGTGTTGCATGTTCCTCCATCTGGAACTCTTCACATCCAACAAGCAAAACCCTTTTACATCTAACATTAAGCCAAGAGAATTCCTCCATATCTGCAAATCTGTGGCTGTTTATTGAAGATATTTTCAGTCCAACACATGAAACTAGGAAAAGCATCATATCATGGCTGGAGCATTGCATTTTCTTACCAAATATCAGAATCGTAGTGGCTAGAAATCATCTTCTATCAGCTGTAAACACTTCACTAATGACAATAGGTGAGAAATGCATCTTCACTGAGATATAACAATCTTGTATGGCTGCAATTAAAATGTTGGGCAAGCTGGAAATGTGGCGGATAGCAGTTCCAAAATTGGAGACAGCTCCCATACTGATCCATGTCTCACCTAGACCCGTGATATAGGAATCATCACATACCTTAGGCTGATAACATACTGTAAATATTGCAATATATTCCTCTTCAATCTTGTTTCCAAATGTGGGACTTAGCTCCAAGGACTGATTTATGAATCGTGAGCATTGATCCTTTACAACTTCAATAGAATCATATTCTATATGATTCCTCATGATTTTCCGTTTTATTATCCAAATGCATGGGATAAACAATATAATAATCATATTAATCTTATTAAAGCCTTTATCCATTTGTGCCTCAAAAGATCACCCTGATCCCATATGCAAAAACAATTTTAGCATCCTTCACCCTATCACCCTTTTTTGTATGCTGTCCATGATGACAAGATTCTTGGAAGGATATTATGGAGCAATAAATCTGGGATATGGCTATCATACCTTGGGCTGTAATCACAATGTTTATCAATAGTCGCTGATCTGAACATTTCAGTAGGCTGAAAAACAACATTAGTACCCAGTGAGGCACCTTTCTCATGTGAATGCATTTCAACACAGTCATGTGGAAACTCAGCCTCATATGCTTCTTGACTTGACACATTTTTCTGTAGAATGGATTCAATCCCTAGTGGATCGATGAGTATGTATTGAACCAAAACAAATTCCTCACTTGTGCATTTATCAAGTGATGCTTTTTCCCTTTTGACTTCCTTACTATTTTGATGGTACATGCAATCATTAGAAGTCAATAAAATTTCTCTACTATCAAATAATCTTTACCTTCAATTTGCATGCTGGGTTGCTAGTATTCAGATGCCATTTCTATTGTTAAGTACGGCTTCAACTTTTCTTCACATTGATTAACTACTTTTTGAGCCAATGCATGTGCAGTTGGTGAGATTCCCTGCTCATCCTTTTTCATATTAACCAATAAAACTAATAGGAGTGGCTGGAAAATATCATCACTCTCATTCATAATTAAAGACAATTGTTTTCATTGAGGTGACTTCATTTTTTGCACGATTCTTCCTAATAGTAGCAAATAAATGTTGGAACATTTTAAGAATAAGATCATCACATTCAAGATCTATCATTACAACACATGATCCAACTTTTGCAGCAATTTCTAAAATCGTAACCCTCTTAGCAAAAGAAGGGCTTTTGATTTCATCTAAACCTTGGAAACTTTCCACAATCAACTGAAATATTTTCTTCATGACATTAGTGTTGTATGGCCTTTTAGGAGTTGTTATTCTTGTAATTTCACTAATACAAGTAATAACTACAAGTCTTACATCTGGATTTGGGTGTCTTAAAATCTTGGGCTTAACCAAATAAGTCATCGATAGATTCATAGTCCATAACATAGATTCAAAATCTGATTCTCTTATCATGGACAAACAGTTTGCCACTTCCTCCAAAACCTTGAGTAGAACATTTTTTGAATGAGGTGGCTGCTCAAGTTTCTTCCCTGCCTTACAAATCTTAATTCTTGAATTATCTTTACTCATTATCTATAAAATATTAATTCTTTCCCATCGCTGGCAAGGAAATGGCTCTGATACCATTGAAATATCCTTTCTAGAACAAATTTATACAATTCTGAAATTTCACTGAAAGCCTAACATGAAAGTACATAATTCTAAAAATGATCCATAAAACATGATAGGAAAAAAATGACTCACATTGACCCTCAGAAAATTAAGAAAATTCAATCTATTTCCATGATAGAATCCTTACAACACCAAATTTGATTTTATAATAAATTTTCAAGATTGTAAATTAAATAATTTACAACTGATTACACCAATGAAAATTCAACAACAATTAACCAACCAAATGAAGCCAAAGGTTGAACAACCCTTAAATTAGTCTTCTTAGGGTGACGTCAGCTCTCAAAGGGGTGACATAAGCATGTGAAGATCTCTCTAGACATGTTGCCAACCTCCAAAATGCCTCCTAGTTGCTGTGTCAACCTCAAAATGATGCCCTAGTTGCTGCACCACACACAAATCAAACCTCTATGGCTTGTCCATCGATCTTTTGCTCAAATGTGATTCCTAAATGAAACCACCAATAGAATGTTGAGGGTTTTTGTCCTTAATATCTGATTGCTGAAGAGGGTTTTCATCTTCAATAGCTGAAAGTAGAAGCAATCATGCTCAACTCATAAAAAATCAAGTGATAGATGAATAACATATACTTACAAATGAGCCCCTCCATCCTTTTTAATACCTTTATCATTAATAATAAAACTTCATGGCCATTTATGAATTAACTTTAAGTTACTTTTTGGGCGACTTAATTAAATTATTCATTTTACTTTAAGTATTGAAAAATACTTTTTATTTTAATAATAATGAAATTATTAAGCTGCCCAAAGATTAGAAATGATCAAGCCCAACGTATATAATATTATTAATTATTTTAATCTAAAAAATGGTACATTACACTTGCGTAAGGTTGTTGAAGGAATAATGAAACTCCAAATGAATTTCTTTTGGAGTGGAGCTGAGGAGAGGACAAAAATAATTTAATCTCTTGGGACAAGGTTTTGCACACCCAAAAGCTGGGGGGTGTTTGGGCTTGAGGAAATTGGATAACTTCAATGTAGCCTTGTCCCCAAATTTTGTTGAAGAATTTACAGGGAGAAAGACTGACTTGGGAGTAAAGTTTTTCATCATAAAAATCAAGGCACACAACAAAATTTGACTCTTTACCCAATTCCCATTGCTGGGGGGGGTCAACAATATGGAACTTTGTTGATCAATGTAGATTATCATTGTCCCTCTCATCCAATTGAAAGTTGGAGATGGTCATAATGTTTTTTTGTGGAAGGATTTATGGCTCAAACAATTCGCTTTAGAAAGGTATAGGGCATTAGAAGACTTTATGGAATATGCAATTGATCAATGGGGAGATAGAGTAAGTAATTATATAGTCCAAAGTGGGGAAGGCAAGTGTTGGAAAGAGATGATTTGGCCTAATGAGTTGAATAAGGAGGAGATTAGGAAATTGATTGAGGACTTGGAAAACTATCCCCTCACTTCAGTCACTCATCAGGACTAGTTGGTTTGGGAAGGCTGCCCTTTTTGGGAAGTCACAGTGGTGGATTGCTACAATTGGCTTTTCACAACGGAAGACATGGTGAGATGGGATTTCTTGGCTGAACAGATTCATAATAACAACAATACCCCTAACGCTGTCACCTTCCTTTGGGTAGCCACCAATAGATTTCTTTTAACTTGCTACCAATTGATTAGAGGAGGATTGTCTGGGCCTTCTATGTCTGGAAGAATGTAATGTCCCCATTTTCACATTATTTATGAACAGGTATTGAAAGCCTTTAGTGTACTCCCTCATAGACTAAATGATTCTTTTTGAGGTTTTATTTTATTAATTAATTATAATTCTTTGAATAGTAATTTTAATCATTTGCTCATATAAGACAATTATTAGTTGATTAATAGAATATTTTATAAAAATGGTTTTTACCACTAAGGTATTTAATTGATATAATTATTAAATTTTTACCTAAAAGTAATTTTAATTACTATTTATTATTTAGGGAATTATTTAATATTATTTTTGGTAAAAAAAAATATTAGCTTGTAAGTAATCAAGGTCAAAGAGGAGATATGCTAAAAGTTGGCAAAGAGAGTTTAGAAAGTGTTTGGCTTTCTCAAGGTGGTTCGCCTCCTTTGAAGGGTACAAGTACATGGTGGAGTTCTATTTTGAAGGATATGCTAAAAATTGATATTGATTCTTTATGTTTGAAGAAATTATTGGGACGTATGCCTAATAAGTGTTTGCAGATTTTTGGAGTTGATAATTCACAAAATAGTGTCTTTTGATGCCACCTTTGCAAATGTGGCATTTGATTGTTGCCCTAGAGTGGGGCGACTTGCTAGGTGACTTGTTTGTATGGGTTTCAAAGTTAATTTGAGATCAAATTGACTTAGTTTCATTGCTGGAATTTATTGATAATTATTGCTGAAGTGTGGCATTGACTTTCTATGTGATTGGGCAAGGTTTGCAAGGTCTTTTCAAGTGGATAAATAAATAATAAATTCTAATTTATATATATTTTGGGCAGATTTCATGAGGATTTTGACTTCATAAATTGTAGATTTATGGTTAATATTTATTGAGGAATTTTCTCAAGTGTGGCGACTTGAATTGAAGTGAGGGTTTGTTGTTTGAAGGGGTTTAAAACCTTAGTTGAAGGGCAAATAATATTTCTGATTTTTATATGCAGAGTTTGACCTAAAGTGACTAGGTTGGAAGAGGGTTTTGATCCCTTTGAAGACCCAAAAAGGGCGTTGGATTTGTGTGGCTATTTTTGGTAAATTATTCATGTTTTTTGGCAAGGGTTTAACAAATATTCAACGGTTGTTTTATGTGTAAAAGTTAAATTTGATTTTCATCCACATACAAGTGGTAAAAATGTATAAAATCTCTATTTTCAGTTTGTGGTTTATTTTGGATAATTTTGAGGTATTATTTGCTCAAGGTAATTGTTGGAAATTACTTATATATTTTTTGCACATTGACACCTAGGGTTTGGAAGTATATTGCATGTTTTTGTGGTGTATCTTTGGGCTAGGGTTTGCTGGTTTGGTTAGTTTCAGATTTTAGAATTTTGTGGATTTTAAGGGAAACTCCTTTTTGGTTGAATTGTCCCATTTGGGGACATTACAGTGGTATGAGAGCACTGATCTTGTCTACATGTGAGTTTTGGTTTGTTGGATGCAAGCAACTAAAGAGATCTTGTATAATTAGAGAAAGGAAAAGACTATGGAGGATCAAGAGTCTAAGGGGTTCTCTTCAGAGCTGGTGATGTTTTGCAAGAGTTGATCCAACAGATCCAGAGTGACCTTCAATGTACCTTGAGTATGCAAATGTTAGCTTTGTTGAAGACCACATAAGGTAAGATCAATCACCATTCAGGAGAGGATAGTTCGAATGGCAATGAGAGGGTTTCTATTAACCCCTCTCATAGATTCTTTAATGCCACTTTTTTGTAGAAGGAACTAGTTGCGGAGATGGAGCACCAAGGGGTGATCCTCTTGATATTCATCAACAAGAGTATGCAACCCTAAGCTATGACACAAGCACTCTTGTCTTTTTAGGATTATTGTGCGATGAAGGATCCAAGCCAAGGGTTCCTAATATGCAGCTCTATAGAGATTTGCAACAAAGGTTGAGTAAGATTTCTCTTCCTATTTTTGATGGTATTGATAAACTTCTTGTGAGATCATGGTTGCAAAAGTTGGAGACATTTATCACTTAATCTCCTGTTTGAGGATGAGGCTCTCAAGTTTGTCACCTTACATTTGGAGGGTAATGTTGACCATTTTGGTCTTGCAGGCCAAAAAATCGGTCTCCTTTCCTTGCTGTTCTGAGCCGTCAGTCTTGCATGAATCCACCTTACTGCAAATGCTCAATTTCCCCTTGCAATAAGCCTTGTTCTTATAAAGAGTTGAGAGATCTAAGCCCTGTAGGTTTTCAGTTCAATATGGAGCTTCTTTCGCTTTGAGCAATTGCCTTGGACGAGCCTTTTGGCAAAGGAATGGGCCAGTTCAAAGATTGTAAGTCTTTTATGAAGCTCCAAAGGTCAAGTACCCTTGCAGAGGGCAGTCAAGTTGCAAACTAGACCGTTTCAGCAAGCTGCGGAGGGCAATTATGGACCCAAGTGCCCTTGCAGAGGGCAGAGAGCACCTTCGAAAAAATGACAAGGTAGAAGGCCGAAAGGTAAGTTTCCCTTCGGAGAATATCCATGCAAAAGACAAAGGATTTCTTTGAATTTTTGTTCGAAGAAAATCCATGTAGAACCAAAGGATGAATTCCTTCGGACAAAGTGACTGAAGGAATTCCTTCGGACATTTTGTCTGAAGAAATTCACAAAGAGACTAAGACAAATTCCTTCGGACAAAAGCCCAAAGGAAGGAAAACCTGCCTTCATGTCTTGGTCTTTTTCTTTGTAAATTCCTTCGGACAAAAGCCCGAAGGAAGGAAAACCTGCCTTCATGGGCTTTTGTCCGAAGGAATTTACAAAGAAAAAGACCAAGACATGAAGGCAGGTTTTCCTTCGGGCAAAATGTTCGAAGGAATTGAGAAGACAAGGGAACCCGAGGGGCAAGTGCCCTTGCGGGGGACTATCAACGACCAAAAAGGGACTTTTCCATTTTCTCGAAGGGACACCTTCCCTTCGGGAAGGTTCGTTTGCAAAGGGTTGAAGGAATAACCAAAGGGATGACGGGCCCGAGCATGTCAATCTTAACATAGTGAACTAGCCGTTGGAGTTCAAACGTCTGGTGACGGGCGCACGAACGTCAAATTCAAGGCAACAAAATAGCCGTTGGTTTTCGAATAGTGACAGGCCCGCAGATGTCAATTTTGATGGGATGCTTCTGTCAAGAAAGGAGCCCGAAGAGCCAAGAAATGACAGAAGATATCCTCGAGGGCCAAAGAGCCAGGAAAAGGACAAAAGCCAAGTGCAAGAGCAAATAAAATAGTCCAGGTGGCACAGAAAGTGTTGGCACAAGAAGTTATTGCAACAGATGAAAAAGTCTCCACCAAGTGGCCACCAAGGGGAGGGTGGGCATTCAATAGAGTGGCCCTTTTTTCTCATTTCACATTAAAGAGCAGACAGTCGCGTAAACTTCATTGAGAAGCGGTTTGTCATTTAAACAGACAAAGCGACCCATGCTCTTGTAGTGACATTTAATACGGGTTAAGAACCAAAGTCAAGACTTGCAACATCCACAACATGGTTCCTTCAACAGTTTCCTCTTTCCAATTGTTCAATGCAGTATGGGCTGCCTATTCTTGGAAATCACCAAAGTCTTCTTTTTGATGCTATATATTGTAACCTTTCAAGAGAGGAAGATATCTCTCATTTTGTAAGGCGAAGCCCTGCCAAAATTTTACCTTTGATCAATAAGAATGCGTTTTACCTCTATCTGGTTGGTTATACTTTTGAGTGTGTTTGTGTATTAATTCTATGCTCAGGCATTTTTAGCTTGATGCTTTCACAGATTGACACCAACATACCTAGTGTGGCCAAAGCACCATTTCTGCAGGTTAACAGGAAGTGCTGCATTTGGAGCGCAGAGACAGAAGAGTAGTTATCTGACAGTGTGTTTTCTACAGTGCCTGTGGTAAGTTCATTCTTTGTGTGTCTTTATTAAGCTCCCTACAGTCTGGGCTTTTTGTCAAATAAAGTGTCTGTCCGTCCCCTTCTGGTCTGAAGTGATAAAATAGCTCAGTAGATCAAAATTATTTGCTGCATCACCATTTAGATAATTTCTGTTTTGGTTATATCCTTCTCCCTTTTCACCCCCCCATTGTTAGCAGTAGTAGTGAAAAATCTCAGAGATGCACCAAAGGGAGCAAGCCCTTATCTAGAGATTCTCCCCTTAGTTTCAAGGGTGCAATCCACAGTGTCAACAGTTTTTGGCACGTTCGGTGGGACCGTTTGTCCAAGGAGTTGAAAGATTTTTTTTTTGGTGTGTTCTTCAACCAATTAGCTTTTGGAGGCATTTCAACCAAGACCAATGGCAACTCCGAGTTGAATCAGCTAGTTAAATGGTCCTGGTGCCATCAAGAAATCACATTTTGGTATGTATAATTCCATTGCTTAGCAGCATGGGCCTTGTGTTCTTTCATATAACTTTGATCAAGCTCAGGTTGTTCATGGAATCACCTCAAGCAGCTCCTTTGGTTGCCCTTCACCTAGTGTAATAGAAATAATGCTGGAGTTTGAGAAGCAAGTGATGGAGATAAGCAGATTGGAAGAGCAACATAGATATCAACAAGAGCTTATATACAAAGAGGAGTGCTTGTTGAGACAAGCTCAGGCCTTGCAATCCATGAAGGAGGTAGCAAAATGAAAGAGTCCATTGATTCAAGGCAATCAATGTTGTGTGCCTTCTCTCATTCCAACACAGCCCCCTCCTATTCTAAAGAAAGATTCCTCTTGTGCACCAAATCCTTTCTACCAAATAACACTTGCTCACTCTAGCTCATCTGATGCTTTAATCACTCCTGCTCTTAATCCCTTGCACCTAGCTTTTCAGCATCAAAGGGTATTAGAGCAACCTCCCATGGAAATGAACCTTCTCAATTCCTTAGATTGTGAATCCTTCTTTGAAGGGAATCATCCTATGCCTTTAAAAAAAAAGCACGTCTCTCTTCAATAAATTCTTCCTGTGCATCAACAGTCTCTTCCTAGTCTTCCTCAACCTCCTCATGTCTTTCAACATGATGTCAAGATTCCAAGTTGGAGGAGAGAATACTATGAACCAGCTCAGGGCCTTTGAAATGGTGAAGCTGCTCCTACTCACGGTGATCCTCATGATCTTTAAGAAAGGCTCTTCCAAGAGAATATAGCCAAGCAAATTGCAGAGTTGGTGTTCAGAATGAGATTCCATAGCTAGGATGTGATGGACGGTTTAGGTGAAACAATAGATTCCATGTCTGAACACACCCCATCTACACTCCTTCAAGAAAGCTATCAAGCCACATTTGATGTAGATGAAGTGCTGGCCAAATGGAAGAAAGAGAATCATTCGATTCTAGCTCAAGGATTGCCTCCTCTTCCACATGAGTCTGTCCATCAACCCTCCACTTCATTCTTTCTCAAAGAGGACCCTGTTTTCAAAGAGGCAAGTGAAGAAGAGAGGATCCAATTCGCAGCTACCCAAGAGGCTATTATGAGTGACAATGAGGATGAGATTATCATGGATGCTCTCTTTGAAGACATCATCAACAATGGAGAAGACATAGGTCATGCATACATGCGGATGTTCCAGCAATATGAATAAGAGGTTGACAAACTTTATTTGTCAACAATGGATGATGAGGAATGTAAGCATGGCGAGCTCTCTCCTCCCTTGTTTGATGAACTTCCTTGTTGCTTTGATGAGGAGAATGACCATGCCATGGGATCCGAGTTGGACAACTAGAGACTCTTGTTTTTGAGCAAAAAAAGGAGAGGCCTGTCCATCTTGTTGAAAGCTTTGAAGAAGAGAGCCTTGAGCAAGAAGATGACGTTTTGTGGGATAAGCAAGCAGTTTGTGATATCATTTTAGACATCACAACAGACACCCTTCTCAAAGAAAGCCATGATGAAGTAGAAGATCAGTTTGACAGGGTCTTCAATGAGGCAAAAGGGAACAAGTCAATCCATGATGCATGTCAAGGGGGCTATGAGCTAAATGAGGCTTATGTTGTAAAGCTAACAACCATCGATTTCTTGATAAAATACACTAGCATGAGGGGCTAGCATGAATCAGGTTTCAAAGGGCAAAGTGAATACATAGATGTTGGAGACATGTTTGTCCCTGATCCATTCGGATACAAGCCAATCAAGGTGGCAGGCAAGAAGGGCAAGTCACCAAGTCTCTATTCCATTCAGTCACTTGTCTGGCATCATAAGTTTTCTTGCCATGGAGACTTGAGAAGTTTTCCCTTTGATTCAAGAGGGAGGCATATATATCTAGTTAGCTGTACATAGTAGTTTACTTTCAGTTGTCTTTGTTTTTTTTAAGTGCTTTTGCGTATGTTCATAGTTTTTAGCCTTGTGTGTTTTGTTTACCGTTTGGGGTAAAAGCTTCATGATTGATTCTTGGATCTCTCAAGGTTATTGTCAACCTTTCGGGTTGCATTCTGACTCTGTGCCCAACGGACTTATAGGCTACCAGTCTTCCTAAGCATGGTAGGCATGCTTCCCCTGAGAATCGGCAAATTTGTTGACCACTTTGGTCCTGCAGGCCAAAAAACCGGTCTCCTTTCCCTGCTGTTCTGAGCCGTCAGTATTGAATGAATCCACCTTACTGCAAATGCTCAATTTCCCATTGCAATAAGCCCTGTTCTTATGAAGAGTTGAGAGATCTAAGACCTATAGTTTTTCGGTTCAATATGAAACTTATTTTGCTTTGAGCAATTGCCTTGGATGAGCCTTTTGGCAAAGGAATGGGCCAATTCAAAGAATGTAAGTCTTTTATGAAGCTCCAAAGGTCAAGTACCCTTGTGGAGGGCAGTCAGATTGCAAACTGGACTGTTCCAGCAGGTTGCAGAGGGCAATTATGGACCCAAAGTGCCTCTGCGGAGGGCAGAGAGCACCTTCGGAAAAATGACAAGGCAGAAGGCTGAAAGGTAAGTTTCTCTTCGGAGAAAATCCATGCAAAAGACAAAGGATTTCTTCGGACTTTTGTCCGAAGGAAATCCATGTAGAACCAAAAGATGAATTCCTTCGGACAAAGTGCGTGAAGGAATTCCTTCAGACATTTTGTCCGAAGAAATTCACAAAGAGACTAAGGCAAATTCCTTCAGACTTTTGTCCGAAGGAATTTACAAAGAAAAAGACCAAGACATGAAGGCAGGTTTTCCTTCGGGCAAAATGTCCGAAGGAATTGAGAAGACAAGGGAGCCCGAAGGAGCCCGAGGGGGCAAGTGCCCTTGTGGGAGACTATCAAAGACCAAAAAGGGACCTTTTCCATTTTTTCGAAGAGACACCTTCCCTTCGGGAAGGTTGGTTTGTAAAGCACTGAAGGAATAACCAAAGGGATGATGGGCCCGAGCACGTTAATCTTAACATAGTGAACTAGCTGTTAGAGTTCAAACGTCCGGTGACGGGGGCGCGAATGTCAAATTCAAGGCAAGAAAATAGCCGTTGGTTTTTCGAATAGTGACAGGCCCGCAGACGTCAATTTTGATGGGATGCATCGGCCGAGAAAGGAGTCCGAAGAGCCAAGAAATGACAGAAGATAGCCCCGAGGGCCAAAGAGCCAGGAAAAGGACAAAAGCCAAGTGCAGGAGCAAATAAAATAGTCCAGGTGGCACAGAAAACGTCGGCACAAGAAGTTATTGCAACGGATGAAATAGTCTCCACCAAGTGGCCACCAAGGGGAGTGTGGACATTCAATAGAGTGGCCCTTTTTTCTCATTTCACATTAATAAGCAGACAGTCGCGTAAACTTCATTGATAAATGGTTTGTCATTCAAACAGACAACGACCCATGCTCTTGCAGTGACATTTAATATGGGTTAAGCACCAAAGTCAAGACTTGCGACATCCACAACATGGTTCCTTCAGCAGTTTCCTCTTTCCAATGTGTTCAATGCAGTATGGGCCGCCTGTTCTTGGAAAGCAACAAAGTCTTCTTCTTGATGCTATATATTGAAACCTCCCAAGAGAGGAAGATATCTCTCATTTTGTAAGGTGAAGCCCTGCCAAAATTTTACCTTTGATCAATAAGAATGCGTTTTACCTCTATCTGGCTGGTTATACTTTTGAGTGTGTTTGTGTATCAATTCTGTGCTCAGTCATTTTTAGCTTGATGCTTTCACAGATTGACACCAACATACTTAGTGTAGCCAAAGCACCATTTTTGCAGGTTAACAAGAAGTACTGCATCTGGACCGCAGAGATAGAAGAGTAGTTATCTGACAGTGTATTTTTTGTAGCCCCTGTGGTAAGTTCATTCTTTGTGTCTTCATTAAGCCCCCTGTTAAAGCTCCCTACCGTCTGGTCTTTTTGTCAAATAAAGTGTCTGTCTGCCCCTTTCTGGTCTGAAGTGATAAAATAGCTCAGTAGATCAAAATCATTTGGTGCATCACCGTTTAGATAATTTCTATTTTGGTTATATCCTTCTCCCTTTTCACCCTCCCCCCCCATTGTTAGCAGTAGTAGTGAAAGGCTAGCCCTTATCTAGAGATTTTCCCCTCAGTTTTGCCAAACCCACAACAAAAGGGGAGTCTCGATTGTGCCGCGTGGAAGAGAGAAGCCAAGCCTTCTTTCAAGGGTGCAATTCACAGCGTCAATAGGTATTACTCATGAGTGGTGGTTTCATGGCTTAATCACATAAGGCCATGGATCCATTACTACTTTGAAGGAGTTTGGTAAGAGGATCATGGAGAGATTTGATAGAAGAGATCCAAAGATACATTTTCCTGAGTTGGCACATTTCAAGAAAAATCATGATGTTGAAAGATATGTTTCTGATTTTAAAAAGGTTGCAGTTATGATACCGGATGTTAGTGAGAGGAAGTTGGTTGTTTTGTTTGTTGAGGGTTTGATTGAGCCTTTGAGGGGTTTGATTAGACTTTTAACCCTCTTTCTTTGCAAGATGCTATCACTAAGGCTTTGGATTTAGAATGTCTAGCATATAGGGGCCATGAATGGCCAAGAGGGCAGCTAAGGGCAACCACCTATTCGCTGCCCAAATGGGAAAATACAGGGCAACCAAGGTCTGATTTTATTGGGTAGCCAAGAGCACAAAGTGGGTAGCCTAAGGCACCACCCAATAAGCAACAAAAGAAGCCTTCTACACCATATATGCGACTTCATAGATCGCTTCCCTATAGCGAAAATATGAAGGATGCTAGAAATGAATTTAGAAGGAAAGGGTTGTGTGCAACGACATGTCTACTACATTGAGGTAATTGATTCAGATTCATAATTTGATATTGTTTATACTAATGATGAGCAAGATGACAATGTTGTTAATGAGCATGTCACTGAGGAGGACACACAAGACTTGGGAAGCACACTTGCTTCTCTTTTAGGAGCTCCCAAGTATCTTGTTTTCAGGGTAAAAGGCACATTGAGGGGTCAAAGAGTGATTACATTGGTTGATAGTGAAGCTACACATAACTTCATTGATGGAGGCTTGGTTAAGAAGATGACATTAGAAACCACGGATTGCAAGGGTTTCAATGTGACTATCGCAGATGGATTCACCATTTCTTGTTCCAGAAGTTGCCACAACTCCCACTCACTCTTGGGAAACACAAGGTAATTGATGATTTTTATGTTGTTGACATTGGAGATATTGATATTGTTTGGGGTGATCAATGGTTGCATTCCTTAGGTGAATTCACTCAAAATTATAAAACTATGGAGCTGAAATTCTTCAAAGAGGGCAAGGAAGTGGTCCTCAAGGGTCTAGCAAGTGGTGCTCCACAAGAGGTGTCTATGAAGATGATGAAAAGGGCCTTTAGAAGAGGTTAAATTGCGTAGGCAGCAAGCTGCCTTATCACAATAAATTTAGAAAAATGAAAACAACAGCCCCTTCATGGTGAGTTACAAGCTATTTTAGACAAGCATGTTCATGTCTTTGATGATTTGCTTTATGGTTTGCCACCGGATAGAGGTTTTGAGCATAATATTGAGCTAGAAGTGGGTGCCAACCGGTTATTGTCACTCCTTACCTTCATCCAAGAGCTTTCAAGGAAGAGATTGAAAAAACCATTAAAGAGTTACTTGATATGGGACACATAAGGCCCAGCTCAAGTCCTTTTGCTTTTTCAGTTGTTCTAGTGAAGAAAAAAGATGCTACTATGAGGATGTGCATTCGAGTTACTTGATATGGGACACATAAGGCCTAGCTCAAGTCCTTTTGCTTTTTCAGTTGTTCTATTGAAGATAAAAGATGGTACTATGAGGATGTGCATTTATTATAGGTTGTTGAATAAGAAGACTATCAAGAATAGGTATCCAATACTTAACATTGATGAATTGATGGATGAGTTACATGGTGCCACCTACTTTTCCAAGATTGATTTGAGATTCGATTATCACCAAATCAAAATTAAAAGAAGAGGATGTTCATAAAACTGCTTTTAGATGTCATTTTGGGCATTTTGAGTTTTTGGTTATGCCTTTTGGATTGACTAATGCCCCAACTACCTTTCAGTCATGTATGAACAATATGTGTGGCAAATATGCAAGGAAGTTTGTGCTTGTTTTCTTTGATGATATTCTTGTGTATAGCAAAACTTTGGATGAGCACTAGAGGCACTTGGATTTGGTTTTGGGCACATTGGAGCAGCATTCTTTCTTTGCAAAGAAATCCAAGTGTGAGTCTGGATTAATAGAGATTTTGTATTTGGGACATGTCATCGATGCACAAGGTGTGCAAGTGGATAAACAAAAAATTGCAGCGATCATGGATTGGCATATTTCCTCTACACTCACACAATTGAGAGGTATTTGTGGTCTTTGTAGTTATTACATGAGATTTGTGAGGGGTTTCTCACAACTTGCTGCTCCTTTGACTGATTTGACTAAGGGGCTTTCAAATGGTCCAAAACAACTCAACTAGCATTTGAAAAGCTCAAGGAGGTAATGTGTTCTTGCCCAATTCTTGCTATTCCAAATTTCTCTACTCCTTTTGTAGTTGAGTGTGATGCTTCAGGTCAAGGGATAGGCGCTGTCATAATGCACAATAGACATCCTATTGCCTTTGAGAGTAGGAAACTTAACGATTTAGAAAAAGCTTATTCAATCTATGAGAAGGAGATGTTGGCGATTATGTATGCTTTGAGTAAGTTTAGACAATATTTGGTTTGTAGCAAATTCATTGTAAAATCGGATCACAACAGTTTGAGGTTCTCCCTCAATCAAAAGGAATTCAATAACAGGTAACAAAAGTGTATAAGCAAGGTGTAAGCTTATGATTTCGATACTGAATATATGAAAGGTAGAAACAATGTGGTAGCGGATGCTCTATCAAGGAAGCCTTGTTTGAGGGCAAACAATTGTGAAAAGAGAGGATTATAATGTCTTTATTTTTACATCGTTTATGAGCAGGTATTGAAGACCTTTAGTTTACTCCCCCATAGACTAAAGGATTCTTTTTGGGGCTTTATTTTATTAATTAATTATAATTGCTCGAATAGTAATTTTAATCATTTGCTCATATAAGACAATTATTAGTTGATTAATAGAATATTTTATAAAAGTGGTTTTTACCATTAAGGTATTTAATTAAAATAATTATTGAATTCTTGCCTAAATTAATTTTAATTACTACTTATTATTTAGGTATTTATTTAATATTATTTTTGATAAAAAAAGAATGTCCACTTTTAAGTGATCACAAACAAAGAGGAGATATATTAAAAGTCGGCAATGAGAGTTAATAAAGAGTATTTGGCCTTTTCAAGGTGGTTTGCCTCCCTTTGAAGGATACAAGTACATGGTGGAGTTCTCGTTTGAGGGATATGCTAAAATTGATATTGATTCTTCATGCTTGAATAAATTATTAGGATGTATGCCCAATAAATGTTTGTAGTTTTTTGAAGTTGATTATTTGACAAAACGGTGTCTTTTGACGCCATCTTTGCAAATGTGGAATTTGATTATTGCTCGAGAGTGGGTTGACTTGCTTGATGACTTGCTTGTGTGGGTTTCAAGTCTAATTTGAAGTCAAGCTGACATAGTTTCATTACTAGACTTTATTGATAATTATTGCTGAAGTGTGGCGTTGACTTTTTATGTGATTGGGCAAGGTTTGCAAGGTCTTTTCAAGTGGATAAATAAATAATAAATTTTGATTTATTTACTTATATTTTGGGGCAAATTTCATGAGGGTTTTGATTTCATAAATTATGGATTTATGGCTAATATTTATTGAGGAATTTTGATTTATTTACTTATATTTTGGGGCAAATTTCATGAGGGTTTTGACTTCATAAATTATGGATTTATGGCTAATATTTATTGAGGAATTTTGATTTATTTACTTATATTTTGGGGCAAATTTCATGAGGGTTTTGACTTCATAAATTATGGATTTATGGCTAATATTCATGTGATTGGGCAAGGTTTGCAAGGTCTTTTCAAGTGGATAAATAAATAATAAAGTTTGATTTATTTACTTATATTTTGGGGCAAATTTCATGAGGGTTTTGACTTCATAAATTATGGATTTATGGCTAATATTTATTGAGGAATTTTACCTAGTGTGGCGACTTGAATTGAAGTGAGAATTTGTTGTTTGAAGGGGTTTAAAACTCTAGTTGAAAGACGAATAATATTTTTGATTTTTATATGTAGAGTTTGACCTAGGGCGACTAATTTGGAAGAGGGTTTTGATCACTTTGAAGGCCCAAAAAGGGTGTTGGATTTGTGTGGCTATTTTTGGTAAATTATTCATGATTTTTGGCAAGGGTTTGACAAATATTTAGCAGTTGTTTTATGTGTAAAATCAGAGATTTTACAAGGTTAAATCTAATTTTCATCCACATACATGGAGTAAAACGGTATAAAAACTTTATTTTTAGTTCATGGCTTATTTTGGATAATTTTGAGGTGTTATTTGCCCAAGGTAATTGCTAGAAATTACCTACATATTATTTGCACATTGGCGCCTAATGTTTGGAAGTATATTGCATGTTTTTGACGCATATCTTTGGGCTAGGGTTTGCTGATTTGACTAATTTCAGAATTTAAAATTTTGTGGATTTTAGGGGAAACCCCTTTTTGATTCAATTGTCCCATTTGGGGACATTACAAATAAGAGGAATCCGTGGATCACATCCTTTTGCAATGTAAGTATGCTTGGGAGGATTGGGGTTTCTTCTTTGATAAATTCAAGTGTGATTGGGGTTTTCAAGGGTCAATAATAGACACCTTAAGATCTTGGAAGAGCCCCCTTTAATCCAAAGGGTTGATTCTGTTGTGGGGGATTGGCTTCTTTGTTATCTGTTGGAATTTGTGGCTGGAAAGGAATGGAAGGATCTTTCAAAATGATAACCATTCAAAGGAATGGTATTAGAGAAAATTATCAAATCCTTCTCTGAATTATCATCCATTCAGTCTCCTTTTACTTTGGAAAACGAAAGCTATATATTTAAAAACTGGGTGAATCTCCCCTTTTTCGATAAAGGATCTAGTTTGGTTTTAAAACGTTTTCCTCCCGCCTTGTGGAAACTGCCTAAGCCAGGATGGATTAAATTGAATTTTGATGGAGCAACAAAAAGAAAACTTGGTTTGACTGGTGGAGGAGGAAATTTTCAGAGATGAGAAGGGACAACCAATTTTGGATTTCTCTCTCGATTTTGGATGGGACATTGATTGTATAGTTGAAGTGAAATCTCTCCTGAAAGGGTTGCAAATAACATATGCACAAGGGTGGACAAGATTGGTGGTAGAAGGAGATTCATAGTTTATCCTCAAAGTAATGGAGGGAAATGCTTTGGTTGCTTGGTGATTAGGTATGGTAGGAAAGGAAATCAGATGGCAAAGGAATACGCTGGGAGAGGTAAAATGAAACCATAGTATGAGAGATGGAAATCAAGTTGCGGATTGGGTTGCCAACCAAGGGGTTGGCCTTCAATTGTCATCAGAGTACTTTGGAAAAATATGGTACCCCCCTTTCTACAATGATCGCCATAAGTTAATGATGCAAGATTTGGTTAAGGGGTCTTATGTAGCCTATAGTGGAATACTAAGGATGCCTTATAGGCTTCCTCATTCAACCTCGTATATCTATAAACTGTGTTAATTACCATCTTCATGTGTAATCTTGAAATTTAAAGCTTGGGTGACTTGATTTACCCCACTCATATAATGATTAGGTAGGGGAGATATGATTAAGTTTTTATTTCTGTGTGTGGCCTCCCTTTGCATGAACCGTCCCCTCTAAATATCCTAGCCCTTGCCCTATGCTTCCAATGCAACTAAAATGGATTGGTGGATAGGCGATGGAGAGAATTTAGAGGGAGTGTAGATGGTGTAGAGTGCGGATGACACGTTGCAGAGATAGGTGGCTCTCAGTTGTGCAGGAATTATGGGTGACAAGGCTGGTTTTGCTAGACAAACCCGATGTTCTTGTGGCCCTTGGGAAATGGCTGGGCTGCTTGGAGAAAGGCATGTCAATGGGTTAGAACGAAAATTAAAATATCCCCATCTGCCATTGTGGGTCAAGAAATTAACTAGAATGGTAGCACATGCTGCTATCTGCATTAGAATGGAGATTAAAATATCCCCCCTTGCAGTTTTCTCATCTCTGCAATGCTGCCCTCCTCCTTTGTCTCATGAAGAATTAGAGTACATGGCTAGACCTGTTTAGGGCGATAGTTAAGAAGCTAAAGTTATGGCTAGAAGGACCTATGTAATTTGCCTTGCCACCTTGTTCCAATACAGGGAAACTGATTTGACTAACTGATTGTCTATCTTTTTGTAAGTAATACAAGACAATCTTTTTTGTCTTATTTGAAGTTGGTCATTGCAGAAGATCCTACAGTGGCTTTCATGGTTGGAATCTTCACTTTTTAAGATTTGTTGGGCCCTGGAAATCAGATCCAAAACATCTTGTTTTGGGAAATACTTATGGGCACATGGAATCTCCATGACAGTGTTATCTAGCTTAGTGCTTTGTTCACATTTGGTTCTTGTGATTTTTTGGGATGATTTTTGTTTTTTACTTTTTACTAGTTCCTATCCCTAGTTTTTAGCAAAAAAATAAAATAATAACAATATTTTTTAATTTGATATAGATTATTAATTGCATTTAGGTTGTAATATTTAATTCATGATATGTATTTTATAATAAATTTATGTGTATATATTTTTTGAATTTAAATGTTATTATATATTGCAAATAAATTATGTGTAATATATGTAATAAAATTAAAATTAATAATATTATGATATATTTTTATTATTTTTTATATTTTAATAATTTTATTTTATATAGGTTATTTAGTAAAAAATTATTATCATAGCTTATAGGTATTAAAGTCTATATTTTTTAGTTTAGATTATTTTTGTAAATTTTAAATTATATATTACAAACAAAATTTTATACATAATAAAATAGTGATTTGGGTTTATATATTTTTTAAATGTGTATTAGAAAATATTTATAAAACATTTGTAGGGCTAAAAAAGACAACCTATTATCATGGCAAGTCATCCGCTTGAGATGAAATACATTATCCATCGAGACACTAATCTGAGACACATGAAATGCATTCTTTGTGACTTGAATATCACAGCCTATGACAAGGATTCGGTCCCATTGTATTGGAGGTCCATATGTGAAGTTATGCCTAGTATTGATGGAAAACATGGTAGATGCAATGTTTGTAAACCAAATTCAAAGCAAATATGAAATGATGACACTTGACGGAAAACATGGTAGATGCAATGTTTATAAATCAAATTCAAAGCAAATATGAAATGAAAACACTTGCATCAACTTTTGAATCTTTTAAGAAGGCTAAAATGCAATGCAATATGACATAGATTGGCTCCTTTACTAGTTCAATGTCTTCCCCAACGTTTACCCAAGCTAGCAAAAGTGGACATCAGGTGTTCCAATTTTCTTTGAAAGCTATGTGGAAGCCATATGAAAAACATGAGATAGACAGATTGGTGGGTCGATAATTTTTATGCACATGCCATCACTTTCAATGTTGTTTGAAATTCGCATACATAAACAATGGTAAATGAGATTGTAAATTTGGTGAAATGGTACATCAATGCCAAATTTTGAAAGCTTAATAATTGTTCTAGAAGAGGAGGTGACATCCATATCTAGTGAATTAGATAAAATAAAAATGAACTAGAGAAAATCAGGTTGCACTGTAGTAAGTGATGGGTGGTTTGATACAAATCAACGACCCTCAATCTTGACTCAATGCCTTAAAGGTTTTATGTTTATCAAATCCATTGATACAAGCAATGATCTGAACATTGTATATTTCATTTGTCACAACCTAATTTCACCCTATAATTAATAACCTTTAAATCCATGGATTAATATGGTTATTATTTGATTTTCATTGCTTTGACTTGAGTTTTATGACATATACTGGTATGGGACAATGATATTGTTGATTAGTATACATAATGTGACAGTTGATTTTATTATTTTGTACATTGAGGATGTATATTTGTTAGTTTTGTATCATTAGTTGATATATATGATGACTCAGACTAACTACTTGTTTCGAGGTGGATGCAAGATAGATCCTATCCTCAGAGCTTGACGATGGAAAACATCATCGGAGAGAATGGGCTAGATGGGACAAATAGGCGATGACAGAGGAAAATGCTAGTGACCCTACACACGCACATTAGATATAAAATATTATATGCATAACATGTTTTTAATACTAGTATGTAGTTAAGAAAATATGTTGTGATTATGATTGCATGTGGATTTAGTTTTTGATTTCATTAGATTCTTTAATTTAATTGTATTGATTTTTAAAAATAAATCCGAAAATAGATATTTAATTACTACATTGAATAGTAATTAAATATTCAATTATCTTATTTTGAAAACAATTAGAAAACTATTTATCCATTAGTTAACTACCTATATTTTAATTGTATTTAAGGATTTGAAATATCCTAAAATGCTAACTTGGAATAAGTTGATGTAAAATTAGTATTTTCAAAGCATGCACGAGATTGCATTGAAAATTAGAAATAAGATATTTTTATTAAATTGGTCAACTAAACTTATGCTTGAGTTAATTTTGAGCAAGGACACATTAAACAAATAAAAGATTTTAAATACTAATTATGGAAGTTAAATTAAGGGAAGAGTACGGTTATTTAAGAAAATATAATTATTATTAGTGAATTTAAAAGAGAGTAAAATATGCATGGAAGGAAGCAAGGAGATAAATTTCATGCAAAGAGTAAAGGATGGCGAGTTACATGAAAGGAGAAGAATTCTAAAAAGAAAGGAAAGAGAAATTAAAAAAAATATATAAAGGGCATGGAGAAGAAGAAAGGGCAGGATTTGGAGAAAAGCGGAAGCAAGAGATAGTAAACTTATTATTATTATTTTTCTAACCAATCTCGAATAGAGGTAGGTTTTGTCATTTATAATTCTGTGTTTATATATATGAATGAAATTGTTGATTATATATGTAAATGAAATCACAGAGAATATGTAATCAATCAGTTTGTATATAATTCATATCGCTATATATTTTATTAAAGGCTGAGCATATTCATAAAACCTCTTAGTTATTTATTAAAATTGCTTAGTTATGCATTGAAATGTTAAGCGTTATATTAGAGCGTTGAGTATACCAATAAGTTGAAACACCAAGCCTTTACCTACAATGCCCAACCTCAAATAGGAACGTCGAGTATGATGTATATATATAATTGTGTAAAGCCTTAATGCAACGCAAATCAATTAATTGATGCGCCCAGTCTTATAAATTGCTAAATATAAATATTGGAAATACTGTGTTTTAATTGGCTGCACTGAGTATATAAATTATAAAAGCTGAAGTATTTTATTAAAACCAGGTCAGAGACAATTTTGAAATGCCAAGTTGTCTAAATAAAAAGCCAAGCGTTCCAAATAAATTGCTGAGCTGTCAAGAATGAAATAGCTACGTTTTAAGTAAAATTCGCTGAGTTTATAATTGCTAACATTGAGTACTTAAATGAAAACAACAATTTATTTTGCAAAGCTAAGCCCCAGATAAAACGCCGAGCTTATAATTAGCGCTGAATATTATTTTGAAACAATAACCATTCTTGTGAAACGCTGTGAATATACTTTAATGGAAGTGCTAAGCTATTTAATAAATCACTGAAACATGTATAGAAGTGCTAAGTCCAAATACAACGCTGAGTCTTTTGTAGATAGTTGAGTCTCAATTTGGGCATAGCTGCGGACAAACTTACTTTTACCAAGTTCAGGGCAAAGTGAATATTATTATGAATTGACCCGGATGATGGTAGCGCAACTGCAATTACCATAGGCACCATTTGTTCATATACATGGAAATCAATATTGAATAAGCGTTGAATATTAATATATAGCACTAAATAGATGTTATGTGCAAAAAGAACTCTCGTTAAAAGGCGCTTCAAAATACACAAGTCAATGTTCTAGAAACGCTGAGCAAGTGGCGATTTGATTGGACGAAACATGATGTAAACGACCAGTATGTCAAGTGATGGAATTTTGATTGATTCGTTCCACTCGGAATATATATTTTTAAATCGCGGACTTTAAATGGTTAAGCCAAGTTGTTATTTGAAATGTAGCTCGAGTAATTAAATTGCAACGCCATGTTTTAAGTAAAAACCCTTGTCACAAATATCAAACGCAGCGTCTTTAAATAAGTCGCAACTTGTATGGTTGATGTCGCTGAGTAAATTTTGAAAATGTTGAATATTTATGGCAAACCGTTGAGTTTGTATTGCCAAGCCAAGTCACTTAGACGCCCAGCCAATTTGATGACATAGCAGTCATTTCAGTAAAACATGGAGTCTTTTAAAGAAAGTGTTGAAATTTTTTTAGTAAAACAAAACGCTGTGCATGTATTTTTAATGGCTGAATTCAATAGCGTATAAAATTGTTGTCACTGTGCATATTAAGTTGAAACATTTAATATGTAATTGAAACTTAGAGTCATTTATTATAATGCTAAGTTTAGCGCTGAGTCCTTTTTATAATTGGATGCAATGTATACATTCTTGGAAGGAATACAATTAGCATAAGAAACTGTCTCTTTAATGCAAAATTGAGTGTTTGGTGGAACTTTATTATTACCTTGGATTTGCGAGTTATATTGCCAACTCGAGTTGCATTTTAAATAATGAGCGTCATTATCATGGGATCTTTATTATAATTAAAAAGTTGAGATTAAAATAACGCTGAGTTTTTGGTAGTGGAAATATTTAATAAATGGTTAGTCTTTTATAAGTTGGTTTAATACCAGAGAAGTCCGTGGAAATTTTTATAACAAGTTCAAGGACCAAGTTTTATTATGAGCTTATATATCTATACATGGGCTTATGATTAAATAACTTGCTAGGACATTGGATAATATGCCTATATCTAAAGTAATAAGTTGATAATAAGAACAAGATTATATGAGACGATTGATTCACAAACATTATTTAGACTCTATTTTGTGTCAGATTAATTGATGAGTTTTAGTCAATCAGTGATTTGATGTGACTATTTACCCTTGTAAGCCATTTACATATGATGACTGTGCTTAGAGTTATATAGTTTTATGAATGTCGCTTTGATTTGGTTAAACTATAGCGAAGTTAGACATTTCTATGGTGATATTATATTTCTATTTGTTTAATATTATATCCTTGGTGATTTAGTTATATGATCTAAATGTATACTATGGCTTTGATTAGAATGCTCGTAGTAGAGACAAATAGTGTATCTGTAGCACGGTAGTGTTATGAAAACATGTCGGCATGGTCAAATGCTAGTGTCATGTAAAGATGAAAATTTGTGTGCATTATATTTTATGAGAATAATTTATGTGCAAGTGATTTAGACATTTCTAGATTAAATTAGTGCATTGAGATATGTGCATAGGAATTTATGTTTTCATCTGATTATTAATGTGCAATATGATCTAGGGTATACCTGATTGGTATAATCCTGTACTTGTTTATTTTATATTTATAGTGTAAGATTGATCGATCATGTTTGAAGAGGGTGTTCATGCACAATGAGCTATGATAGTATGGGATATCATAGAATACTATAGCTTAAATGTATATGTCCGGATGGTACATACTGTAGTTGCATGTCTAAACTCTCATCTTTGTTGATTGATTTAAAGTATGTGTTTAGTATTTTATCAGTATGTTTTGTAACAGTTGGTAGAATATCATATATGCATGCAAACAACTTTGAGAGAGTAAATAAATGATTAGACTTTTATGTGTTTGTATGACTTTGTATAGATATAACTGCTTGAATAAAAGCTTATGATTTCATATATTTATGATTACTTGTATGACTGATTGTGAAAAAAACTAGTGATAAAGTCTTAGAACACTTGACTATGATAATATGAGTTCTCATGGGGTGTAGTTGTATGAATCTTGTGGTTAAATAGTGTTTGGTGAGACATTATTTTTTGGTATGTATGATTTGCATGTCAGTGCGATATCTTGCAATAACTCGAGTTTTTTATGATATATTGCATTTCTAGTTTTATGATATCATACACACATGTATACTAGTTTGTTTTTTGGATTTTCGCACCATTCTATCTACCTATCTGTGATGGGAGGGTTATTTTTTGATAGAGAATTGTGTAGGGGATCGTTAGTCCGTAGTTGGTGTGGAAAAACGCTCGAATGATGCTATCCTTCTCCACTGCAATACTTTTCTGGAAACTCCACTTGAGTTGATCAGAGATACACGAGTTGATTCGACATGAGCTCCAAAGGGCTTGATATCTGTTTATTATATTAAGGCCAAAGGCCTAAAAGAGATGTAATTGTATTTCATTTGTACATGTTGAACAATAGTTGCTGTGTTAGTGGACCAGCTGTGGTTGAGTCTTAATGTATTTTACTTTCTTTAATATTGTGATATATTATATTGCTTTTAGTAGTGGAATTTTGGAATTGTTATTGCTCCAAGTTGTTGATTATGATTGGTTGAATTTATTTAGTATAACTACGGTTGAGTGGTATGAATGCTAAGTAATAGTTTAAAAAAAAATTAGTACACTTTGAGGGGTTGGAACATTATTTTCAAATGCATTGAATCTGTCATTATGAACATTGGAGAAAAATATGTTGTCAAAGTTATTATGAATAATGCAACGAATTGTAAAGGAGCATGATAACTTATGGATAAGTTTATTCGTTTGTTTTGGACTCCGTGTGTAACTCATGTTTTGAATCTTCTGCTTGAAGATCTAGCAAAGTTGGAGTGAGTAAATAGTGTTATGAGAGAAGGGAAACAAATTTTCAAGTTTATACTTAATCACAACTTGACCTTGGGATTGTATTGTTCATTTGCAAAATGTGAACTTTTATCTTTTTGAAACAAGGTTTTCAAATAATTTTATCATTTTGCAAAGAGAGTTAGAGGAGAGGACAACGTTGAAAAGAGTTGTGGTTAGTAAAGAATGGGCACAATCTAAGCTAAGGAAAGCCTTGCAAAAGGCATTGAGAGAATTGTTTTAAGAAGTTTATTTTGGGAGGGTATTGAGAAGACCCTAAAAGTGTTCGAGCCACTCGTCTAATTGTTGAGATTTGTTGTTGGCATGAAACCTCGCATTAGCTTTGTGTATGAGGGCATGGAGCAAGCAAAAAAAAAAATGACCTAGCAGATGATGTTGAAGTTCAATGTATTTCAGATATTGTGGACATCTGATGAGATATATTACATTGACCTATACATTCAACAAGTTATTTAAATCCTAAGTTAATAGAGGTGGATCATAATTCAAATAAGGAGGGAAAAAATGCTATATTGACAACAATAGACATGTTGGTTGGCGAGGAAAATGAAAAGACGAGGGTGAGAAAATGGTTGACTATGTCTAATAACCAAGAGGGCATGTTTTCCCACAAGTACAAGAAGACATTGGCAATATGGACCCCCATTTATAGTGGCAGGGTTATGCGTCTTCTACTCCGGAGTTACAAAAGCTTGTCATGCATGTTCACAACAAGTGTGTCAGTGCTTCTGAATGTGAAAGATATCAGAGTACGCATGATTTGATCCATATTAACAAGAGGAATCGACAAGTAACCAAAAAGCTCTCAGATCTTGTTTTTGTACACAATGAATTAAAATTGCTTAAACACCATCTTACAAAAAAAATGATGATTCTCACCTTGGAGAACCATCCATCAAAGGAGATCAAGAAAATATTGATAGTGTTGATGAGCTTGATAAAGGATAAGATGATGGTGCTAGTGCTAGTCTTGATTTTGAAACAGATTTTGATGTTGAAGCAAGGTTTGTTGCAGATGTTTAAAACTTTTAAGTTTTATTTCAATTTCAAGCTTAGGTTCTAAACTATGGATATTTTGCTATCTTTTAATGTAATTCAAATTTGAAACTCATGCTTTTCTCAATTTTACAAGTGTTAAATTTTTGCTCATTATTTGGTAGATGGAATTTATTTTGCATGTTTAATATATATATTTATATTCATATTTTGAACCAGCGTTTTCCAATCTTTTTTGGAATTCCAGATTCTGAATTTTTTTGCCCTCCTGAATGGATTCAGATTTTAAACTTGGTAACTATGTGTAATTGTAGGAGATGTAACTCAAAGAGTTGTAGTTGTAGGAACTATAACTTGATTAACTGAAACTCTAGATACAAGACTTGTGGGGACCACAATTGTAGGAGGTGTGACTTGAGGTCGTATCATTTGCTATTCATGAAGCACTTGGGGTGGTATCCTATGTTGTCCCTGATGTATGACATGTATCATGGCAATGTAGAGAAAACTTTGTACCATATAGATCATGGTGAATAAAGTATCCAAGGACATGTGGCGACCAAACAAAGAAGGTAAAAGGAAAAAGCTAAGTGTCCACATGCAAGGCAAAGAAGAATGTAAAGAAAGTAAACTCCTAGTGGAAGAATCAAGAGACAACAATCAAAGCCAAGTGGAAAATGAAAAGCCATGAAAAGGTATCAAGTCAAAGAAAAATGACCGATCAACAAGGTAGAAATCAAGTCAATATAAAATAGAAAATAAAATGCCAACAAATTGTCTTTGGAGCCAACTGCAAAGCAATGATTGTATGTATTTAGTAGGAGCCATCTAAAATCTTGAAGAATCATTGTAAGTTGTATAGTCAAAAGCATAGCATGTTTTCTTGTTATTATGATCTTGAGTAATCCATCAGTAACAACATTGGTGTGTTCGACACAATGATATGTATTACTAAGTTGAATTTGCCTTGAAACCAAACTATTAATAATTGCTGTTTTATCATCATAGGTGTTTGATTCTGATCGTGATGCACTTTCTTTTTAGGTACCCATTTAAGTTTGTATGAAAGTTTGTCTTTAGACACCCCATGGGTTTTGATTAATTGCTTGCACTACTTAAAAGTTGCTCGCGATTTCTTAATGCTATTGACTTAATACTTAAGATTATTCATTTGAGGTACATGGTTTTTGAGATTTGAATTTTGTATGTTATGATTTGTTTCACCCTCTATGCATGACTTGTTATGGATTTGACAAAGTGAGTATAGAGAAGTTTATCTTTTAGAGTACTCTTATAAGCTTCATGATTCTCTGGAGAAGGTATATCTTTAATCTTATGGTATTTGGTGGATCCAATACCTTGATTAATGTGACGAGCATTTAGACTAATAGATTCTGTAATGACTTGCACATGTTTATCTAGACCATGACCCTTGTATCCCATTGTTTGTGTACGTGTGAGTGCAAATCCATATTGTTGTAATGAAGCTCAAATAAAATTAGGAGGTTGCAACATTCACTTATCATAGGCCCTTCACCCTTATCATTCTAAAATGATGTATCATTAAGCTTAGATAATGGAATAGGTCTTCTATAGTCTTGGGGAGTGCAATATAATTGACCTATATCGAATGTGTGCATGTCATCTCTATATTCATGTAGGCCGATAGGAGTAAACTTAAACTTTGATAAATATTTGTCCATGCTATCAAGGATATGCTCACCGTCTTTATCATTGCCCTGACTGTTACTACAATCACTAAATTGATAGGTATGCATTTTGTCCAATGGAACCACTTTCTTAGGTGCCATAATAGATGGTTACAGTTTATCTAGCTGCAGGACATTTTTTTTCTGTGGGTTCTAATATTTTGCAAAACCAGAAAGGAACACCATCTGCAGGATATGCCATGTCCCCTCTTCAAAATATTTAATATTTTAAGTTGTCCAAAGTCACTTTATTTTATAACATAGAAAAATGACATGTATTATTATCATAAAAGGGCCAAAAGTAATATTTATTAAGTGGCCAAAAAGGTAATATTTTTTAAATGAGCTAAAAAATAATATTTCCAAAAAGTAATATGTTATTAAAAGTGTTTTAAAACGCTTTTAGTATTTTCAGAATGAAAAGAGAAACTATAAAAAAAGGAGCTAGGCTCAAAAGTGATTATTCATTATTCATCTTTGAAAACTAAAAACTTATTTCCAGGTTGGAGCTTTTGTGTTCAACTTTTCCATCAAAGGACGAAAACCCTCTATTGTATAGGTGAAGAGGACGGATACCCTCTTGCCGAGTGAGATGATTCCATCTAGGAATCACAAATGTGCAGACAAATTGGGATTTTTCTAGATTTCAGACAGACTGGAAGTTATTATATATTTTCAAAATTTTTCGTGAGGAATTATTGGGACAATAAAACACAGATTTTTGCCATTCAGGTCTATCATACAGAGGCACGACATTTGGAAGGTAGTTCACTGCCCTAGGACTGCAGCGCAGGTCTCTAGAGGGGTTTTATTTAAAACAAAATTCATATCACTCCTAGGAGCGCCACTCACCTCTAGCTGCCATTCAAATTCCCTTGTTGGAATGCAACACCCCTGAGCTGCTGCACATTATTACTATGTAGGAAATTAGATTGTAAGAGATTCTAGTTGCAGAAATTTATTGTTTTAGTGCCCTAGGGTTTGACTAGGACACATTTATTGATCAAATGACATTGCTTCTAGTGTTATTTCATGTAATCAATTTACTGAAATAAATATCACTATTTGGGTTTTCAGTATGTAGTGTTGCATGTGCTATTTTGATATTTGCATGTAAATTTTAGAATTAATTACAAAAAATTAGAATGCAAAAAATTTCTAGAAAAGGGCATTTCGATGGTATCAGAGCTATGATCTTGCCAACCTGTGAATCATGAGGACAGTGCAAGATTCTATGTTAGAGATGTTGCAAGCTATGCAAGTCAAAGGTAAGGAGATCTAATTGAAAAAAGAACCAAAGAATGTGGTTGAAAAGAAAGTAACCACATTGCAGACAAACACAATCGATGTAATGAAGACCTAAAAAAGGTGTGATGAATGGCTCAAAAGAATTAAGGAAGCTAAATTGATAGCCACTCAAGAAAACAACACCTACAGAAAATTAAGGGAAAGAATTCTCAAATTGTAATGGAGCATGAAGAAAAATCAGATTTGTAAGAATTTGGAGAGGATTTTTTAGTTAATGCGAAATTTTTGTCTTTAATACAGTAGAGTTGATGCAAATTTATCTAAGGCATTGAAAGAAGAAGATAAACTGTTGGATCATTCTTATGACATCTTCGAATATGAAAGAAATGTTTCAAATCAAGAAGTTTATGTTCGAGGAAGACCTTGTTGAGAGGCATGCACATGAAAAAAGGGCCTCATTGGATACTAATGTTGGTTTTCAGCCTGTTGGAAATTTTAAATTGGCGATTAATGATAAATAATTTGATTATCTTCATGATTATAGCAAGAGGCATGAAAGTGTTTATTTTAGCGGAAGATTGTCGCAAAACTCTTGTCATCATGGATGGTACACAGAGATTGGTGAAAAGATGAAGTGTACAAAATAGAAAGAGGATCTTTTCTCTCAAATCCAAGATCATTCATGTATGATTGTGTGGGATCTTGGTGTACAAACAAAGAGCTACAAGATGAAGATATTGAGAAACACACGACGGCTGAAATGACATGCATAGAGGCAATTGAAGAAATAACCAAGACTTCAGAAGCGTTAACTCTTAATGCAAACAACGATCTATATGAAGATCAAATTAAATTAGTGCAACAGAAGTGAAATGAAGAGATCATTGTCCATGAAGAAAAATTTCCAGGAAAGCTAGAAGTTGTAGATACATATTTGGGCACAACTTGGGAAGTTTTACAGGGAATTGAAGATCAACAAACAGCAACTTCAGGGGCTCACATTTAGATAGGAATCAAGGAGAATGATTTGAGATCCAGGTATTTGTAGGATGGTTCAGGGATTACTTGAGGACAAACAATTTTGAGAACATACTATCATGTCCCCTATTCAAAATATCTAATTATGGAAATAATTTAATAATAATATTTTAAGTTGTTCAAAGTCACTTTATTTTATAACTTGGAAAAATGACATATTATTATTATAAAGAGGGCCAAAAGTAATATTTATTAAGTGGGCCAAAAAAATAATATTTATTAAATAAACTTAAAAAAATATTTTCGAAAAATAATATTTTATTAAAATTGGTTTAAAACGCTTTTAAAGTTTTTGGAATGAAAAGTGAAATTATAAACATAGGAGCTACTCTCAAAAGTGATAATTAATTTTACATATTTGAAAACCAAAACCTTATTTCAAGGTTGGAGCTGCAGTGTTCAACTTTTCCATCAGAGGACGAAAATTCTCCACTATACAGGTGAAGAGGATGGAAACCCTCTTGCCTAGTGAGGTGATTCCATCTAGGGATCACCATTGTGTAGACAAATTGGGATATTTTCAGATTTTAGACCAGCTGGAAGTAATTATCTATTTTTAGAATTTTCGGGAGGAAGTATTGGGACAATAAAACACAAATTTCTCCCATTCAAGGTTGCTGTACAAAGGAGCAGCATTTGGGAGGCAGTTTGCTGCCCTAGGACTAGAGCTTAGGTTTCTGGTCGGGTTTTCTTTGCAGCGAAATTCAGATCACTCCCGAGGAGGAAGCCACACTCACCACTGACCACCATTCCAATGCCCTAGCTGGAGCGCAACACACTTGGGTTGCTATAGGAAATCAGATTGTAAGAGATTCTAGTTGCATAAATTTAATGTTTTAGTGCCCTAGGGTGTTTGAGCAGGACACATTTATTGATCAATTGACAATTTTTCCAGTGCTATTGCATGTAATCAATTGATTGAAATAAAGATTGCAATTTGGGTTTTCAGTTTTTAGTATTGCATGTAAATTTCATAATTAATTATTAAAATTCAGAATTCAATTTTTTTCCAAAAAGGGACATTTCATGATAGTTATATACGAAGTCCTCATGAACAAATTTTACACATTTTTGTAATGTAGGGGGAGCTACATTCATAACATGACTCCATGACCTAACAATTTAAATATCATAACTCACATCATTAGATATCACTTGACATTGCGTAGTTAATGTTTCAGGTGCAGCAATTATGTTTAATATAATTGTTCCTAGATTCCTTCGTGGTTGATTGCCAAATCCTTTTAAGATCATATTTGAAGGTGTAAGGGAATGATGGCCAAGCCCAAGTGAAAGGCCTCACTACAAATAATCAATCTTGAATGATTGCCCATGAGGACCCACTTAATTCCCTTATGATAAAAAATGACTTGAATGTACAAGGGTAAATGTTGGCCTTTAATCTCTTTCGGAGGCAAGTCCTCTGATTCAAAAGAAATGAATTTCTCACCATCTTTTAGTGTGTTAACACTAGTGGCAAAGTAAGCATGTTCATTATCATGTGGTAATGCAGAATCATGAAAGGCTTCATAAGGTATATCCTTATAAATATGAGACCTTTTAAGTAACTCTAGGATAGAGATTCGAGCATGGGTTTTCTTAAGTTGATCAACAATATCATAATCCTTGGTTGCTTGAATTTGAATCTTAGTGGGAGGAGGAAGGTTAGCAACTTGAGGAGGGGTGTGTTGGTTAACCCCACCTTGGGTTGGAGAGGAAAGAGGAGGTATAAAAGCATTTCATGCCCTACCCCTCCAAGTTGTTACAACATCTACATCATAGCAAATTATCATACAATGAGTAATACAAGATCCATCACTAAGAGGACAAAATGCAAAGTTATTAATTGCAAGGGTATCATCACATAAAGCACATTATCACATACAACCCTTTCATGATTCAATCCATAAACAAATATTTTATGATAAATGTGAGGAAAGAAACATGGAAACATCAATAAACGTTTGCATAACAACCATATGATCCATCCCAACAACATACAAAAGCTAGGAACCGTACATATACATGCTATTTCAGAAATAATTGCTATACAGATATTTGATTTACCCACAAGGAAAGGGAAGAAACACACTTTTTCTACTAATGGGAAAAGGACCAAGACTTTGCAAAGCCAACGTGATCCAAGCAAAGAGAAGCCTAATAATATAGCACAAACAAGTAAAGGGTTTGATGACAACTTTGAAACGCTCAGAACTCTAAAAAACAAGGCCCAAGGGGGAGAAGTAGTGAAATCCTAGGCTGGATTATTGTAGGGATTGTGTTCACTAAAATATTTTAACTACAATATGCACAATAGTAATTACAATATGCACAACATATTAAAATTAAGGCATAACAAAGATCTAAGATAATACATTAAATAATAACAATCAATTTGAGCAAATGCCTAAAACAATGAGTAAAAGTACCATGAAATTATGAACAAACAATGATAATGAAAGGAAAGAGAAAGAGAGGGAAAAAGAACTGAAACAAACACACCTGCGTTTGAGAGTGCTTGAAAAGCAGAGGAGGCGGCTTTGGAGTGATGCAGACTGAGATCCAGATGTTTATCAACATTTTGAATAGAGGGATAGAATCGGCTAATCACCGATTGTGTCCTAGGAAAAAATCGGCCTTCGATTGTGACCCTTTGTATTAGATTGTGACCATGGGTCCTCTGCTTATTTTCAGGATCTGAAACTTTCCAGCTTGCTTCTGTAGAGGTAGAATACCGGGAATCTAGTTTCTCTTCATGAATTTGATGTGCGTAGTCCTCTGAATCATCTCTTCTTTGAAAAAACCCTAAATGCCACAATGTCGCAAAAATATAGAAATATGCAAGGTTAGTGGACTGCACTCCCTCTTGAGGATTGTAACTACATAACCTCCATGCTTAGAATTAGGGTTCAAATTAGTTCTATTTCTTGTGAGTGTTCTCAACCCAAAATGAGATAAAGGGCTTCACCTCCTTTTCCTAGATAATCAATAGAAACTATATGCTTTGCTATGACCTCCTTTTGGTAGAAGATGTGAGGGCACAAGTCTTAGAATGATGATGATGCAATGTAGGTTTTGGGTCCTTGATTAATGTGCAATGAATATACTCAATGTGCAACTAAATAAGGAATTTCCTGGGTGGAATAGTAGATGTTCAATGAAATGTCCCAAATAGGATGATTCGCTGAATATTAGGATTATTTGGAAACCCTACTCCAAAAATGGGAATTTCTGATTTTATTGCATCAAACCCTAGCTGCCCAAAACACCTTCAAATATAGTTCAAAATTACCTTAAAAATATGTCAAACCCCAAATAATCAATAGCTGCTCCAAACAAGAAGTTATGACCCTTCAAAAATATAATTTATTCTTCAAACCTAGATGCCCTTGGCTGCAATATTAAACTGAAATTTATAGATGTTTTATCATGTCACAAATCTCATGCAACCATCAATAAATTGCATAAATATTATTGCAAAGAAAGGCAGAATTTTTAGTGGAATTTTTGAATGTCTTATGGCTAAAAGAGCCCAAAAAGCCAATTGCCCAAGCTGGAAAATTATAAGAAAATTACAAAATTCAATTGAAGACAAATTGACCTTCAGAAGAGGTCCAAACCTCTCCCAAAGCAAGTCGCCAGCCACCATGCAAAAAATTAGGATAAATTCTAGAATTGCTCTTAGGGCACGAAAACCCTAAAAAACATGAGAATTCACTCCCAAACCAAGTCACCACTCCCTAAGAGCAAGTTGCCAACCTGAAAATGACCAAATGGTATCTAAAACACCCTTGTAGGACTAGAGGATTCCAATGGTAACCCTTGAATGAAGCTACCTCAAAAAAGTGGGTTTTTGTCCCCTAACTCTGTTGCTTGAAGGGTTTCGTCTTCAAAGCAAATGGCTTAGCCTTTTGGTGCTAATAGACCAATTTTCAACATCCAAAATCATAACATAACCTCTTCAAATGATTTCTCAATTAATTTTATAGCCCTCCAAGTGTGGTAGCCAAAAGAGGAAGGGAGGGTAACTTAAATAATTAAAAAGATTTTTTCATATGATCTTTTCTTAAAATCACTTAAGCCTTCATGACCCTTAAAGATCCCCTCTTCAAGTGAAATAAGAAACATAAAGTAACTTCCCAAAAAGGTACTCTTTTACAAATATTCAATCAAAACATTCAATACTCTTTCCCTTTATGCATGTTCCTTACCCCCTCGAGAATAAGTTAGGGCTAAGGGTCTTCTAAGATGTCCCCAACAAAAAAGGGATGTGACAATCAATGACTAAGGGTACACTTGTGTGTGTATATATATATATATATATATATATAAATAAAAGGCAGAAAGGACCCATAAAAGGAAGAGGGTTAGAATTTGGTGAATTGCCATTTGTGAGTTGGACAAAATCAGTGAATCACTGATTGTGACCCGACAAGCAAAAAAGCTCGAAATAGAGATCAAGTTGAATAGAGGATAATTGACTAGAATCTTGAAATTGACAATTGATAGACTTGAGGTTTTTATGAGGAAATCTAGATGACTCAAGGCTATGAAAGGTCCAATGTGGGTGGAAAGTGTCCAAAAAGAGCTATATGTAAAAAAATAAGCCAAGCGGGATAAAGCATGATAAAGGTGCATTGGAAAAGGGTCTTGTACTGAAATTTGGTGTCTATGGGAAACAATAACTCAATTGAATCATTTATCCACGAGGCATATGTTGAAGAGTATGAACAAGATGCAAATTATAGGTAGATATATCAATGCTTGCATGGGCAAAGATTGTAGACTTTGGCCACAAAGAAGGCTATCATCTCTAAGACGGTTTACTCTACAAGTCGGGGAAGCTTTGTATTCTAAAGGAGGGAAGAATTCAGCTAATGACATAGGCTCATGCTTAAAAAGTTTCTCGTCACTTTGGTGTAGCAGAGACTTTGACACATATGCAAAGGAATTTCTTCTGGACAAAAATTGCAAGATGGTGTTGCCAAATTCATATGGGGATGTGTTTTGTGTAGCAAAAGTAAGCCAAGCAATATGAAGTTAAGGTTCTATAGGCCGCTACTTGTTTCTTTTAGACCACTGGAAAGTATTTCCATGAATTTTGTAGGAGGTTTTCCTATGGCAAGAAAACTCTTAAGGGTTATGACGAAGCTGATTTATTTTTCACTAACGCTTGTCTATGGATTTTCATTATTAGAGCTCTCGCCTCCCCCTCCCAAGTCCATGCCCCTCCCACTGCCAAACCATGAACCAACAACCCCCACCAAAAACCAACAAACTCTCCCCATCGTTAGCTATTGACTAGTTGACCCTAGGGCTGATCTTGAGAGGAGGCCATGGCCTCCTGCCAACCCCCTAAAGGTGAGAATCTGAAAAATCTATTTAGTTTCAAAACAACAATTTATCTAGTTTCAAATGAGACCCACAAGGAGGACTTGAAACGATTCATAAAGCACCATGCTCAAACATTTCCAAGCTAAAAGGAAGAATGGTTTTTTTTTGTGTATGGAAACTAGTCCGAAGATTTTGTTCTCTATAGAAGGGATGGGTAACAGGGTATGGCTTCTCAAAGAGCAAGCATTGATTTGTTGGTTTATGGGAGCTTTTCCAGGAGCCAAAACATTGAGACTTGGTGCAATGAAATTGGAAGCCCTTGGGCTTCATAATCCTACTCATGATGCCAAAAGGATACTTAATGGCAATGTTTTCCACTAAGCACGAGAATGCTCAGGGATTTCAAGGAGGCCCTTGGTTCATGAAAATGTCAGGGATGTTCATGAAACACTAGTCCACTGTTTTTAACCCCAATGAGGATCTTCCATGTGTCATACCTATTTGGGTTAGATTTCCACTTCTTCCAAGCGAATACTTGAAAGAATATGCCTTGAAAATTGAAGGTAATAGGAGGAACCAAAGGGGAGTACATTACAACCTATGAGTTCGCCAAACATCGAAGAGTTCTCAACTATGCCATGATTTGTGTCAATATAAACCTAGACACACTCATTTGGATAGAATTCTGCTTGATTTGGGGAGACTCAAATGGGAGTGTAAGTAAAATTGAGAGACAATATGAAGAGAAATGGAAGGCATATGGCATACTTACACACTTGTATGTGTTTGTCTTTTGGTAGGTAGAAAGAAGTTACATCTGTTGGGAAGGTTGATAACTGGGCATTAGTTAATGTTTAACTAATAACTAATCAATAACTTTAATACCCTCCCTTAATGACTATAGTGGAGATTGCTCCAAGTTTGTCTCGAAATTTTACAAAGAAAGTGGGACCAAAGAGTTTAATCGTCACATTTACAGATTGCTCTTGAAATATCAAGCTGAAATCTACAGTCTTTTGACATTTTGCTGTTGTCTAATGTAAGAGCTTCAGTGTTGACAAAAATTGAAAAAGATAGCTAATACCAAAACAAAGATTTGGTTGTGTGGACATAAGATATATCAAGCTGTCCACAAATTCTATGTAGAGTGATTCATTGATTGATGAATCATCATCATTGGTTGATGACTTCAACCCGACCTCCATAGTTTTGAATCCAAAATCTTGGAAATGTTGATCAAATAAAATATACCAGGCTCATGGAGCTTGTTTAAGTCCATACAAGGACTTAATCAATCTGCAAACCAAATTATCATGAATAGGTACCCGAAAACCTTTGGGCTGCACCATGTATACATCCTTGTCAAAATTTCTGTGTAGGAAACCAAACTGAACCACTATGGAGAGAAGTAACCTGAAAGGTGACCATCTTTGTAGTATGAGTTAAACCAACTTTGTAGTAGGAGAAAGAATCATCTCTGCAATAGGAGCAAAAGTCTCATCATCTATTCCCTCCTATTGGGAAAAGCCTTTTGCAACAAGCTGAGCCTTGTACTTGTCCAAAGTACCATTGGATTTGCTTTTGGCTTTGTCCACCCATTTGTATCCAATGGGTTGTTTAATTGGCAGTTGAGGTACCATAAAAAGGTCAGAAGCGAGAGCGGAATGATCATGCTCTTTTGATGAACAACCTTGTTTCCGACCCTCTTAGCCAATGCCTTTGATTGAGTCATTTCATCCTCCTGCGCAAATACTCGTGCATTTGATTGAGGAATTGCATCCTTTTGCACATTCTTTATAGTAGATATCCCCTCAACAATTATGGCATATAAGTTGATTAGAGCATGGACACCAAGCCTATGAGGAATTTCATCCTCCAACACACTCAGTATGGTAGAGCCTCCTCTACATTTGCATTTAAGTTGGTTGTGGCAAGGTCAACAAGCCTATACAAGCCACCTTTTCCAATACCTAAGGCAATCGCTTTGTCTTGTTTCACATCAGTTAAAATGCATTGCTTCCTAGAGCAATGTTGGGATTTTTTGCTATCTGACCAATAGACATGATTTTTGTTCATGCTAGGAACATACCAAACATTCCTTACCATGATTTTTCGAACATTATTCAACACTATGTGAATACTTCTATCCCCTCTATTGTAAGTGACTCCCCATCAACGAATAAAACTAAACTAGAAATATTTGTATTTGTAGTAAATGTGACATACCAATCCTTTCAACATGTAAAAATGTTTGGATGTGTTGGAATCAATGAACCAATAATTGATAGCATTATTGTTTGAATATGATGCCACAAGGGCATACTCTTCGTCAGAATCCCGTTCATCTTCAACTCCTGCCACATTTGCCCCCTGATTGCTTTGTTGGAAAAGAGCAATATTGTTGCTTTCGACAATCCTTTTTGACATGCCCAACTCAATGATAATAAAAACACTTCACTTTGTACTTGGGAGATGAATCACCAGAGATGTGTTTTCACTTCCCTTTTGACTTAGCATCAAATGCACTCTCTAATTATCCAACATTGGATTCATTTGATTGTCTTTTTGCATTTGTTCTACAACAAATAAGAATTGCCTTGATCAAATGTCAGGGTTTGGATTTTTGCCATCAAGTCTAAAGCCTCCATAAAATATTCATATAAGGGTGTCAAGTTGTTCTAAACAAGAGCTACTAGGTCGTCATCATCCACCTTTTTGTTTATGGCAGCGAGTTGGTTTCGAAGATCTTTCATTTGAAAAAGATGTTCTGATAGGGACCCATTCTCAATTATTTTTATGGAAAATATCAGATTTTTCAAGTACATGACCGAGCTTTTCTTTAAAGTTTGATGCTTGTTTTGAAGATTGGTCGAAAACACACTTGCCAGAGTGGCATTCCAGACCTCAGGTATCAAATTAGTTGAAACATATAACTTCAATAGGAGAAGAGCCTCCTTATTATGCTTGTCATAAATTATAATCAACAAAATTCATGGCAGGTCTCTCTTTAGTGTCAAGAATGATTTTATTAGAATCATGATATTCTGCAATTGTTAAAATATTATTACTCCAGACATTGTAATTATGACTAGTCAATTTCTGCACTTTAGGTAGAACTAGATTATGAATATTGGCCATAGTACACACTATTGACCTGAAAATCAATGCATTGTGTACTAGTTTGGAAATTGATTATCAAAACAAAAACTTCAACCCTTTCGGACTATATATTTAATAAAATTGAATGTGGATTCTTTATTTGTGCCCTAGCACAATCTCTTTTGCCTGTGCCCTGGGTTGAAATCATCCACTCGAAATCATTCAGAAGATCATAATAAGCAACAAACACAAATTGTAAAATCACGATGCACTTTTCCTTCTGCACTCCGGATCATCAATAGTCTAAATTGCGCCTTCACTTTCAAAGTCATGTCAAGATGAAGATTGTAAATTGCATCAAACCCTACCACCGGAAATTGTGACTTTATCCCGTCAATCTTCACATTCTACCTTTATTTCCACTTGTTCTCACAATCTCCTCATAACTTGGCATCATTGTTGTAGACATGTGCCCCCTAAATACCACAAATATCACGGAACTCGTGACTGGGATGGAAAGTGTGAAAAAACAACTGTAACAATTATGGTGTTGATGATGGAAATCATGGAAAAATGACTAACAATGCCGTTGATGATGGACATTGCCATTCGATCTAGTTTGGGCCTTTCTCCCTCCTGCAACAATCTCTTCTGACTTTTTATGGTATATACAACCTCAACTTGCGACCAACTGGTCCGCCCTTGCCTCCTTCACCGTTCGTACCCTTTTCCTAGGGCTTCCTTGAACTTGGCTCAAAGCTCATCTTCTTCTTTGTTTGTACCCTTCTCCTAGAGCTTCCTCAAATAGTGGCTCTGATACCAATGTTAGTAAAACTGAAAGAAAGAATGAATAAAAATGGATGGCATATGATACACATACTTGTGTGTGTCAGTCTTTTATCAAGAAGAAAATAAGTGACATTTGTTGGGAAAATTGATAACCGACCATTAATTAATGTTTAACTAATAGCTAATTAATAACTTGAACAGGGAGCAGCTAGTTGACATAAAAATATCCCCTTTAGGTGCAGATCTTGCCATGAACATGACCATTTGGCTAGAGTTTGCCCCCATTAACCTCTCTTCGATGAATCAAAGGTGGGCAGTCAGTTCCTTAGAGACCAAGGTCAAGAAAGCAGTAAGGATGGCCCAACCTTTGAACAAGCTGCAACCAACCAATCAAATCCATTCCTAGTTTCTAAAACAAAAAAAGATTAAGATCATAGAGCGGAGGATAAATTCCAAAGAACGTAACACAGGAAAGTTAAGGTCCCAACTCATCTGAAAACTCAAATCACCATTGTCTAGTCCCTTTTCCGGTCTTCCAGAGATGGGAACAAGGTAGAGGCCATGGATAGCCAAAAAATAGGCAAAAGGCAGAGGGCAGCCAAAGGCCTCCCAACAACAAAGGCCATCCGGCCCCATCCATTTTACCTCCACAATTGATACATCCAAGGCATTTTGAAAAATAAAAACAACAAAATCACAGGTAAATCACTAGCAGATTTGATGCCCATTGTTCCCCCACTGATTTTTAGTGTATAAAAAGAAAGCTTGTGGAGAACCCCATAGGAAATTACCCTGATTCTAGCCCCAACATAGCAAAAAGAAAGAGCAGACAAGCATGGGAATCCATTTCCCAAACCAGAAACAAAGAGATGGATACCGATCTGTAAGAAGACACCTTTTGAGGGTAATGCGGATAATTTCTTGGAATATAAGGGGCCTTGGCATCCGCAATAAATGCCAATTTATTTTGAATAAAGCCAAACAAGGTATGGCTGATAGGATTGTCCTATGGGAAACCACGAAGCATGTTCTCTTAGAAAGCAGAAATTCAATGTATTATGGTGCTCCAAATAATTACTGCTTTGCCATTCCACAAATACCCCGATTCACTGTGATACATTCTGGCATGCTTAGCAAAACACATACCTCCTCCTCTTGGGACATGACTACATAAATCCTTCCTATCAATTTCAAGAAAATATTTGCAAAGAATCTTTCGTATCAATTTCAGGAAGATATTTGTGAAGAATACACACACACACACACACACACACACACACACACACACACATATTCTTCTTTACACAACAATAGAATTATATATATCAATCAGATTTTGCAATGGGTTTCTAACATTCAACCCCAAAAAACCATCCTCATGGGAGACTCTAATACTATCAAAACAGCTGAAGAAAAGAAAGGGAAAGTGAGATTCAATCATAGACCAGCTAATGCTTTATCTTGTCCCGTCATTTTTGACGATGGTGGATATTTATTTTTCTCAAAGTCTTTTTACATGGTGTAATGGAAAAAAAGGGATTCACTACATTGTTGAAAACGTTGACAGAATCATCATTTCAAACGATTGGCTGGGCAGGAGAAAACTATACTTTCCTGTGTCAATGATTCCACCCATTCAGACCATTGGCCCATCCGTTCGGAAATTGAGGTCCACAACTTCGGAAAAGCCAAAAGCAAATTCAGATTTTAATGCATGTGGCTCTTGAACCTGGGATTTGCTTGTCTTGTGGAAAATTGGTGGAAGGAGGATAGCCAAAACCAAGGACATGCCATGTACAGATTCATGAGCAAACTCAACCATGAGAAGATCCGATCGAAAGCTTGGAACATGCTCAATTCTGGGAACATTTTCACTCAGTCCCAACAAGTTTGCAATATTCTGAGTCAAAACATATGAGGGACACAAGATTAACAGAAATATTAGCAAACCAAGAAAAATAACTTATCCACGAGCTATCTACTCTTCAAAAGAAAGAGGAAAGCTATTAGAGGCAAAGATCCAATGAAATATGGATTCAGCAATGCGATTCAAAAAAAAAATTCTTTCATAAATCAACTATGTTAAAAATAGGTAAAAAACCATTTATTACAACCATGATATTTTAAATCGTATTACTTCTTACTTTAGCAGCCTCCTGTCTGAAGAGGCAGTTAATAGGGACAACACCTGAGCTCAAAACACACTATTAACGAATATTCCCAAGTTGGTCACTGATGAGGACCGTATCAGTTGCATCAAACCTGTCATGAAAGATGACCTAAAGAATATGGTCTTCTCCTTCTGGAAAGAAAAGGATCCTGACCTTGATGGTTTACTGGCATTATTTTATCAAAAAATTTGAGATCTCATCAAAGAGGACCCCCTAGTTCTCATAGAGGAGTCGAGGCAAAACAAACAAATGTTAAAAGCTCTGAATGCTAAAAAAGCTTGTCTTTATCCTGAAAAACGCTGCAGCAGATCAGCTGAATCAATAAAGACCGATTTTGTCATGCATTATGGCATACAAAGTTGTCTCCAAACTCATTTCCAATAGGCTGAAATCCCTGCTTGTCAAGATTATCTCTGACACTCAATCTGCTTTTGTCCCTGGAAGCCATATTACAGACAATATTCCTACTGTTCAAAAAATAATCCACTTCCTCAAGACTTGAAAAAAAGACTGGGAGTTATGATGATATTAGTTATGTCGAAGGCCTTCGAGAGATTTAACTGGTCTCTTCTATTCTGGATGCTCAAAGCATCTTGGTTTCAGTTCTAAAATCACTAAGTGGATAAGAAGCTGCATCACCAGTCCCACTATCTTAGTGTTTGTCAGTGGGGAATCTGGGCAGTCTTTCAAACCAATGAGAGTCACAAAGACCCATTGAGTCCTTATTCATATTTTCATGAGAACTCTTAACTAGACACATTGCTATTGCAAAAAGAAAAGCTAAAGCGCATGGCAGCCAGCTACTGATAGAGGCCACATTGACAGTAAGGTCCATGTCATAAATGATACTCAGCTGTTCTCTTCATTAGTTTTGAGGGAGATAACTTTGCCAATTTCTCAATTTATTCCTAGATGTTAGTTTTCATGAGAACTCTTAACTAGACACATTGCTATTGCAAAAAGAAAAGGTAAAGCGCATGGCAGCCAGCTATGGATAGAGGCCACATTGACAGTAAGGTCCACGTCATAAATGATACTCAGCTGTTCTCTTCATTAGTTTTGAGAGAGATAACTTTGCCAATTTCTCAATTTATTCCTAGATGTTAGTTTCAGGTGAAGGGATAAATAATCACAAATATAAATAAAACCAGAAGAGCTGAGATTCAATGGGTTTTTCAATTTCAAGAAGGCAACTTAACAATGACCTATCTGGGTTTTCCGCTACACTGGAAACCAACAAAACATTTACTGGGACCAAGAGTAGCAAGAATGCAATCAAAATTTGGCAAATGGACCAACATATGGTTAAGCTTGGCAGGTTGAATTCATTTAACACATGTTGTTGGACACACTGTTTTGGTGTATTTACTATCATTAATCCCTATACCTTTCAAGGTGGAACATCAAATCCTGACAATCTAAAGAGATTTCATACGAAAAGGGGTGGAAAAAACCTTCAAATATCTGCTGGTTTCATGGGCTACAATTAACCAGCCAAAGTATATTGGAGGACTAAATATCAAGAACACAAACCTGTTTAACAAAGCCATGGCTATGAAATTGGCTTGGAATATAAACAGTGGACCCCTCTTCAGGCTGTAAATCCATTCTGCTTAATAAATATGCTGCTAGTTATATAGATATGTTTAAAGTCAAATGAAATTCACAAACTTCTACAACAACAAAACAAATCCAAAATGGCCTCACCTGCCTTCAACCTCTCACCACTTGGCAAGTGGGAAATGGTGCAAGGGTCAGATTCCAGAAAACAGTTGGGGAGGGCAGCGTCCACTTTAGATCTCAGTGTTTTAGAGCTTCAAACCACTTTACAATCAGCCAGTCACATTTTCTTGTAGGATTATTGGACTAAGAGTATTTACGAGGAAAATATTTGGAATATTGAGAGGATTCACTGCTTGGGAAGCAAGCTCCCAGAGCAAACGAAATCCCTGGTTCAAATCATACAAGACAAGTGCATGGTAAACACTGTTTTTGTGGATAGGATTGTTTTACCCAACACGAGTCCAGGTAGAGTTTGCTTCAACGGCTTACACCTCAGTCTAGCAAACCAAAACTCCATCAAATAAAAAATGGAGGAAGCTATGAAATTTACATTGCTGGCCTAAGGTTTATTAAAGTTATTAATTCGCTGTTGGTTAAACATTAATTAATGATTGGTTAACAACCTTCCCAACTAAATGTACCTACTTTCTTCTTATTAAAAGGCAGACACTCACAAGTGTGTAAGTGTGCCATACGCCTTCCATTTCTCTTCATTCTTTCAACATTCATATTTGCTAACATTGGTATCAGAGCCACTGTTCGAGGAAGCCCTAGAAGAAGGGTATGAACAAGAAGTTGTAGGTGTTCGAGGAAGTCCTAGTTGGGATGGATGAAAAAGAGCCAAGTTTGGGGGATCCCTAGAAAAAGAGTACAAACTATGAAGAAGAGATCATGAAGAGGTCCAAAATTGATTTGCAAGCAAAGGATTCACGTGTAGTGCAACAGTCACAATTTGAAGATATCTAGATGAAAGATGGTGAAGTAAATGCCATTTTCATTGACAACCTTAAAATTTCGATCTTAGACCAAAAACATGATTTGCAGAGAAGGGAGACAAAAATTGCAGATAAATTTCGTGAAAGTAGAAACCAAGGTAAGAGAGGATATTTTGCAGAGGAAGAACACATTGTAGAGGAAAAACAAGTACAATGTCGATTGGAAGCATGTTGATGCACAAGAACAACATTGTGCCCAATGTAGACACGAGCAGACCAGGGTGTGAATAAGGATGGAGTTTTGTGCAAAGTCGTGATTTGAAGTGTGAAGTTGATGTTGTAGATGTGACTAGACGATAGTGCTAGGGTAGTACAAGTTGTAGAGGAAGAAGAAAAGTGAAAGATCAGACCTAGACAATTTCCACGTGATTTCCATTTCATGGTTTTGTGCAGACCAGGAGGGTCGTGATTTGTAGGTGATTTGAAGGGAGGTGCAATAAAAACTTTGAAGGACTAGAACACCAGTCAAAGGTCGTCGTGAAAGAAGCAACAAAATGTAGGAAGTCTAGGTAGAAGAAAAGTGACGAAGGTAGCAAAGGAAAACAACATAAGAAGCAAAGAAGAATTGATATAGGTAGATATTCATTACGGAAGGGTTTGCCGAAATTACACTCCAAAAGAGTTGAAAAGGGCTTTGCAAAATATACAATGCAACGGGATTGTTTTGGTAATCAATTTTCTAACTTGTACGTAGGTAATCAGACTTGTGTGTAGAGTTTTCATTTATTTGTGCATTGATTTCTGAGTTAGAGGTCAAAATATTGTGATTAATGGCCAATTTTCAAAACTTAGTTATGTTGGAAGTGCAGAAATTGACTGGGCATAATTACAATATCTGGAGTAATAAGATTTTAAAAATTGTTGAATATCGTGATTGTGATAAAATCGTTCTCGACACTAATGCGAGATTGGCTACAAATTTTGCTGATTCTGACAAGCATCATAAGGATGCCTTACTGTTAAAGTTTTCTATATTAGATGACATGATTCTCTGGGTTCAAAATGCCACTGAGGTAAGTGTGCTTTAGACCAGTTTGAAAAACAAGTATCAAACTTTAAGAAAAGCCGGGTTTTGTACTTGAATAATTTTTTATTTTCCACAAAGTTAATTGAGGATGGGTCCATGTCAGAACACCTTATTTGGATGAAAGATCTCCAAGACCAGCTCACAGTCATTAACAAAAAGGTGGATGATGACAACATGGTTGCTCTTGTTTTTGAACAACTTCATGCCTTAATATAAATCTTTAGTGGAGGCTTTACACTTGATAGCAGAAAGCCAAAACCTAACATTTGATTAAGTTAGTTCCTATTTGATATAGAAACAACACAGACAGACAGGAAAATGAGTCTAATGTTGGACAAACAGAGAATGAACTTGTTCAGTCTAAAGTGAAGTGGGAACGTATCCTTATGTCATGATCTCATTTTGAGGGGCCTAGTCGGCCTCATAGCGGTGTTTTCTAACACCCAATGTTGCTTTGAATAATTAAATAAATAAATAAATTAGGAAATTTATAATAAATGAAATTATTATTAAATTTCCTAAATCTTAGGAGGCTGACCTATCGGTGTTGGCAGTAGTTAGTTAAGTTTTGTTTTTTTGTTTTATTTCTTTTTTTTTGAGGTCGGCCACCTCCTTAACACAACACTCAAACCTATATATATGGCGATTCATTTGAAGGAGAGGGAGCTTGAAATCAGGTTATTTGCTTCTGAGCAATGCAGGCCTCCTGGGATGCAATCCCCTTGAGCCAAGCCAGGTAGGACGTTTCCCCTGCTCTGGAATTCACCTGAGTTTGAGCATCAGAAATAATGAGTTCTGAGTTGTGTTCTGATTAATTATTATTTCCCCAGCAGGTGGACGAAGATTTTGGAGCTATGGTTGAGGTGTGAGGAAAACTGTGCATCCACTGATCTGACTTTGGCCGACTAGAGATTCTGAGCTGCCTTTGCCTTTGTCTTCGACAGGGCAAAGCCAATTATAAAGATATTAAGACAACCATCACCCAGCTTGTTCATAATCGTGTCAAGAAGAGTATATCTAGGGCATGGGCCTGTTGTAAGTTTGTTTCAAACTGGAAAACTTCCTGATTTTGCATGAAAACATTGGTGTATGTATCTCTGATTATTAAATGGAAAATATATGCTAGGAGTTCAATGCTTGGAAATCATTTGAAATTTATCAATCAAATCGAAGTTGTTTTTGCTGGTAATTCATGAGATCTGGTTTTAATATTCTGAGAACTTCTAGGGAATCTGAGTTGAGGTCTTAATTTTTTTTAAGAGGAAATTGGATGAGATTTGGCTAAGCTTCTTTCAGTGGTATCAGAGCATCAAACCCTGCCAGCCTGTGGGGGTTGATGAATGAGTGACAGAGAACAAAGATATCTGCAGAGAGAAAAGAGGAAGGGATCCAATATCGGAGACCCTGAAGATGAGGCCAGAGCTTTCTTCAAAAGATCTGAAGAACTTCGTGTAAATATGACTGAAACCTTGAAGGAAGTAGCCCAGTTATTGAGAGATTTTAAGCAACAATCGAACAGTGACAAACCTGCTTATGATAAGGGAGAAGATAGCAATTCTGTAGGGGGAAAGACCAATGCAGATAAAGGAAGAGTCTCAGTCAACACCAAAGCCTTTAGAGCGAAGCTTTTGACAAATGAGGAGGTTAATGAAGAGCAACCAGATCAAGTAAGTAGTATGGGTCGTCTCCATGCTGAATATCACTCTTTGAGTGAAGCAGTTAAGAATGATATGACTTTCGCAGAGTATTGTAGTCTGAAAGCAAGAGACAGACATAGGAGGAAAGGGTATGAAGAGAGGAAGGACATCCAGCACCCATTAGGTAAGATCACGATCCCTAATTTTGATGGGACAAGTGATACATCAGCAAGGTCATGGTTGCAGAAGTTGGATACTTCTTCCTAAACCCCATGCTTGAGGAGGAAGCTCTCAAGTTCGCTACTTTGCATTTGGAAGGAGTGGCCCATGAATGGTGGTATCATGGGGTTGTGACTCAAGGGCATGATGCAATAACTTCCATAGAAGAGTGCTGTCAAAGACTGGTTTGAAAGGTTTGATAGGACAGACCCAGAAGTGCATTTCAGGAATCTGGCCCAATTAAAGCAAGAAGGCAAGGTGGAGGATTATGTATCAGAATTTCAAAAACTTGCTGTAATGGTGCCCGATGTGACAGATAGAAGGCTGATAGTGCTCTTTGCCGAAGGCTTAGCTGAACCTCTTAAAGGGTTACTAAAAGCCTTAAATCCTACAACCTTTAAAGAGGCCATCACAACAGCTCTCAACTTAAAGGATTCAGTGGCAAGGGACAGCTTCAGCAGTAAGAGGGCAGCCCTACCTTTGCAGACCAAAAAGCCTTTTCAAAGGAGTTCAACACCTCCTAGGATCCCTATACCAAAGCCCAAGCAATCTGATATCAGTAGGAATGAAATAAGGAGAAGGAAGTTGTGTTTCACATGCAAGGAACCATGGCAGCCTGGGCATCGATGTTTAGGAAAAGGGCAAGTGCATTATATTGAGGTAGTCTCTGATATTGATACGGAAAGTGAAGGGGCTGATTTTGAAAAGGAAACAGAAAAAATAACGGCACCCGAGGGAGGCACACTTGCTGCACTCACGGGAGAACCGAGAACCACGTTATAATGCGTTCCGCATAAAGGGGGTCTTGAAAGGGCAGTGAGTACTCATCCTTATTGACAGTGGAGCCACCTATAATTATGTTAATAAAGAAGTGGTAAGGAGACTTGGTCTGAACACAGTCCCAATTGAAGGGTTTGAAGTAAAGGTAGCTAGTGGAACCACTCTCTATTGCACTCAAAAGGTACCTCAAATGGAGTTGGCTATGGGGGAATATAAATTGAAAGATGACTTTTCCGTAATTGACATGGACATGGAAGTGGTTTTGGGATGCCATTGGCTGTATACAATTGACAAATATGAGACCAGCCACTGAAAGAGGGAGATCTCTTTCCAACACAATGGAAAAAGGGTGGTACTACATGGGTTGACCAGTAAAGGAACCATGGAAATATCAGCCAAGAGGATGGAGAGGGTTTTCCGAAAGAAACGAGTAGCATGGGCAGCCGAATGCCTCATCACTAATACAAGTGCTGCTAAGAAAGGGGGTGTTACCAGTGTGCAGATTCAGTCTGTCTTAGACAAGCATAACAAAGTGTTCAAAGACATACCTCCAGGTCTGTCTCCTAATATGGGTTTCCAGCACATTATTGAACTTGAAGAAGGGGCAAAACCAGTGATGATCACTCCATATCGCCATTCGAAGGTTTATAAGGAAGAAATTGAAAAGGCAATCAAAGAATTGTTGGATATGGGGCATATAAGGCCTATTCTAGTCCTTTTGCATTTTTTGTAGTACTGGTTAAGAAGAAAGATGGAACTATGAGGATGTGTATAGACTACCGAGCTCTCAATAAGAGAACCATTAAGAACCGTTACCCGATACCGCGAATTGATGAATTGATTGATGAGCTACACGGAGCTAGGTATTTTTCCAAGATTGATTTGCATTCATGATACCATCAAATCAAGGTCCGGGATGAGGATGTACACAAGACAGCATTTCGGTGTCATTACGGGCACTATGAATTCTTGGTGATGCCCTTTGAATTAACAAATGCTCCATCAACCTTCCAATCATGTATGAATCAGGGATTTATTCTTCAATTGAGGAAATTTGTTTTGGTCTTCTTCGATGACATCTTAGTTTATAGCAAAACTTGGGAAGAGCTTTTAAAACACTTGGATGAGGTGTTGAGTATCTTAGAACAGCAGTCTTTTTATACTGAAGCATCCAAATGTGAGTTTGGGTTACAAGAGATCTTATATTTGGGCTTCAAAATTAGTGAACATGGAGTAAGTGTAGATGAGGAGAAGATCAAGGCTATCCAATAGTGGCCTAGCCCAAGCAATCTAATGCAGTTGAGGGGATTTGTTGGGTTATGCAGCTACTATAGGACGTTTGTAAGCGGGTTTTCACAGCTTGCTGCACACTTAACAAATCTAACGAAGAAGGGAGCATTTGTATGGACTCCATCAACTCAACAAGCCTTTGATAAGCTCAAAGAGGTAATGAATTCGTGTCCCGTCTTAGCAATTACAGATTTTTCACTTCCTTTTGTTTTGGAATATGATGCATCTAGTGGAGGGATAGCGACTCTTTTGATGCAAAATAAACATCCCATAGCTTTTGAAAGTAGGAAGCTTAAGGAGGATGAGTGTAAGCTCTCAATTTATGACAAAGAAATGCTGGCCATAATGCATGCTTTGACTAAGTTTAGACAATATTTGTTTTGTAACAAGTTTTTGGTTAAGACCGATCATAATAGTTTGAAGTACTTTCTTAACCAAAGAGATTTAAATGATAGGCAACAAAAATGGGTTAGCAAAATTCAGGCCTATGACTTCGACATTGAGTATGTAAAAGGGAATAACAACACAGTGGCTGATGCATTATTTGGAAAACATCATTTGCATTCTATCACTGAAATATCTGCTAATTGCAGGTCATTGATTACAGCTGAGTATGCCAAAAATTCATTCACTAATGATATTCTGGAAGGTAAGGTGCAAGATGATAGGTTCAGAACAACAAATGAGCTGATTCTTTACAAAGGGTGAGTATACATCACACCTGAATCTAAAATGAAGGAAAAGTTTCTAAAAGCTTGCCATGACACCCCACTGGCTGGCCATCCAGGGTTCTACAAAACATATAAATAGGTGAGGGAACATTTTTCTTGGAAAGGATTGAAGAAAGATGTAATGCAGCATGTAAGGGAATGCAAAGAGTGTCAACAAAATAAAGTAGAGCATGTGTTTCCAACAGGATTATTGCAGCCTTTGCCCATTCCCAATCAAAAGTGGGAGAGCATATCTATGGACTTCATTACCGGCTTACCAAAAGTCCAAGGTAAAGATTGTTTGTATGTGGTGGTTGATAGACTCACAAAGTATGCACATTTTTATGCTATATCATCATATTATAAAGCACCTCAGGTGGCTGATCTGTTCTGTAAGAAGATTTTGAGACTTCATGGCTTGCCAAAAACAATTGTGAGTGACAGGGACAACAAATTTCTAAGTTTGTTTTGGCAAGAGTTGTTTCGCTTGATTGGGATAGAATTAACACCAAGTACCAGCTATCATCCCCAAACGGATGGCCAAATAGAGATAGTAAACAAGTGGATTGAGGGCTATTTAAGGAACTACATAACAGGCCAGCAAACAACATGGATAAAATGGCTGCATTTGGGTGAGTACTGCTATAACAGAACTCACCACATGTCAATTGCGATGTCTCCCTTCAAAGCACTCTACGGTTATGATGCTACTTCTTTTGTGGACTTGATTCTTACAGATAGTAGAGTTCCTAGTGTTAAAAATATGGTGCAACAAAGTAAGGACATTATGGAGTCCCTCAAGGAGAATTTGCAACAAGCCCAAAACCAACAAAAACTGTATGCTGATAGGCACCGTACCGAACGAACTTTTGAGGTAGGAGGCTTGGTATTTCTACGGCTGCAGCCTTACCGACAGTCTTCAATCAAGGGCAGTGGGTCAGAGAATTTAAAGCCACGTTTTAATGGACCCTATCCGATGATAAGGAAAGTGGGGTAGGTGGCTTATGAGCTGGAATTGCTGCCTAACAGCAGAATTCATAACACTTTTCATGTTTCATGTCTCAAGAAGGCCCTTGGGCAGCAGATTACCCCCTCAATGAAGCTATCTCCCGTGGATTATGAAGGCAAGCTCATCCTTGATCCTGAAACAGTGATAAATGTGAGGGAAAAGAGGTTAAGGAACAAGGTGATTCCCGAATACTTGGTAAAGTGGAAGGGGTTGCCATCGGAGGATGCTACATGGGAAGGAATAGAGATTTTCGAGCATCCCAATTTGCAATTGCTTGAGGTCAAGCAATTAGAGGATGGGAGGACTATCATGATCCCATTTTGAGGGGCCTAGTCGGCCTCATAGCTGTGTTTTCTAACACCTAATGTTGATTTGAATAATTACATAAATAAATAAATTAGGATATTTATAATAAATGAAATTATTATTAAATTTCCTAAATCTTAGGAGGCCGACCTATTGGTGTTGGCAGTAGTTAGTTAAGTTTTGTTTTTCGGTTTTATTTCTTTTTTTAAGGTTGGCCACCTCCTTACCATGACACTCAAACCTATATATATGGCGATTCATTTGAAGGAGAGGGAGCTTGAAATCGGGTTATTTGCTTCTGAGCAACGTAGGCCTCCTGGGATGCAATCCCCTTGAGCCAAGCCAGGTAGGACGTTTCCCCTGTTCTCGAATTCACCTAAGTTTGAGCATCAGAAATATTGAGTTTTGAGTCGTGTTTTGATTAATTATTATTTCCCCAACAGGTGGACGAAGATTTTGGAGCTATGGTTGAGGTGTGAGGAAGACTGTGCATCCACTAATCTGACTTTTGCCGACTGGAGATTTTGAGCTGTCTTTGCCTTTGTTTTCAACAGGGCAAAGCTAATAATAAAGATATTAAGACAACCATCACCCAGCTTGTTCATAATCGTGTCAAGAAGAGTATACCTTGGGCATGGGCCTGTTATAAGTTTGTTTCAAACTGGAAAACTTTCTGATTTTGCATGAAAACAATGGTGTATCTCTGATTATTAAATGGAAAATATATGCTGGGAGTTCAATGCTTGGAAATCATTTGAAATTTATCAATCAAATCGGAGTTGTATTTGCTGGTAATTCATGAGACCTGGTTTTAATATTCTGAGAACTTCTAGGGAATCTGAGTTGAGGTCTTAATTTTTTTTAAGAGGAAGTTGGGTGAGATTTGGCTAGGCTTCTTTTACCTTATTGATTCATGTTCTAAGTACCGGTTGAAGTTTTTTTATTGTCATAAGGTTGGGCATGTCAAAAGTAATTGCTGGAAGTGACAATATGCACTTTCCCAACAACGTTGTTAGGCAGAAAATGTGGCAACAGGTTGAAGAACGAGATTCTGAGGAAGAGTATGCCCTTGTGGCATTATACTCAAACTATAGTGCTATCAGTTTCTGGTTCATTGATTTCGACATATTTAGACATTTCAATGTTGTAAGGATTGATATGTCAAATTTACTACAAGTAGAAACTTTTTTGATTCAATTTCATTAGTTGATGGCCAATCACTTGCAGTAGAGGGTATATGAGATATTTGCATAGGTTTGAATAATGCCAGAAGAATCATAGTAAGGAATGTTAGGAATGTTCCTAACATGAATAAATATCTCTTGTTTTTTAGTCAATTAACAAAAAATTCCATCATTGTTGTACATTTCTTTGGAAAACAATGTATTGTGTTTGATGTATAACAGGGCAGAGGAATTTCCCCAATTATTGAGCAAGGTGACTTGTATAGGCTTGCTGATCCTACCATAGTCAACTTAAATGCACGTGTGGAGGGAGACTCCACCTTACAAGATGTGTTGGGGGATGAACTTCCTCATAGGCTTGTTGACCTTACTCTAGTCAACTTACATGCACTAGTTGTGGAGGGATCACTATAAAATATGTGTAGGTGGATTCATTTCCTCAGTCAAATACATGGGTAGTTGTGTGCGAGGATGAAATGCCTCATTCAAAGGCACTAGCTCAAAGGACCAGAAGCAAGGTTGTTAATTCAATAGAGTGGTCATTTTGCTCTCGTTTCTGATCTTTTTGTGGTCCCTAAACTCCCAAATAAACAACCCATTAGATGCAAATGGGTGGACAAAATCAGTAGTTTGGACAATTACAAGGTTTATCTTGTTGCAAAAGGCTTTTGCCCAATAGGAGGGAGTAGAGAAGAGAGTTTTTTCATCTACTATAGAGATTATTTTTACTCATACTACAAATAGGGTCACACTTCGTTTTCTTCTCTCCATACCAACTTAGTTTAGTTTCCTGAACAAAGGTTTGGATGAGGAGGTCTACATGGTGCAACTTGAAGGTTTTCAGGGACTTAATGTTGATCATCTGGTTTGCAGGATGCTTAAGTTCTTGTACAGACTTAAGTAGGCTACATGAGCCTGGTGCATTTTGTTTTATCTGCATCTCCAAGTTTATGAATTCAAAACTCTGGAGATTGGGCTGAAGTTATTAGCCAACGATGATTCATCATTGGTCATTGAATCACCCTTCAAAGAATTGGTGGACAACTTGATATATCTTATGCCCACACAACCGGATCTTTGTATCGTTGTTGGCTATCTTTTTCGGTTTTTGTCTACACTAAAGTTCCTACATTGGACAACAACAAAATGTTAGAGGACTGTAGATTTCATTTTGATATTTTAAAGCAGCCTGTAAATGTAATGACTAAATTTTTTGGTCCCACTTTGTAAAGTTTTAGGACAAACTTGGAGTAGTCTTTGGTTTATACCTTAGGGAGGGTATTAAAGTTATTAACTGTTAATTGAACATTAACTAATGGTTGGTTAACAACCTTCCCAACTAAATGGAACTACTTTCTGCTTAATAAAAGACAGACACACACAAGTGTGTAAGTGTGCCATATGTCTTCTATTTTTCTTCATTCTTGCAACATTTATAGTTGCTAATAAAGTTAAAGCATAACCGACCCATTCTTTTGGTTGGTTATGCATATCAAGATTCTCACCGCTTACAATTTGCAGAAGAGAGGTGTCATTGGCCCCACAATATGCTTGAATTATAAAAATGCGAAAATGATTGATCACCTATTCGTCCAATTCAATTATGCCCAAACTATTTGGTTCCACATGGCCCAATAGGTTGACAATGTTATGACCTCCCGTAGAAGTCTACAACTTATTCTCTTCAAATGGACTAAGTCAAGCACTAAAATGCCCTTCTTTCAGATAGCTCAATCCTTGGTGCCAAGATTAGTCCTTCAAAATATATGGAAAGAAAGAAATAACAATTTTTTTTTTTTTTTTCTTTTTTGTAAATTTAGAAAGGAAATAATTCTTCCTAGCTTGGATTATCACAACAAAAATAAGGATTATGACTCTGGCTCACTCCATTCAAAATCATTACAAATTTTCTTCTGTCAGTATGCAAGACTTGCATCTCAACACCTCATGGAAAATGCTATTTGAGTACAATTTTACATGGATGTATGTTCAATACTTGTAGACAATGGGTCCGCCCCAAATAATGTACTTTTAAGCTCAAATTGTATGGATCTTTGAGGAAGAGCCAAGAGCAAACTAGGATCCAAGGTGTTCTACACAACCATAGAGGCACTCCAATCATTCACTACTACAAATATATAAGAATTGATTCCATAAACAATGCTGAATGAGGGCACTATACACATGTTTGCATCTTAGCGACATGTTAAAAATAAAAACACATCATTGAATGGGACTTTCTACTTTTAATTAACAAGTTCTAACTTAAGCACAAACACGACAATGGATCCCCTCTCAAACTCTCAATTGGTCCATTTAGCATATGATACATCAAATTTTCAAGTACATGGGGGACCTCCAAGAATGTCAGCTGAAACATCGTAGACATCACCACAATAATGATGTTGACCTCCTTGCCAAGGATGTAGGCAACAAAAATTCCAACTTGGACTTGATCACTTGACTAGATCCATAGAGCATGCCCCCAAAGGTCCAATGATAGGGTAATGTAGAAAGACCAACACATGACCACACAAACCATTGTCAAAAACATTTAAAAACCTAAACCAGTGGGACTTGGTACTAAGGGCATCTTTGCCTGAAATCGTCAAGTTATTAAAATCTCTAGACTTGTTTGTTTTCCTCGCATTTTTTCCCCCTTCATCCTCTCTCTTTCAATGTATATCTTAACTTAGACTCTATTACTTGTATTTTAATTCCCCAAATCCCTTGCGGCTAGGGCCGCCCTTTCTCCCCCCTTCCTACGTATTTGTCTTTTTTCCAGCTTCCTTGTTTTAATTATATAAACTTACAGCTCATGCCTTTCTTTTCTCATGGCCCCTTCCCACTCCATGTGTGCCCACCACTCCCTCCAATTTTGTTTCTCTCCATTTCTTCGTCCCACTAACACTTCCCTTACCGCTTTTCCATTATCTTGGTCTATGTGGCTTTCCCCCTCATGCCTTCACAGTTGGGAATTTGGTGTTAATACTCACATTAATAATGTGTGTGAGTAAATAATTAGTTGTATGGGCTATTTGTGAGATGTACATGAGTAACAACTCACTCTTGATATAGTTAAGTAGAGATATGAGTAGATTTGAATAAGGTCTATCTCCTTATCCTTAGGAGATTAAAAAACCTATATATATGTAATTATGTAAAGTGAAGATTGATTGATTAAATAATGAAGTTTATTGTGTAAACCTTTGATCGAAACCTTCATTCACAAAGGCAGTTTTGAATAATGAACTTTATTGTGTAAACCTCTGATCGAAACCTTCATTCACAAAGGCAGTTCTTGACGTTATCCTTTGCGACACTCCATTCCTCCTTCACATTGTCTTCCAGTCCCCATGCACCATCTAGAACACGTTGATTATGGCGGTCAACACACTTGATGGAATGCATTGATGAGGGCATTGATTTGGTTGCCATGAACTGGTCATTCACTGCTACTTTGAATGACACCTGTCTACATTTGCCGACTGAAAATGGTTACAAAGACTTCTCTCCAACGCTCTGCATCTCGCAATAGTCCCTTGGCTCTGTTTTCTCTCACAAAAAGAAATTGGCATTTATAGAGCTGTCCCCACAACCTCATCACTTGGACGACGGCCTGGGTTAGAGGCATGATACCACTCAGTTGATGTCTCCTCACAGTAAAGGATCAACATTTAATTCTGGAGGGCCTCACCAACCTTAGTAAATTTCTCGATTGTGTCCCCAACCAGGGAAATGCTGCCTTCACCATGGGTCAAGGTATGAAATTCAGTCTACTTCCACTAATTTGACCAAGGTAAATCTTCATGGGTTTAATGTAAACAGCTTTGGAGTTGAATGGCCTCAAAACAACAAATCTTACTAGCATTATGGTTAAGATATTTGCCGAAAGTCTCCTTTTTTTGTAGGCTGCTATTAACTTTGTACCTGGCAACACTACGTGTCTTCACCTGCCAATCCACATTCTGTCCTCACCTCAATTTTTGTTAAATCTAAATAGGCTTGAGCATGAATAGAATTCAAAACTTTCCCTAAAGCAATATTTTTACATTACAATGGTACATGTTTCCATTCACCCACCTTCTCCCAAGTGTAGCCGAATACCTTTAAACAAAGCTATAAGAAGAGAAAGGAATGAGACGAATGCTGAAAGCTCTTTTGGCTTCCAATTAAGAAAGTTTACTGAAGGAGAAAAGGACAAGAAAAAATGGTGAATTTTGCAGTCCACCAGAATCTTCAAGCTGACAGGTTAGCTGAACTGGCTAAGGGCAAGCAGCCCATTGTAATTAGGATGATGAAATGGACTCCTACATGCATGAAATACTGCCCTCTCAAAGTCATTTCCACATCTCGTCCAACTCATTTTCCAACACAACTCAAGCTTTCTACAATAGCCCTAATAGAGAGGTGACCAATAGTAAGTTCTCTAACCAAACCATGCTCAGCTAAGCTGTTGGACACCAAAGCAGCAAGCCTTCTTTATATTCCAAAACCTACACATCAAAGTTCGTTCATTAAGGGAGTTTGGCAATCCTACTCCTAGGGCTACCAACAACTTGTCTATCTCCCCTCAACGTTTTCAAACCAGGCCTTCCACAACTCAGGCTAACGTTACCTTAGGGCTCTTCATTTTGATTATGGTAGTCCCTATGTTTTTGGGCTTTAGATCATCCCCCTCTTCAAAATCCCAAAACTAGTGCAGCCACCCCTTGCTTGATGAAAATTATTCAACTGAAAAAATATCTTGCAAAAATCAATCAAAGAAAGTGCCATAATGGCAGGCCTGCACAGCATTGATGGCAGTTTGAAATTTCGGAATGATAATATCGGGAAACATGGCATGCAACACATTGTTTATGGAAAGATGTCTTTGGTCCCTGGAAAGATGCATTACTTTCTTAGCACCGTATTCCAACAACAAAACAAGAGGATTGAGATGCTCGAGAACTCTGTTTATGGGGATGTTGAAGCACACTACAAATTTCAGCCTGTCGTGAAGCTTTCCATGAGGAAGCCTCAGGGAGCAGAAGTGTTCTTGTACCTGTGCACAAACCCTTGCCATGCCAAGCTCCTCCTAAATAGTCTTCAGTTGACCTTCAAAGTGGAGAGGACAAGAGCGGTTTTGCTGCTTCTCCTGGGGTAGCTTCCCCCACTGCCTAATGATGATAGCTGATCTGAACCATGAGAACAAGCACCATGCATATCTTAAGATCTCTATACTCGCCATCTTGATTTTTGTTAACTCATCTAATATCTATTGGGCTTGCAAAATAATAATTACACAGCCAAAGGCTGCCAAAATTTTCTTATATGCATAGTCTTATCTGTTTCTTTCTTTCTCATGCATCTTTGTCTGAGCTGCTATAGGTACCTTGAAAGTCATTAGCTTTCTGTTTTTTTTTTTTTTTCTTGACTGATCCTAATATGTGAAACTTCCTCAAGTCCTCTCTCACCCCTTCCTCAAAACAGTTCTCTGAATTTGGATGGTTTGGTTGTAATCCTCCACCATTTTAAAATAATATATTGATCTTTTATTTATTTATTTATTTATTGTTTTCACTAATGTTTGGGTTCACTTTGGCTTTCATAGTTCCCTTGTTTGAGATAGGATGCAAGGTTTTTGAACATATTTTGGATCACTATGTGGGAAAGAATGGATACAAGTTTGAAGCGGTCAACCTGCTTTTCATCTACAAACAGATGGCCAAACCAAAGTAGCCAACAAGGCATTTGTGCAACTCTTGAGTGGGTATAATAGGAAGCATCTCAAGACTTGGGATGAAAATTTGGCACATATTTAGCACTTATAGGCAAGGTCAGTTCATGCATCAACAAATAAGTCACCTTTTGAAACATGTTTTGGTTACTTTGCCTCCTAATTGTCAGGATCTACACACAAGCTCTGATACCACTTGTGTGTAGAACCTGACAAGTGGTATCAGAGCTGTGTGTTCTAGATTCCTGACAACTGGTATCAGAGCCAGGTTCATTGACAATTGGTATCAGAGCCAGGTTCACTGACAAGTGGTAGACCGGAAGCTGCCGACATCGGTGATCGGCCGACGTCGGTCATCTCTAGACATACAGAGACTGACGTCGGTCGTCTGTGCGTACTGGTCTAATTTTAGACAGATAGTCAGTTTGCATGTAAAGACTAATTTTAGTCTTGAGTTTGCGTTTCTAATTATTGTAATTGGGAAGTCTAATTATTGTTTGGTTAGGGATCTATTTAATAGACCCATGGGGCTGTATTGTAATTAAGGATCAAAAGGACTTGTCAAGGGCAAGGACAAGGGTTCTTCCAAGTGTAAGCTTAGTTGATCTGCAGGTTGCAAGATCAGGGAGATCTACATGGTAAGCAAGGTCAGTTGATCTGCAGGGTGTGCAAGATCAAGGAGATCTGCGGGTGTGTGTGTGCAAGGTCAGTTAGATTTGCGGGGTAGCAAGATCAAGGAGATCTGTAACACAACAAGGAGCAAGATCAAGGAGATCTGCTTGGTCATCGGGTACAGGTATTGTAGGCAAAGCAACCGGTTGAGTTGATTGTCACAGGTGGACTGGCAGTAGGCAACAACAACCATTGGGTTGATTGTCACTAAGTGGTGGAAACAACTCTGTGTTTGAGTTGATTGTGTTTGTAATTGATAGAGAGAGAGAAATCTTGATGGAGAATTACTGTACGCCTAAGAGGTTTGGGAAGAGTGTGATTTCTTCATTGTATTTCCTTCTGGAAGAGTGTTAATACAAGATTGTATTGTCTCTCATATTCTGTGTTGTTTCTGAATTCTAGTTACATATTACTTCTGGTTTAATTTTGTGTTTAGTTGCTTATACAAAGGTAATCAATTGTGCTCTTAAGGAGTAGGATCCTGACAAGTGGTATCAGAGCTCTGTGTTCTAGATTCCTGACACTAATGCATTTGATGTTGTGTTGGGACAATCAATAAAGAAGCAAGAAGAATTTGATTTGTAAATGTAAAGAGGTAAAAAATTTGGACAAGATAAGACAAAATCATCAAGCGCAAGTAGAGTTGAAGGAGTCCCAAGCTAGGTATAGATGAAGGCATGAACAACATAGAACTGAACACAAGTTCGAAGTTGGAGCCAAGGTATGGATTTACTTAAGCAAAGAAATATTCCTAGGCCAAACTAAGAAAAGTTTAAATCACTTAGGTGTAGTCCACTTGAGATTGTCAAACGATTAGGAACTAATGTTTTCAGATTAGACCTGCACCCTTACATGAAGATATATCCAGTTGTGAATCTTGAGAACTTATTTTTGAGCCTTGTATGCGAGATGAAGAAGAAGAAGAAGGGAAATTGTTAGCTTTCATTTAAGATTTTTTACCAAATGCTCAAGAAGATTTGGGCAAGGATGTTTTTCTGAAGAAGTTAAGGGCAAGGAGGGGAGAGCAGGAAAAGCAAACAGTTGGGATTGAAATGCCAATTGCCAAGCAAGGCCAAGTGGTATAATGAAGCAGATTTGGAAAAACAGAAGTGCAGAAGTTGAACAAAGATAGAAGGAAAGTGCAAAAAGGCCCAAGAGGACGGTTCAAACATTTTTGGGCCCACAAAATTTGTAAAAAGTCTTACTATGCAAAATCATCAGGTGTCAAATTCAACAGCATATTCAGTACATACGGAATTTGCTCCATTAAAACAAGGACATACAAACATATTTTCCACATGCCAAATATTCTCAGATATAGACAAAAACAAAAATCCAAGCATCCCAAACAAAAGGCAAAACGTTTTCCCATATGTCTCTTTGCTGGTTTTAGTGCTCGGTGTCTATGTCCGATTCAATTGCTCATGTACTTGTATAAATATATCCCTCGTGGTCATGTATGATTATTTCTGGAGTTGTAGGATGTGTATATAGCTGAGTAGAGTAGTGAAACAAGTTGTTTAAGCAAGGCGAGGTTGTAGACCATGATAATAGTGGAGATGAGGAGACACAACCCCACTCTTCTAGAGGTTTTCCACATTGGGTTGTGTCAATTCTCCTTTTGTGTCATTTCAGTCTTTTACTTGCTCATTTCTTTTTGTGCAAATACAACAATTTTTCAGCTATATCAATATTTCAGCAATTAAGGCATCACAATTCTAAGGATAATTAATTTTTTAAGCGACAATCTCAAAAGATAACGAAATAAATCAGCCATATCTGAAATATAGCATGTTAATATTTTTATTGATGAACTAAGAATGGAATAACTAGCCTAATTATGGATTATGATGCTCCAAGCAAACAACCTCATTAAATAGCTCTGCCAAAGGGGAGGCAAGTGAATCCACACAATATTTGAAAAATTCAGCTTGAAGTCCTTTACACTGCTGCTTTGCTAGTATAGAGCTTCCGAGTAGCACTGCAAAAGTCCCCTGTAAAAAATAAATGATTAGTGGGAAGAGGAGAGTTGAATTTGATTCTGGGATGATCTGGATATTATAGAGACGTAGCATAGGAAACACAAACCTGGGGATCAACGTTTGAAGTAGGTGTTTTCCCTGGTAGGACAGTACACTAAAATGTTTTTGGGGAGTGGTGAAGGGCATGAAGGAGCTTAAGCTGCCTTGATGAAAGAAACACAGAGAGGGAGAGGGAGAGGGAGAGGGAGAGGGAGAGGGAGAAGGAGGGAGATCATGACTGTGCATGTATGTCTGCAAATTATAACTACAGTCCAGACTCTAAATACTAGACTGTCAGATACACCATTGTTCATAGTGACTAGCGTATTGTCATTCAACCATGTAACAACAATAAATCAGGCTTTATCATTTAACAATGTAGCAACAAAAACCAGACTTATTCATGTAGCAATGTAGCAACAATAAGCCAGATACACACAAGAATTTTGTTTACTAACAATTGCATGAAAACTCATCATCTAAGAGGATTAATAACATTAACACAATCCATAGTCCACCTTAATTAGTGAGAACTAGTCAGTAATAGGCTTATATTGGCCAAATAAACTCATACGCTTATTATCCAAGTTTCATATTTAAAATGAAATGAACATAGAATGATAACATTATTAACCATCTGCTAAACAACAGTATGCAGTCCTATCTACATGCAAACACAACCAAGGAATTATAAGCTAGAAAGAAAGAAATTACATTAATGTCCACAAATGACCAAAAGTAGGTCAATGGGACTGAACGATACAACCAATAGCAATAGAAGGTTCTAGGAAAAGAGAATCCTAGAGGCGAACCAAAGAAATAAAGTATGAAGACAAAATAGAACAGTGTGCCACTAACACAAGTGACGAAGAAACCATTACAAATAGCAATGAGGGGTGAACAAAAGCCCCAAGAGCAATATAATCTATTTATGACAGTCATGTAGATTTTATCAACTTGGATGCTCATGGCACTGTACATTTCTTGTAAGATACTGCACTATAGATGCTCCCTAAGGACAGTTTTTGTGGGGGCTGCCATATATATGCAGCTGGAATGCATTTTATCCGATTTACCTTATCTTGCATGGTGCAATCCCATCACACTGGATTATTATTGAAATTGAAGGGAATAAAATCAATGAAATAAGCATGAGCATTGGCTGTTATGAGTAACAAACAAACTTTCAAAATTAGGCATTTCATAAATCGTGCAATTTGTGTTTCTGTCATATGTGCTCCCTGAGTCATATGAAATGGCTTAATATTTGAGCAACTGTGCTACTTTCATTTAAAAATAAAATTGCCTGTTCACGTTTAACACGTTCATTCATCAGCATAGTCAAAATTGTAACCCAAAACTGTGTGAAAGGTCAAAATGCAGAGTTGATTTTAATAATTTTGGTTGTTATCAGATACCATAAATATTGATCTCTCTCTTTACCAAAACTTGGCATATTGATTAAGCATAAATATAGGAAATTCCACAAAAACTTCTTATTCTTTTTAAAATTTTCCATTCCGCAAGAATTAACTTCAAAGACATCCAAATATAAATAATTTTTTTAATTATCAAATTTAATTACCAAATTGCACATGGAGCAGTTTTTTTTCATATTATAAGTTTAAAAAACAGAGGGCAAACTACAAAATGAGTTTGTTTGGCCCTAAGTCATGGTAAAAATTTGTGAATCACTGTGAAAACCAGTTTTATTTGCCCTGAAAACCTTGTCTTCTCAGTGTGGCCTTATGTGTTTTCGTCACTTCTCTGGGCTGGTAGAGTCATATGCAGACTGTTTGAGTTTCTCTGAGATACTCAAGTCTAGACGGGTTTCTGGAGTCTGACTGAGTCTTGGTCAGAATGTCACAAGAACTCGTCTACAGTGACTCTTACTTGGACTTACTAGTTTTTACAAGCCTGAGCAGAGTCAAATGAGATGGGGCTCGATTCTTCATAAACATCAAGGTGTTCTCAATCTTCTTGAGGATGAATTCCTCCTCCATCAGACTTCTAGAAAATTAGAGCAAGCTTCTTCTCAGAATACATTGCTTTTGACGGTGATTTCTAATAGAATGCTTTGATGACTCAGCCACGATTCTTTTATCACCATCTTTGATTGTCACAACTTTTTTTAAAAATACAGTTGGTTTTAATAGCATGTTGAGTTGCACTTACTGCTTCCGTTATACTCTTAAGTCTTGTTTTAATTTTCCTGCCTTTAGAGAGAAACGTAACAGCTATTTTATCTGATTCGATGCCCCAAATTTAGCATCCAATGGCTAAAAAGTAGGGTCAGGGATTTCCTTGTGGATCTACTAATACTTTTTCATGGACCTTAGCAGTCTTGTTTCTTTTGTTTTTTCTTTATCTCTCCTAGTCTTGTAATCATTCAAAAATGTTAAGTAGTTTCCTTGAGCTCCTTATTCCTTGACATCCCATCCTGTAAAAGCTTATTTTATTAAGAAGCAGAATTTAACTTCCCATGTTCTTTCTAGGCGCACTTTGTGATTTAGAGGACTAACAATGTCTAAAACAAAACTATCTCCTTCTATGCATTTTTAGATGTATTCGCTTATAATGGGACTTGTTTTCTCTAACCTATTTTGTCTGGATAGGATTGTGCTCTTTCTTTTCTTAGCATTACAGCTTATGTACCAAGCTTTAGGCTTCTTAAGAGCAAAGGATGTTCTCAATAATTGGGGATACTGAAATGGTATTTTAGCATTTTGGGAACTCATCTTCTTAGGAGTTTAGAATGTTGTTGATAGGAATAAGGAAGGGCTCCTACGAATTCTAGCAACACTCAATATCTATTCTATAACAGTTTTAATATAGATTTGAGATTCCTTAATTCATGATAAACAACTATCGGTTTGTGATGTTTTTTCTGTCCAAAGTCTCTGGTTAGTGTAAGTTGATAATTCCTTCGTATGACTATTTTTATGCAATAAATGCATCACGCAAGCTTTTCTGATCATCTTTACTCAGTTTGTTGATCCCTAGGGTACTTTGTTGCTTTTTTGCAGATAAACAGAAAGCTATAGCTGGTGTAGTTCCGGAAATTGAGAAAGCTCGTTTATATCGTGGCAAGGGTGGAGAAATCATGCGTGCCTCTGTTTCTAGACTAATTGAGTGTACCTCCGTTGCACGGATAGCTTTATCATCGAAGACGCAAAAGATTTTACTTGATACTTTGAATGAGAACTTGAGGCATCCTAATGAACAAATTCAGGTGCTGGGAGTATTAGCCTGTTATTTTTATTCATTTTTGGCAGCTAGTAGCGATGAGATGACTACAAATGGGATAGGGATGCCCCTTGCAACTTTCTTCTTTTTGTTATGAATTTTTTATGAGCTGGTGACTTTGATATTTAGGCCTCATGGAATAGGTTTGTTAGAATAGTGTCTGATATGTTTTCTAAATGGCTAAATGATTTTTTGATGCTTCATTGAATTTGATTTACCCCATCTTGTCTTAGGTTTGTGCCGTGGAAGCTCTAAAGCAGTTTGTCCGTACCTACCTAATTGCATCAGATGCTTTAGTCATCAAAGATTTAACATCCAAATATTTGCAACTTCTGAGAAATGATCCTAATGTGGCAGCAAAGCGGGGATCGGCATTAGCATTAAGTGCCTTGCCAAATGAGTTTTTAATTCCAGATTGGAAAAACATATTGAAGACACTATGTGCTGCTTGTCTTTTGCCGGTAAGAGTAAGCATTGTGCAAAACCGTTTTCTATCTCTTGAGTATTGTCTTTATGGTGGAGGCAATCTTTAGTTTGAATTTATGATAATATACGTGCCAATGCTGTGTGCTTCCAGGAAAATCCTGATGATCAGGATGCTGAAACACGTGTTAATGCTGTCCGTGGACTTGCAACAGTCTGTGAAACATTGACTTTTTCAAGCAAAGATGTGAGGCTTTCTGATGAAACTAGTCAGGAGTCTCTATTAACTGTCATAAAAAATGACGTAGTGGAATGTTTATTCACTGCTCTCAATGACTATTCTGTTGACAACAGAGGCGATGTAGGTTCTTGGGTACGGGAGGCCGCCATGGAAGCCCTTGAAAGATGCACTTACATCCTTTGTCGAAGGTTTACCTTTATTGATGGCAATGGCAGCAAGACAACAGAAACATATGCTATGGATGATGGCTCTATAACTAGCAGAAATGAGGGAAATCTTTTCTTTGATGCAAATCTTGCAGGACGATTAATAGGTGGTATTGCAAAACAAGCAGTGGAAAAAATCGATAAAGTTAGAGACATAGCTGGAAGAACCCTTCAACGCATCCTTCATAATAAGAATATTTTGGTTCCCTTTATACCCCACAGACATGAACTGGAAGCAATCCTGCCTAGTGACGCCTGCTTTAACTGGGCTGTATGTTAACTCTAATCTCATTTCCTGATTTAAAATGTGTTGTTTGGTAATTAGATCTTTTATTTCATTTTTCGCTGTTGTATCATCATTTTATTTTATTTTATCAAAGCTCTTTATTTTTTTCATTCTTTTTGGATAATTGGCATAGATAGATGAAAAAATTGGCATTTGTAAAAAGAATAAAACTCAATCCAATGCTTCTCAACCATCCCCTTGACTAAGGAAGAGATGTGTATTACTTAATTAGATAATGTAGATAGAATTGATAAATAATGGGTTAAACATTGGAGATATGGCCTCATTGTTGAAGTCTTAGGGATCCATAACATTGCATATCTGTAGTGCCTATCTCATGGGAAGATAAGGATGTGACACTTGAATTCACAGGGAAGGGTCATAGTTTACTTCAACAGCGCATGATTCTATGTTGTTACAAAGGGTCATAGTTTGCTTCAACAGTGCATGATTCTATGTCATTAGAAAAGGTCATAGTTTACTTCAATGGTGCATAGTTCTATGCTATTACAATTCCATGATATGAGTCAACAATCTTGGTAATCTGCTAATTACACCTTTCATATCTCCAATTGCAGATAGGCTTTCAGAATTCCTTGTTCTTTCCTCAGCTGGTTACAAAGTAAAGATGTGACAGTTGCTTTTTTGCAGATAATGACTGTAGATTGCTCCAACATGATGAAATTTATCAGGCATATGTATACAAGGGAACAGGGTTGTTTGTTTCCATGTGATCTATGACATGTGAAACAATCGTCCTGGGTCCTTTGTCAGTGAATTCAAGGGTCATGTTCTTATGTGGTTTTCTTCTCGTGTCTATTTTCATTTGGTCTACAGCCATGTTAAATGTATTCTTCTCTCAATAGCATGCTGAGACCTGTAGTGTTTAATTCATGAGAAGATAAAGATGTGACTGCTCAATCCACAAATAAGGACTAGATTCTGCCTAGCATATATATCCTATTGCAGATAAATGATCAGAATTTGTAGCTCTATCCTATGATGCATACCAAATAAAGATGTGACGCTTGTGTTTACTGAGAAAGGCTGTAGATTGCTTCAACAGTCAATAAAATTTATTTGGCATATGTCTAAATGGTGGAGGAGTTGTTCATTGTTATGATCTTCCTCCCAATAGCAATTATTGGTTAATACCAAAAAACTATGGGGACTAAGGAAAAGTTTGTATGAAACTGAAATATCTATATTTCAGGCACAATATGAACAAAAGCTTTGTTGTTTTTCGGCAAATTTTCTCTGTAATGTTCTATTTAGACAATGGAACCAAACTGTGATAGCAGAATTTTTTTATACTCTAGTTTTTCCCATCAGAGAGGACTCTGAGGCATGCAGCTACTTGATTTTACAATTAAATACTTGAATTGAAAGAGACCATATTGATTACATATGCACAATAAACTATGCTATACACAATGTACACAAATATATATAGAAATAAGCATATGACAATATCATAGGAAGAGGAATGTCATCATTATGCCAATAGGTATTCTACAATGGCAGCCGGGGGGTGGTAGTGGACTGTAATGTCTGCAAGTTGTTAACAATTAAAGGCCACCTTAAAATTTGACATCCATTTGACAGTCACAAGACAGTTTCAACCTTAGTTTTTTCTTGAAATAGTTTTTCGAGCGGGAAAAAGTGGTGCAGCTAGATTGAGGTCATCTATCACCTGCCAGCAGATAAATTTTCAGAGAAGATAATAGAGTCATTAATCAATGTGGTATGTGACAAATCCAAGATAGTTGCCTTGAGATTGATATCTTTGGGCATTTTTCAGATAGACGTATTTAAGATATCTGTACTAGTTGATATTCATTGTTAGGCATGGCTCACATAAAAGTACTTTATAGGAACTTAGAGATGTGACAATTTATCTACCCCAGTAACTAGACATGAATTCAGCATGGATTTGGCAAGATTTTTATGCCTAGTTTGACTTGATTTGGAATTGGGCTCAACACCAAGATTCAACAAAATGAAAATTTATAAAATGTAGGAAAATTCAGAAAAATGTATTTTTTTTATTCCATAAGAATTTAACTTCAAAGACGCTCAGATGGAACAAATTCATATTAACATGCAATGTGCATGCTAAACATTGAAATTTAATTAAATTAGACAATTGCATATGAAGTAAAAAAAAAAATGGTTTGTACTAAAAGTTCACAAAACTAATACATGGACAAAAATCAATTGATTAGATATTCATGGGATTGAAACGTGTACGGAAAATAAACTTGCAAGATAGGGGCGATTGAACCTAGTACTACTTGATCCATGCCTCCTCAACCTCACATATGCCTTGGGATATTTTATAGTTGAATGGGTCCATCTATCTCTTTAGGTGCCCCTACCATTGCTTGTGCCTCCACCTCTGCTTATTGCATTGCAGCTACATCTGCCTCCACCTCTGCTTATGCCATTGCAGCTAAATCTGCCTCCACCTTTTTTGCATCCAACCAACTAAATTCCTCCTCTATGAATGTGGGCTTCATTCATAGACTCAGTGATCCAATAAAACGACAGACCACCTTCATCCAACTGAATGGCCTACACATTGGTCCCTCACAATTTTTTAAGTGGAGTAGAAGGTTGTAGTTGTACAAAACCAAGTTATTCATCTGTTTTTTGAGACAAATTATTGCACTTCTCGGAGTGCATGCCTTCGAAAGTACCTCAATTGTGTTCACACTCAGAAGGTTGAGTCAAAAATTGAATGTCAGTCTTTCAAAGTTTAGCATGTACTATGGGCACCAAAAGTATAAAACCCTCAACCATTTCCAAGCATGTAGGATTTTGGATGCTGGGCATTTTGAGCAAGAGAAGGGTCACCTTTTTGAGGTTTGTAAAGAAAATAATTACACAGAGGGAGATTGAGAAATATTCTTATAAGGCTAGCCAAAGATCACCTGTCCAAACAAGGGACGGACTATAGGTCACCATCCCTGTTAGAAAAGCTGGAAAGGATCCAAAGATGTATAGTATTGATGTGTAATTGACTTGGATATTCCAATGTATAATTCTTACATATGGGTTTAAAATTTCATATGTGCTCATCCAATTCAAATTGCTACTGAAAACCAACATACATAAGGATGAAATATTGATGCGTGTTACAACTATGTGCTGCCATCCACACACTTTATGCTAACTGTGATGTGCATATGTCCTAATGTTCGCCTACACTGCTTAAAATCTATTTTCACACGCTTGTGTGTTTGCCATCATACCCAGATTCAATTTTATAATGGTTCAAACCAAAAAAGTATGATCATGGTCCAAGTGCTATGCTTTGGAAATGAGCTCTAATATAGAATCAGAATGTTGGCTTTAGTGCTGGAAATGAAATCAGCATGAAATAAATGAACAAAAAACACGGAAAGAAGTAAAAAGCACACATATCACCATGAACACAAAATATACCCTAGAGAAACCCATCTGGGGTGAAAACTCTAGCAACTTGGGGCTGTGCTTCTATATGTCAACTGCAATCAGCAAGATTACAAGCCAATACTCCTTTTGAAGCCACAGTGAACATTGTTGAACTATGAAGTATGAACAACACCTACAACGCTTATTCTTGTTTGCTGTGCTTTGTAACGTACCCAAACAGCCTTGATACATTTCATACACTCAGCTGGAATAACAACTTAATTCTACTTGATATTACATGAGCCCAATGGGCATATTTATGCATACATTAGACTATTGAACCAACACAAAAGATTGAAAATGCCATTTAATCTCCACACTCGGTATGTGCAGTGACAACTTCCATTTTGGGCTGTCTGTTTACTTGTGTGGTCATTTTGGAAGCATTTGCCATTGTAAGAATGTGCCTGGCAAATTTGCTTGTGTCCAAATGTGTCAAACAAATTTGAAAGTGTACACGTGTCAGATAAATTCAAAAGTGTATCAAGATGTCATCGATGACTTTTTCTAGAATGCAGTGAAGGGAGCCTTTGAGGGTCTTAACCATCCGCAAAAGCTCCATTCCATCTTCCATTTTGGCTTTGTTTTTCCTGCTACGTGTCTTCTTCAAGTTTGATTTCATCAGTTATCTTTGTGTGACTGGTTTGGAGGTTTAATTGTCTTTTGAGTGTTAATTGATTAGGATTAAATTGAATTGATAAAAACTGCATACAACTGGTACAATTGTTCAACCGATCCATTTTGGATCAACTCCCCAATCTGGGGGGCTTTTTTCCCTCAAAAAGATGAGGTGATACCTTTTACCTTTCCTATGAGTTTTTATTTTTGCTTACTTCTCCATGAAAGTGGATCTGGTTTTACTCCCTGCAGAGTCTTATTTTGCTACAAATACTCTTCTTGAAGGTGACTCATGCTTAAGCACTTATCTTCGCAGTGCTAATCTCTTTCTCAATTGGAGTGCTTCTCTATGGAGCATCATGCCATACTTCTCTTAGGAAGTGGATTTTACATGAATGCTTTGTTCTCAAGTGATGTCATACCCTTCTGTACAATATGGATTTGTCCACACACTTTTTTGATGTTATAGTTTTATTCCCATGATGTTTGTAATGGCTTCATACCTTGCTTATTATTTTAAAGCTTGCTTCTTTCCCAATTGGAATGGTTGCCCCTTGCTTGTGCTTACCCAACTGGATTAGCTGCCCCTACTTGTGCTTCCCATTTAATTTTTTCACAATCAAAAGTTTTTGCCATTAGGAGGCTACTCTTGATGAGTGCTCCTCATAGCTTATCCTCTTTTACAACAATTAATGTAATTAGTAGCAAAGAACCCAGACATACCTCAAATTCCAACAATTAAAGATGTATAGAACTACCTTTCATATGGATATGGTGTCTATGCCAAGCTTCAATCTCAACTCTTCTTTTTCTTGGTTTGTTAATAATTTATAGCATAGACCCATATGTTAGCAAAAGAGAAGAGATGATTGAAAGCACTTGATGTTTTCAGATCAGTGCAGGATCTTTATTTATGCAGTCCAAAAATGGTTATAAGAGCAGTTATGGAGGTTACTAGTTAGACCTCAACTGATTTTAGTTAAGACTAATTACATTATTTAACATCCCCTCTTAATGACTAAACTAGAGACAACTCCAAGTTTGTTTCAAAATTTTACAAAAAGAATAGAACCAAGAGGTTTAGTCATTAGAGCTACACGCTGCTCTGTAGATGCACAAAAGTGAAGAGAAATGTCATTAGAATCAACCAACTGTCGAATGTAGTGATGATGTATCTCAATGTGTTTGGTGCGAGCATGAAAAACATGATTCTTTACTAACTTCAATACACTTTGATTATCACAAAATAGTGGTGTAGGTGCATATGAAGGAAGTTGCAAATCAACAAGAATCCGAACTAGCCAAACTACTTCACAACTGGCACTGATTGCTACTTTGTATTCTGCTTCAGTGGAAGAGAGAGCAACAGTATGTTGAAGCTTGCTCTACCACGAAACAACTCCTGAGCCAAAAAAAAACATATACCCGGTGGTAGATTTTCGAGTATCAACTGATCCTCCCTAATCAGAGTTTGTATAACCAATCAATTTGAAATTTGCTGTCCTCTAATAGAGAATGCCAAAGTTAAGAGTACCTTTGACCATAGTCACTGCATTCGCCGAATTGCAAGGGATAAGTTCAAAATTCGCCGAACGTGAAAGAAACTGATTAAAATCGTTGAAATTCGTATAAAAATTGTTGTTTTTAGGGTTTGCAAAGATTTTCATTGCGATTTGTTCGAGCATTCACAACGATCCATGACTCTTCGAGTATTCACAGTGATCCGCGATTCCACTGGGCCACAACGATCCACGATTCCACTAGGCATCTCATCAACACCACGACGACGTCTGAGTGAATGATCCTGCAGTCTGCGATTTTTATATATTTTTTTGTCTATCGACTATACATTTTTTTTCAATACAAATACAGTAAAATATATTTATACTTATTATAATATAGAATATAGTTATTTTATAATTTATAATATGATATTATAATATGGATTAGAAAATATATATAATATAGTTATAGTTATATTTATAATATAAAAATATTATATATAATTTACAATATAAAAATATTATATGTATTATATTTATATTTATAATTTATAATATAATATTATAACATAAAAATATTATATATAATATATTTATAATTTACAATATAAAAATATTCTATATAATATATTTATAGTTATATTTTATAATTTATAATTTTATATTTTAAAAAATAAGTGTATTTCTATTAGTCGAATTTAATCACGAATTTTATCTCAATTTTTTAGTTTCGAATTTTTTTCCGATTTTTTCCCTCGGCGAATTCAAACACAAATTCGAATGTGGTGACTATGCCTTTGACATATCACAAAACATGTTTCGTTGTTGTCTAGTGAACTAGCTTCGGTTGAGACAAGAACTGAGAAAGATAGCTAACAGTAAAACATAAATCTAGTCGAGTGGTGGTAAGATATATCAAGCTGCCCATAAACTGTCTATATAATGATTCATTGATCAGTGATGAATCATCATGAGCTGACAATTTCAGAGCTACCTCCATAGGTGTAGAAGCAGAATTACAATCCATCATTCCAAACTTCTTCAAAAGAGTAGTGGCATACTTGCCCTGAGCAATGAAAAATGAGTGGTCATGTTGCCAGAATTCTACACCCAAACAATAGTGTAGGAGGCCTAAGTCAGTCATATCAAAAGCAGTGCACAAATCTGATTTGACTTTCTGAATTGCTGCCTCCACTACCTGTGATGGCAAGGTCATCAACATACACAATGAGTATCACAATGTCATCATCAATGCTTTTGATATAGAGATTTGGAACAGATGGACTTCGTTTGAATCCAAAATCTCGTAGATGCTGATCAATATTGATGTATCAGGCTCGAGGAGCCTGCTTCAGCCCATACAGATACTTCACCAACTTGCAAACCAAATGATCATGACTAGGGCCCTGAAAACCTTCAGGTTCCACCATGTATACTTCTTCATCTAGATTGCCATTAAGGAAAGCACTTTTGACATCCATTTGAAATACTTTCCAACCAAACTGAGATGCGATAGAAAGAAGTAACCGAAATGTGACCATATTTGCAGTAGCAGCAAAAGTCTCCTCATAGTCTATTCCCACCTATTGTGAAAATCCTTTCGCAACAAGACGGGCTTTGTGCTTGTCCAAAGTACCATCAGCGTTGCATTTAACTTTGTATACCCATTTGCAACCAATGGGTTACTTCCCTGGAGGTAAATCCACTAATGTCGAGGTATGGTTTCTCATCAAGGCATCATATTCTGATTGCATTGCTTTCTCCCATTCAGGGTTGCCCTGTGCATCAGAATATCGCTGGGGCTCTGAAATACTGAAAAGATCAGAATCATGAGCAAAGTACATAAGTTCATCATCAGTTGAATCCACAATTGACTTCCCTAGTTGCTGAGACCGTGTATGAGATTGAGGAAGATCCCCCTCTCGCACACCCTGTAGGGTGGTGTAATACCACTTGGGTCTCTTCTGTACCAATGATTCCTGTACCAGCTGAGCACTAGATGGAGGAGTGGTCGACGATGCTGATACACTAATGGAGTGTTAGCTGTAAATTTCTGCACTGAAGACTGTGAGGGTGTCTCCAAAACATGTGGTTCCTCATCTTTCAAAGGAAGTACAATGCTAGAAGCCTCTGGACTAGCAGAGATAGCTTGCTGATTATGAACAAAGAATGACTCTGTTTCTTCTACATCAACATCCCTACCAATGATGATCTTGTTAGTAGACACATCTATTAGTGTATATGCTTTTGATTGAGTACTATAACCAACAAAGAAATATCGTGCACATTTTGAATCTAGTTTACTCCTTTGTTTTTTAGGAATGAGAGCATATGCAACAGAACCAAATACACGAAAATGTGTTACCTTTGGTTTGATGTTGGACCAGGTTTCTTTTGGAGTGATGTTTCTCCAATGCCTTGCAGTGACTTTTGTTCAGTATGTGGACTGCCGTGTAACTGCTTCTCCGCAGTATTTATACGACACATCTGTGCTATGCATCATGGATCGAGCCATCTCCATGATTGTGCGATTCTGCGTTTCAACCACTCCATTTTGCTGAGGAGTGTATGGGGTTATTAGCTGTCGATGAATACCTTCTTTGCCACAATAGTTCTGAAATTGCTTTGAAGTGAATTCTTCCCCATTGTTGGATCTTAAGGCTTTGATTTGCTGACTTGTCTCATTTCCTATCAGTGCTTTGAATTTTACAAACTTAGCAAAACAGTCAGACTTCTTTTTCAAGTAGACCCAGATTTTTCTAGAAAAATCTTCTACGAACAACAGGAAATACCTTGCACCAAGAATGGTAGATGACTTCCAAGATGGCTTGCATAGATTTGCATGAACAAGATCAAGGAGCCCCTTTGCTCTCCAGGGACCTTCAGTGGGAAAAGGCTTCCACTTCTGTTTACCAGTCAAACAACTTGCACATATATCCTGCTTGACCTGGATATTAAGCAAACCAAGAACCATATTCGATTTTTGGAGTTTGGACAAATACTGAAGATTGAGATGTCCAAATCTCTCATGCCATACAACATTGGTTTTATCCTCCATAGTTAATGCATTCAAACTGACAGTGGCAGGATCAATGAGTCTATACAAGCCATTTTGACCAATACCTAGGGCTATGACTATCATTTTTGATATCAGACACCACATTTCTTTTCTGAGAAATTGACTGAAATGTGAGGATTTTCAATTAACCGACTTATCGATAGAAGATTTTTATTCATCTTAGGTACACACCTAACATCCTTGACTATGAAATTTGCAGCATTATTCAATACAATGCATATATCTCCTATCTCTTCTACAACATGTGATCTACCATCACCCAAGGAAACTGAATATGAAAAACTTTCTTTTGTAGTGAAATTTACATACTAGTCTTTTCGACATGTAAAATGCCATGATACACCGGAATCAAAAGACCAATAACTGGTAGTCCTCTCATCGGAACAAGATGCCATAAGAGCATATTCCTCAAATTCAACTTCAACTGCTGCCACATTCGCCTGCGCTTTTTTCTTCTTGTTATGTGTTAGATCATATTGTCGTTTTTTGCATTCTTTTTTAATATGACCAAATTTTTGACAGTAATAACATTTTACCTTGAATTTCGGGGAAGATGAAGACGTATCTGAATGTTTTTTCCATTTTCCTTTGTTGGATTGGGCAACATATGCACTTTCTGGTTGCCCAGAACTAGACTCACTGAAGTGTGTTTGTTTGCGTTCTTTCTGCAACAAATATGAACTCACTTGATCAAAAGTGATAGTGTTACTCTCTGTCATTAGGTGCAAAGCTTCCACGAACGATTCATATGAAGGTGTCAGGGTGTTCAGAACAAGAGCCACCATATCATCATCATCCACTTTTTTGTTGATAGTTGACAACTGGTCACAGAGATCTTTCATCTGTAATAAGTGTTCTGACAGAGACCCACCTTTCGACATTTTTGTGAAAAATAGCAGATTCTTCAAATAAAGTACTCAACTCTTCTCCAAAGTCTAGTACTTGTTCTTGAGATTGGTCCATTGCGCACTTCCCTGTGCAGCATTGCGGACCCCCAAAATCATGTCATCGGACACAATTTTAATAACAGAAGGGCTTCTTTATGATGTTTGTCATAGTCGGTGAAATTCGTTGCCGGTCTTTGTTCTGTGTCAAGTATGATCTTGTCGCAATCACGAAATTCCGCAATCGTCAAGATCTTATGACTCCAAACATCATAATTTTGTCCAGTCAATTTTTGGGCTTTCGGAAGGACTAGGTTTTAGATATTTGTCATTTTTCACTCCAAAAAATTATTTTTAAACCAATAATTTAAAAATTCTGCACAATTGAACTATTTAAATTATTTTTTTGAATTTGTTCAATTTAACTTGCAACCATTCGGAAAAAGATATTATTAAAACATCTGAAATATATTTGTGAACTCACAGAATTTTTGTGCCTCTTGATTGCAAATTATCGAGCCCTTGATTTTTTTTAATGGTTTTGTGCCCTTTTTCCACGATTGGTGTGCTTTTCATGCCCTAGCATGATGCTACTGTAGGTGTTCTTGTTGGCTCGAACCCTTTACGACCGTTGTGCCTTCGCTGACTACTAAACCCTTTTCTTGCTTATTGCCTCCCACATTCAACTCGAACGAGACTGTCTTGTGGTGATGCCCTCGTCTGTGTGCCTTTTTGTGCAGATTTCATTTGTTTTCTGTCGTGACTGTGCACGTCCACGACTCCTCAAAACCCTGCTTTGACGACATGCCCACAACTTTCATGCATTCCCCCACGATCTTTCCGTGACAGGTTACACGACTGTGTAAAGGTATTTGCGTGCCCTTCTGCATAGGATTTATCCCTTCTGTGCCCTTCTTCGTGATCATCGATTGGGTAAAACAAAAAAAGGAACCTTGACTTTTTCTTCCTCCTTCCTGTGTCTACCCTTCGACGGGACTACAACAAATCATCAATCTATGATCCTTCATGAGATTTGCCTTTGCCCATGATTCCTCAAAAACACAAATGGTTTTTCTTCCATGGATTTCCACGACCACTGCAAACTGGGCAATGACTTTCTCTTCTTCCTCCTTCTGTTCATACCCTAACACCAGGGTTTCTTCGAATGATGAGCATTTGTACCTTCGTTGGCTTCCTCGAGTGGTGGCTCTGATACCGCTGTTAGCAAAAGAGAAGAGATGATTGAAAAAACTTGATGTTTTCAGATCAATGCAGGATCTGTATTTATGTAGTCCAAAAATGGTTACAAGAGCATTTATGGAGGTTACTAGTTAGACCTCAACTGATTTTAGCTAAGACTAATTACATCATTTAACACCATAAATGAGATCAACAAGTATGTTTCATAGAGCATACTTGTAGATGTCTATCAACGTGCATAATACAATTGTTGCCATGTCCATTTCTATGTTACAACCATTGCCATGTCTATATCAGCTCCATCGCAATTGACTTGGATATTCCAATGTACAATTCTTGAACATGGATTTAAAGTTGCCTATGAGTTGCTCCAATGCAAAATTTTACTGAAAACCAAGATGCATAAGGCTGAAAATTAATGTGTGTTATAACTATAGGCTGCCATCTACATCATTTATTGTAATTACAATGTGTACATGTCGTAACACATGCATACACTGCTGAAAATTACTCTTCGTACATGTGTGTTTTCAATCATACTCAAATTCAATGTTATAGTACTGTAAACCAAAGAAGTATGCTGATGTTGGAAGGGCTATGCTTAAGAAATCAACTCTAACATAGAACTAGAATGTCGGCTATGATGCTGTAAATGAGGTGGGCAAGAAAGAAATGAATAGAAAGCATGGAAAGAATTAAACAATACCCATCACCATGAACACAAGATATACCCTAGAGAAACACATTTGTGGTGAAAATTCCAGCAACTTGTGGCTATGCCTCTAATGTCAACTGAAATCACCAAGATTGCAAGCTAAAAATCTCTTTGGAGTGACGAAGAACACTGTGGGACTATGAACAATACCTCTACGGTGCTCCTCCTTTCTTCTTATGCTCTACAACTTGCTTAAACACCCCCAATACATCTCCTATGCTTAACAGGAATATTGATTACAATTATAGCTGCCAATACATGATCTTGATGGGCATATTTATGCATACTTTAGAGTCTAGACTACCAAACCACACAGTTGGGATGTGAAATGACAAGGCTTCCATTCTGGGCTGTTGGTTTTCCTATACGGTCGTTTGGATACATTTGGCAGTGTAACAGTTTTGTCATTGATGACTTTTCTTCCCTAGAATGCACTATCCTCAGAACCTCCATTACACCCTCCTTTCGTTCTGGCTTAATTTTTTCCTGTTGCATTGTGTCTTCTTAATGTTTGTTTTCGATGTTTCATCACTTAGTCTTTGTGTGAGTGATTTGAGATTGCTTTGTGTTTGAATTGAATTGAATTGGACTGCATTCAACTGATAAAGCTGAACATAACTGATACAATTGTTTCAACTGATCCAGTCTGGATCAAAGATCAAGACAACCTCTACACTGCTAAACAAACCAAGTAATATGCCTGATATTGCAAAAGACATAGTCTATACACAGCTATTAAAAGGAGTATACCTTATTCCTTGTTCATGCAAAATAGCTTACATTGTGTGGAAATATTGGTCCTTGTGGATCACTTGCACAGGAAAAATCACCACATTTGTTTAGAGGATGCTTAGAACATTGCTAGGGAATACCACTATAATAAAATGAGAGTTAACAAAGCAATTGAGATGGAAAAACATTGTAATAAGCTCAATAAGGATGGACTTGTAATGAACCATCTTAAGGGCAATGCCAATGCGGAATCAAATTAAAGAAGATATCCCTTACAAAAGAAGAATATTCTCTAGTGAATAAAAGGAATAATTGTTTATAAAAATATTATAGAAACCCAACATTTTCATTGTTGAATAATATTCTTCTGGATTCATCTGCGCACATATGTTTTATCCCCATCTCAACCAAAGATTTCAACAGTATTATCTCACGAGCTTCCCTCCAAAATAACTCATCATAAACACGCTTATCAACATTAATGTCTTATGTTTTCTTACCATGGGAGGAAGCTGTCAATTCTGCGCCAACAAAACTTCTTTTTAGATTGCCATTTTGTTCATAAAAAACTTGCAAGGACAGGAAATTTGTGGGAAATAGTGTGATGGCAATTGGACAAGTTCCCGTTTTTTCAATTTCTTTGTTCATGAAGTTGAGGACCCATATATGGTCGTAGATGTACTCAATTATAGTGTTTTCCATGTCTATAACTGATTTAATCCATTAAAGTTTTTGAATGTCTTCCAACATCTGATGTATGCAGTGGGTTGTATGAGACCAAAAAATAGCAGGGCATTTCTCCACGTCTTCCTGTACCCATGTTATCTGCAGCATTGTTTATGGTTATTTGAACAATATTTGCTACGATCACCTCCAAGATTACATCCTCCATAAACTAGAAAGCAAGGAACAGAAATTTGTGGCAAACTGTGTGATGTAAAGTCGGACAAGATCCCCTTTTTCAGTATGTTTGTTCATGTTGAAGAACCATAGATGGTTGTATATGTACTTAGTTCTAGTGTTACTGTTTGCTGTCTCTAACCGGTCTAATTCATTAAAGTATTCTAATGTCTTCCAATATCAGATGTCTGTTGAGGGTTGCATGAGACCAAAAAATAGTGGAGCATTTTTTTCGTGTCTTCATGCACCCACATAATCTGCAGCATTGTTAATGATTATTTGAACGTCTGACAAGCTCCTTTAGAAAGTGGGTTTGTCCATCAATTTTGAGGAACCATAGATGGTTGATGTGCCTAATTATAGATTTTTCCATGTCTATAACTGATGTAATCCATTGAAAGTTGATGTACCTAGTCATAGAGTTTTCCGTGTCTATAACTGATCCAATCCATTGAAGTTTTCCAATGTCTTTGAACACCAGGTGTAAGTAGTGGGTTGCACGATACCAACAAATATCGGGGCATTTTTCCATGTCATCTGAACACACATAATCTGAAGCATTGTTCATGATTTTGCAAACAATCTTTCATATCCTCACCTCCAAGATTACCTCCAAAAAAATAGAAATCAACATATAGATAGAGTGGCCATATATCTATAGCTATAGGGGTTCTACTATGTTCTACAGACTATAGATAGATGCCCTTGACTTCCATTGATTTCAAAATCACTGTACCTCATGGATTAGATAAGAAAGATCATGGTCGCTTTATTTTTTTTGACATTTTGTCAGTTCATTCATCTCACGTTAAAGTGCAGCTCATTTGTTCCCAAATTGGACATGTTTATCTTCAATTACTTTGCCTGTATTTGTCACAACTTCATACAAAATTTTCTCTCTACGAGCCTCATAACCATTGGCTTTGAATCCCACACCAAAAATAACATGACATCAATAATTGCCTACTATGGAGACTTTGCCATGTCGATGGGAAAATCAAAATAAAACAAAATTTGTTGATTTCTTTCCTTGCTTTGTCATGCTAGGACTGATTTGATGTGGTGATTTCAAGCAATGGCATTAATTGGGTGTCCTACACGGGACATGTAAGGAATATGGTCCACTTGGAGAGGAACTCGTAGTAGCAGCAATAATTGCAACATGGGAAGAACCAGCAGCTGAAGCCCCATGGGTCTGAGTTTGAGTTACAATGGGCCCTAGTTTAGGAGAAGTCACCCCAATATTTAAGCCTAGTTATTTTCTTCTTATATATATATTTATTGCTGAAAGCCATTCAAGAGTACACTCATCTCAAGCAACGCCTGTGGGGTAACTTGGCACATAGCCTCACATCATGGCACATAATTCTTGCAAGTTAGTATTTCATCCTGTATGCCTCCAAAAACATTCATGCCTTAGTAATTGCATTTAATCTTTCTTATTCTTTTCTTTCCAGTAAGTCTGTTTTGGGTATCTCTTGTTATGTGCCATTTTTGCAAACCAAATATATTGGGTAATAGGTTTTTAGAGATTTATTTTGGGGCAAAAAACAACTATTTAAAACATGGGAAAAATAACAAACAATATGGGAAATCTTCTAGAAATTCCTTTAAAATAAAAGAAAAGGGACTTGTAATCGATGAGAAGAACCTCCCAATTGATCCCTATGATGAAAAGTCGTGAAAAGGGAGTTTTCACACTTTGGCAACTGGTGAAATTCTGCAAAATTAAAACTGAAATTTACTTTGTCACCAATTATGTTGATCCCAAAGTGGCAAAGCTGAAAGCACACCTTTGTTTGCCCAATACTCATCTACTCTGTCATTATAACTTATTGGAGCAAAACAATGAGCTGCATTGTATTTTATGGGTCCTTTTCATGCTTATATTAATATTTTATTAGACTCGTCAATCTTATTAAAACTCTATAGAGTCTTGCCAAGTTTGATTGAGTGTCACCAAGACGAGCCACTTGGAATGGTTTTTACTGAGTCAGACTCAGATTTGTGTTTTTTTAAAGGCCCCAGCTGAGCCTACTGATTCAGACTCAGATTTGTGTTTTTTAAAAGTCCCCAGCTGAGCCTTACTTCTTTGGTATCAACCTATCAAGTACATATAGGAAGGAAATGAGAGGTACGTCTGTTGATCACAATGGTCCTCACATAACCTTTCCATAACCAACACTAGACCAAAAGTTGAAAAGGGTGGTAACTAACGAGTAGAATTCAACTATCAATTAACTGAGGTAGCTAAGCTTGCCTACAATCTGACGGGATCATCTGAAGAGCAGCCATTTGACTTATTGATTTTGCTACTTTCACTAATTGTCAATCCAGGGCATGTATTTTGGCAAGATGTCTGCACTATATGTGCAACACTAGTTTCGCCCGGAGGTTGAAGTGCTAAGGTTGTGTATAGGGAAACACATTTGCGTGAATCAAGGTAACACACTTGCATGAAAGTAAACCCGACATAGCTAAATTGCTTCACAACTGGGATTGACTGCTGCGTTGTATTCTGCTTAGGAAAATATAGCTATAGTATGCTCAAGCTTGCACTACCACGAAACAACTCCTGAACCAAAGGAAAAGATGTACCCGGTAATAGACCTTTGAGTATCCATTGATCTTCCCCATTCAAAGTATGTATACCCTGTCAATCTGAAATGTTATACCCTTTGATATAGGATGCCAAAGTCAAGAGTTCCTTTGACATATCTGAAAACACTTTTTGTTGTACAAGGAGTGAGTTTCGGTGGAGATAAAAACTGAGAAATATTGCTAATAACAAAATATAGATTTGCTTGTATGGATGTAAGATATATCAGGATGCCCACCAACTGTTTGTAGACTGATTCATCGACTAGTCATGAATCAGCATGGGCTGAGAACTTCACCCTGATCTCCATAGGCATAGAAGAAGGATTGCAATCTGTCATTCCAAACTTCTTCAATAGACTCATGTCATACTTTCCTTGAGCTATGAAAATGAGATGGTCATGTTTCCAGAATTTTGCAGCTAAGCAATAGCGTAGGAGGCCTAGATCAGTCATTTCATTAGCAACACATCTGATTTTACTCATTGAATTGCAGTGGCCCCACATATAATAAGTATGACAATGTCATCACCATCGGTTTTGACATAAAGATTTGTATCAGAAAGACCCTTGAGTCCAGAATCTTGTAGATGCTTATAAATCTTAATATACTAGGTTCATGGACCCTGCTTAACAACGTGCAAGCTAGATGATCACTATTGGTTACCTGAAAACCTCTAGGGTGTACCATGTAGACTTCCTCATATAAATCTCCATTCAAAAAAGTATTTTTGACATCCATTTGAAACACTTTCCATCCAAACGAAGTTGCTATGGAGAGAAGCAACCAAAATGTGACCATCTTCGCAATGGTAGCAAAAGTTTTCTCATAGTCTATTCCCTCATGTTGTGAAAAGTCTTTCGTAACAAGATGAGTCTTGTACTTGTCTAAAGTACCATCAACATTGCATTTAACTTTGTAGACCCATTTGCATCCAATGGGTTGTAATTCCATCAATTTACAGGGTTTATTCTTCATCAAGACATCATATTTTGTTTGCATGGTAGCTTCCCGTTCAGGTTTGCCTTTTGCTTCATAATATCTCTGAGGTTCAGGTACTATGAAAATATCATAAGCAAAAGCAAAATGAACATGCTCTTCAGCTGAATCAACAACTTTCTTTTTGGTCCTATGAGGCCATTCATCTAATTGAGGCATTTCATTCTCCCACACATCCCGTACAGTGGAGTTAAATGACTTAGGCTTAAATTACACTGAAGAACCCTATAGTGGCTAAATATCAACCAGATTGTTGACCAATGTAGGTTGACGTCTTTGATATACTAATGGAGTATTAAAAATATATCCCAAGTGTTGCTAAACTAGAGTTTGTGAAGGAGTATTAGATGGACTAGATTCCTCATATTTCAAAGGAATGGCAACACTATATTCAAATACCTTAGAGTTTGCTTGCTGGTTACAAACAAAGAAGGATTATGTCTTCTTCACATCAACATCTAGACTAATGATTATCTTGTTATTGGGAAAATCAATAAGTCTATAGGCCGTACATTGGTCATTATAGCCAACAAAAAAAAAAATTAGCACTCCTGGAATCTCCAGACCAAGCTTTCTCTATTGTGACATCCTACAAAGCTTTGCAAGGACTTCTATTTAGAATATACATTATTGTGTTCACTGTTATCCTCAGAATTTGTACAACATGCCTCAACTGTGCATCATGCATTGAGCCATCTCCACGATAGTTTGATTACATCTCTCAACCACCCCATTCTATTGTGAAGGGTATGGGGTTTAGTAGTCATTGAATTGTTTAGAAGTGAATTCAATCCCATTGTGAGATCTTAGTGTCTTGATTTGTTTGTTTGTCTAGTTTTCCATTAATGCTCTGAACTTTTCAAATGTTGCAAACTAGTCGAACTTCTTTTTCAAGAAGTAGACCCATATCCTATTGGAGAAATCATCCACCAACAATAGAAAATACATCACTCCGAGAATTGTAGGTAATTTCTAGGATGGCTTGCAAAGATCTGCATGAACAAGATCTAAGAGCCCCTTTACATGGCAGTCACCTTGAATTGGAAATGGCTTTCGCTTCTACTTGCCAACAAAACACCCTACACACATATTATGTTTTTCTTGGATAGTGAGTAAACCAAGAACCATGTTGGTTCTGCTAAGTTTGGCTAAGTAATGAAGGTTGAGTTTTCCAAATCTTTCATGCCACGAAATGCTGCTATTACCCTCCACAACTAATGCATGTAAGTTGATTGTGGCAAGAACAACAAGCTTATACAAACCATCTTGCCCAATGCCTAGAGCTACTACTTTTTCATGTTTTACATCAGACATAATACATTTCTTCTCATAGAAATTCATTAAGATGTTGGGATTTTCAATTAAGTGACTAATAGATAGGATATTTTTATTCATTTTAGGAATATACCTAACATTTTTTAACTATGAATTTTGTAGCATTATTCAATACCATGCATATATCTCCTATACCTTCTACAACATGTGATCTTCCATCAGCGAATGAAACTGAATAAAAAAAACTTGTTTTTGCAATAAATTTGACATATCAGTGTTTGCAACATGTGAAATGTTTGGATGCGCCGAAATCAAAGAACTAAAAACTGGTAGTACTTTCATATGGGCATAATGCCATGAGCACATAATCTTCTTCAGAATCTAGTTCAGCTTGAATTGATGCCACATTCACCTGCACCTTCGACTTTTTATTTTGAGAAAGAGCATAATGTTGCTTTCGATGATCCTTTTTGACATGCCCAACCTTATGATAGTAATAGAAATTCACATGATATTTGGAAGTATATCTTACATGTGTACGTTTCCACTTCCCCTTTGACCAAGTAGCCAGTGCATGCACTCTCTGTTTATCCAGAATTGGACTCACTACTTTGTGTTTGCTTGGGTTCCTTTTGTAGCAAATAGGAACTAACATGATCAACGGTCAGCGCTTGACTTTTTGCCATCAAGTATAAAGCCTCCACAAATGAGTCATAGGAGGGCATCAAGCTGTTCAAAACAAGAGCATTTGGTCGTCATCGTCCACGTTTTTATTTATGGCAACGAGCTGGTTTGGGAGATATTTCATCCGAAGATGCCCTGACAGGGAACCATCCTCATTCATCTTTGTAGAAAAGAGCAAATTATTTGGATACAACTCTTTGAAGTTTGATACTTGTTTTGAAGACTCCCTTGCCACAGTGGCATTTCAGACCTCAGGGATTGAATCGCTTGAAACAAATAATTTCAACAATAGAAGAGTATCCTTATGACGTTTCTCATTATCGGAAAAATTGTAACAGGTCGTGCTTCAGTGTTAAGGATGATTTTATTGCAGTCACAATATTGCACAATTGTTAAAATCTTATGAATCTAGACATTGTAATTCTAGGCAGTCATTTTCTGTGCTTCCAGCAGGACCAAATTTTGAATATTGGCAATTATTTTTGAACTTCAACACGAAAATCAGACTGGAAAATTTGGTCTTGCACAAAAATGCAATTTTTGTCTTTCAGTCTGCAAATTGTTGGTCTGTAACCTCATCTTCTGGTATGCACTTTATTAAGTCTTCATGCATCCTCTTCCTGCAACTCATGACCTCAATGCAAATCGTGCCCTCTGCAAATCATACACTTCCTCGAAATCGTGATTTAGATTGAGTCTGCAAACTCTGTCCATGCTCGTTTTGGTCCCAAATTGCATCTTCCTCTGCAACTGTCTTCATGTCTTGTGCTAATCGCAACCTCTGCATTGGAAATCACGAGCATTCTGCAGGTTGCAATTCACAGTCACGAATCAGGATTTTCAGTGTCATGTAAGTCTGGAACTCACATCCGCAGATGTGTTTCTTTCTTCAACTTCTTTCTTCTTCTAATGGTCTAAGAGTGTCGACCTCCTCTGCATTGTCTTGTGCCCATGGAAATCAAGCACACGTCGTCCTGCTTCCTGTGCATTTCTCCTTGCTTGTATGCACGTGATTACCACTGTGTCTGCACTTTCCCTTGCCCTAGCTTCGACTTTATTTCTGCATTGCAACTTACGTGCCCTAGTGTCGAGCTTTCCTTTGCCTCTGCCTTCGATTTGATAAAAACTCCTTTAAAACTCACCGTTTGTACCCTACTACAGGGGCTTCCTTGAATATTGGCTCTCATACAAAAGTTAGCAGATATAAACACTGAAAGAATGAAGAGAAACTATAAGAGACACTTTGAAATGCATGTGTGTCCCTTTTTTATTGTGCAGAAAGTAGTTATGTACAGTTGGGGTAGTTTATAACTAACCATTAGTTAACGTGTAACTAATTTTTATATTAATATATTGAATATAACACTCAACTTGACTGAGTTTCTTGCTGCAATATCTCATCCAGTCTTGGATTGATGATTTTAAAGGTTCACAGCAGAAATCTCTTTTGAAAATATCCTTAATCTGTTGAGTGATGCCATAACTTGACTCAGATGGCTTAAAATATCCTTGAGACTTTTGGGCTCCCAGACAAGTGTCTAAAGACCACTCTTCACCTTCTAATAGATCTCTTTGTAACCAGAATAAAATTCCTCGTAAATGTGGTGTTCAAAGTCCTTATTTCATCAGAAACTAGGAATTCATTGAATTCATTCAACTTTAAGCTGTGAAAATCAGAGCAAAAATCTCCATAAAGACATTCCAAGTCTGACAAGTTCCATTCGCTCTCTCTATAATCAGTTTCATCACGTCATTTTTACAAAGCTGAGATGACTTAATTCTTGTTGTTGGAAGTGTTATCTCTCCCTAGCAGCATCCCGAGTGTGTGACATAATGATAGGTCACAGGTGGCAGTCACCATGGTGTTGGTGACCTGTGACGGTTGGTTTGTGGATGCCAGCAGTCTATGACGTTCAGTTGTGGCTGTTGAATGCCAGCATTAGCTATTGGAGCATTGACAGCCTGTGATGGCTGTTTTGTGAGTGTTGAAGGTCAGCGTTGACTTCTAGGATGTTGGTTTTATGGGTGCATTCACCGCTGAAGCTGAAGGCACCTGCTTTTTGGGGTCACGGGAAGTTTTCTGATTGATGAGCAGGGGAAGCCCACGAAACCTTGCAAATTTTGAAATCCACTCAACTTCGATGTGAGACAAATAGGTGGAAGATACCAAAAGAAAAGTGGGAAGAGAGATGTGCCTATCAGGTATGGTTGAGACGGAATGGCATTATCTCATGGAATGCTCCGCTTATTATGACATCTGAGCTAAATACATGGGCAGCCTATAGGGAGTTTCTATGCTCACTATATTTGAGGGTGAGAACATTGATAGAAACGGAGAATTCTTGAACAAGATCCACAGTAGGAAGGTGAACCTTCAAAGGCAAAACAACGCCAAGCTTGGGAACTAGAGTCAGAAAAGCTCAATGCCACTCTCTTTTCCCGTGGTTTCTTCACTTCTTTGGGTAATGATTTTTGGTTTGGGGGTCTCATAGACTGTTTTTGGTCTTGTGGACGTTATTAAAATATCTATCTATCTATCCAAAGTTTTTTCCCATGTTTCACAATTATCTAGCAGTGAAATCTGCCCAAAAGAATATGCCAAAGAAATAAATATACAAAATCTCTACACACATGTTTTTGCGTAGATGTATCCATGCCATATCCTCTGTTGGGGTCTTCAAAATACTTTTGTATCTATATTGGCATCTGTACCTGTGACTAATTCTGTATCTTGGTAACTTAGTCATTAATCAATATCATTTTAAGAGTCAATTGTTTTATCTAATCAAATCTTTCACTAAATGTAATTTGTTTTATGTTTTTGTATGACTGCCCCTTGTGCGGTCCCCTGCAATTTGGGAAGTATTCTCAAGCTGTCCCTGATACTTGCCCTACCATTTCTTCTTCACCTTTCCCCTTAGCCTTTGGTGAAACCCTACATAATTATAGCCATCACCGTTTTTAAGATTAAAACCTTGGCCAACAGTTGCATATTTAGAGACAATGGTCTGGCTATGAGAAGACAAGTCATAATGCTTCAGCCTGCCCCACTAACTGTCATATGATACACATGTATGTATTGGTAAATTTACAAAGCCTTTCTACAACTTATTTAGTTAAAGGGTTGTTAGATTTGATAGAACTTGGGGGCACAATTCCCTGTTTATGGTCCAAGTATAGAACTATTTTATTTCAGATAATTATTGTGTTAGTAATAAGCTTAGTTATGCCACCTGTTATTGGGTCAACAGTGGTTTTTGGAAAAAAAGTAAGGATAAGAGCTCTTGGACTCCTCCACCATTAAGGTGTTTCAGGTTGTATTTTGATGTTGCTTCTAGAGGAAATCCGAGTGTGTTAGGGACTGGGTGTATTATTCGAGATTGTAGCGGATCATTGATTAAGGCAATGTCTAGGAAACTTGTAGATGGCACTAACAATGAAGCAGAAGTACATGCTTTAGTTACTGGGATTGAGCTTGCAATCTAATGCAATATCGACAAGCTTACCATTGAAGGGGATTCTCAGATCATCAATTCTATGATTCAGAAAAAAAACTACCAAATCTTGGAAACTTGAAAATATTTTGTCTAGTATTCGGGGAAGGCTGAATAATTTTGCTTCTCTCGACTCTAATTATTGTTATCGAGAAGCTAATGCTGCTGCTGATTTCTTGGCCAATTGTGATATTGACCAATTGGAAATAAGCAGAATGGACAATCTGTGTAAAACTTGGGAAGATTTTCCGTCCTTGGCTTTCATTGACTTGGGTTTGTAATCTATATTTCCCTTTAATTTGTTTTGTTTTTAAAAAAATAAAAAACAAAAAAAAACGGGGAGGTTTTGGCTATTTGGAAATCTCTATTTTCTATTAAGTGGTTTTCTAAGTTTGGTCTGCGAATTTCTTGGTTGGGCTAATTTTTGTGCTAAACCTCGCGCTTTAATCATATTTAATGATTATCTCCACGACGCAACTTCCACCATTATTGCCAAGATTGCCAACTAATTGGCCTGCCCGACGACACTCTCGTGGCATGTGTGTCTCACGACGTTTTAATGATGGACCTTGATCGCATTCATTTGCTTCAATTTGACACGATCTCTGTGTGCTGAATGGTGGTGTTTAACCTTTTGGACTTCTCCTTGGGCTATGGGTTGTTTTGTTTTTGCCATTTCACTATAGATCATGGGGCCGAACTCACTTTGGCTACTCTTGCAGTGTATGGTGGCAACTCTATCTGGGAGATGACCTTTGAGGGGGGGATACATTGAGCAAGACTTAAGAATATTTTTTGGGTGCCAACTGAGGAACTATTTTAGGCAATTTTGTTGGTTTTGGGAAATGACTACCTAGAGCAGGGCATGCATAGTCGGGTCAACTCGGAAGTCGCAGCTATGTTTGCCTCCAATCTCATGGCTCTGCTATCTGACGTTGAGGTGGTTTCAAATTTGGTTCTGTTTTTCATCAAATTGGAGCACCAACGCGGTCTTTTGGAGAACATTGCAAAATGTGATTTGGGTCCTCTACCCAAACTTCCTTTCACCGGCATGGATGGAATTGGTTTGGTCCTTGTTTCAGCGTTTCGAGCACTAGAGACTCGCTTCTTGCTCTTGGTAAGTTTTGTGGAGGAACTCCATGAGAAGGTTTGTATCTCTGATTCTTCGGAGGGGCATTTTCTGTCCTTGCCACCCATGACTCACATCGAAAGCCCAATCTTGGAAATCACACAATGGAAGGAGAGTAGAGATAACAAAGAAATGGAGGCAGTCAAATTGTTGGCAAAAATGGTGGTTCGCAGAGAGATTGCAGCTCCATATTGGCTTCCAAAAATGCCACGTAGGGTCACATCAAAGACGATGTAGGGCAGGTTGGATAGTAATAGAGCAACGATTTCCATGGGTGGGTGCAAAGTAAATTTTTAGGAATTCAATTTCTCTGTGAAAGGTGAGGCTTCTACCAAAACATCCAAAAGGCAAGGAAATTATCATCTTCGACACTTCGGATGACATGGTTACACCTTGAGTAAGCGGATTGTGGTTTCAGAAATCTCTTTTTTGGTTTTTTGTCTTTCATTTTTCTGCTGGGTTGCCTAAAATGTCCCACCCCAGGTGGAACAATCTCTATTCCAATTTTGCTCGATTAATTTCAGTTTGATCGATAGAACATTTTGTCAAACACATATCATCATTGGGCATATGAAGTTTGCAGTTTGACAATAAAATATAAAGCATGCAACAAAACCTAGAAAATATGCAATAGATATGCATAAAACAACAAAGACTCAAAGCATAATATTGCTTAAAATGAATTGCAATGACATACCCATTTTATTTTCTGCAACTTTGTACTTCTGCTGTACATGGACCAGCGATATGACTATTATAGAACACTTCTGAATCCCCCCAAAAATGAGAGTTCACTTGCATACAATTGAAAGCAATGGTATTTGAAACCCTAGGCATCCCACATAAGTGAAATAGAAGCCATTAAAGGAGGTCAAACCAGTCCAAATGAAGCCCAAATTTCCCTAGCTGCTGTATGGCCACGCTGAGATATATAACAAGTAAACTGCCCTAAAACCTCCTCAAACTATTTGAAATTGCTCAGTTTGGATCTGCAAAGATTAATAAGTGCCCAATGACCAAAAATAGGAAGGAATGTCTTCAACAATACTCAAAACAGCTGTCAAAGGGTGTACGACCATCATTGGGAATGTATGGCCAGCTATAAGAACATACAGTTCCACAAAACCACTTCAAATTTGATCAAATCTGGAACTACATGTATGGTTCTTGGCTGCTCATAACCCTGCAAATAATCCCTGTGAAATAGCTCCTTAAAATCATTCGATATGCACAATGCGAAGTCTCCAAATGAAACTTCCAGCGCAAGAAACTCTGAAATCTGAATCAAATAAATACACCTATGAATCCTGAGTGAATCCACCAAAGATACCGGAATGGTTTTTGTGCACAACTTTAAAATATAAAGCATATTTTATTTTTCACTTATAACACTTATTATAAAGTATACTTTTAAAAGCATTTAAATCTCCCTTTAAATAAAATCCACTTAATTCATTAATGATACGCACTTAATAATTAATTATTATTAAAGTATAACTTTAATAATAATTATAATATTAAAAATCCATCATTAATCATCGTAAATTAATTCTAACTTCTCCAGGGGGTAGCCCACTACATTCACTGCTAACCCGGATGCCTTACTATAAAAAGTAAGTTTGGCCTCTATCATCCAATTGACTTACTATAAATAGTAAATATATACAAATGAAACCAGAACCTCTAAATAACATCGCTTTTGAACAAGCTATGGATCTGGGGATGAAAACATTGCCAACTGTCCACTGAGGAACCAACTAACTCCAACACTAGGTCCTCTAGTCACCCTGATTAGCATACGAGGCCCTGATGATACGCTAAACAGCCAAACCTCTGATGCTCGCTCAAAAAGGGACATTACATTGCCTTTGGGCCTTGTTGGGGTTGGACATTTTTTTTGTTGGTCTCTATTTTTACTGTGTTTCTCTTGCTTCTGTTTAGCTCGCCACTCAATGTGGCCTTGCCGATTTCTGTTTTAGCGATGCTTTTATGTGTTGGCTGGTTTTTGTATCAACTTCTATTGCTGGGGCCCAATTAAAACCCCATATCAAAAAAAAAAAAAAAGCTTAATTATGCCATCAAGGAAGATAAAATTTGTAAAAATTAGCCATAAAATTCATGTTTAAATTCAACTATAAAAAATACTTATTTTTAGATAGATAAAGGAAGGAAGAAAAAAAAAAAAAAAAAAACCTAAATTCCATAATTTAACAAAACTGAATCTATATAATATAAACCATTTATCTAAAAAAGACAACTATAAATTAAAATTATAAAAAATTACTTTTAAATATTGAATTTTAAACTGAAGTTTATAATCTAAATCTATATAATTAAATACTAATTCAAAACTAATAAACATATTCTATTAAAAAAACTAATAAACTACAACTGTATGATACAAGCCAAAAACTTTAAAATCCTAAAAACAAAAGTTACAATTTTATAAAATTGTAAAATTTTAAAAATATTATGATTCTATTAAACTACAATGAAAAACTATACAATTATAAAATATATATATATATATATATATATATATATATATATATATATATATATATATTTTAAACAATTCCTTGCTGGTCACGGCGCTTCTCTGCTTCTTCATGATGGCAGTGGCCATTCTGCTCACAACCTCTCTGTCTCACAGCTGCTTCTCCTCACAACTTCACCTCAAAGCTTCTCCATGACACCAACGGAACGGATTATCAACAACAATTTTGACTCTACTTGTAGGGCTTTACCCAAACCTTTGATCGGTACGAATGTATTATTTTGACATTTGGCAAATTTCCATTTTTTTGTCCATATAATTTGCCAAATGCTGCAACATAGGTAATGAGTATGGCTACAATGGTTCTTTCCCTGACATCTAGTTTTCCAAGATGTGGAATAATGCCTACAATGGTTCTTTCCCTGATATGTAGTTCTCCAAGATGTGGCATGCTTTCTCATTGCATGTTTACCAGTCCAGTCTGGAGATGATTACTGCCCTATGAAATGTCTCTTTTTTTTGTTGCTTATTGGTACAGACATAGATTGGGAAAATAATAAGAATAACCATGGAAACGCTAAAGATAAGCTGAAACTTTGGAATGGATTTCGTAACTAGTATCAGTATCTGATTGTGATTTCAAATGTATGAGTCCCTTTACAGCGTATTTTCATGCTTTAAGTGTTTTAGAAAAATATTTTTGTTGAAAAATTTAGTCTCATGTAATAGTGTGCGGAATTTTAAAGCCTTGATTTTTACTTCTAACTTTATTAGAAATGGCTTCTTGCCTACAATGTTGGACAGGTCCTTTCCGGTTCATTTCAATGTTTGGTGCATCTTCTTCAATTCAGTGAGTATCGTGTGGCTGTGCTTTCTGGGTTGGTTATATGCATTGGAGGCCTGGCAGAATCTCTGCGCAAAGCATCATTGAATGCACTGTTAGAGTACCTTCAAGTGCCAAATGATGGAGAACCTGAGATAAACAAGCAAAAGGCAAAATGGCTAAGCATTGATCTTCTCCAAATTATTCGATGCTATCCAAAAGTTGACAGGGTGATCATACCTACGCTAAAGGTTAATTACCGCTTTCAATTTTTAAGAATCTACCATTTTTGTTTCTTTTGTGAAAATTTAAAATTGCCATCATAATTCATCCTTAGCGTTTTTGAGGTTTGAACAATTCAAAAGATAGAAAATCATTTGTTCACTAATTTGAGGATGAATAGAGAAAGAATGAGCGAGGCTAAAATTATCTTCAGTAGTTCCTCTTTCTGCCGTATTATGTTTGGCAAGGATCTTGTTAAACTCAATAACAGATCCTCTGGCAATATTAAAACTTTCATTGTGATAGTAAAATTTAAATTCAGCTTTTTATGCATTTTACATTCTGTTCCATTTCAATACATCCAAGATAATTTTCAGAAGATCTTGTTAGGATAAAACATGGTGATTACTTCACCATAGTCATATTTTATTGTAAATGTGAGGTTTCTATATTATAAAACAACTCACTATTATTATTAGCTAGAAGAGTTGCTTGTGTTGTAGAATAGTTGTTAGTTGTTAATATCTCCTAAATATGGCTACTGATAGGATTGTTCTAGATAAGACCCTACTTTGTAGAGATATTTTGTTATGCTCACCCTATTCCGTAGGGTCTATTATGAGCCTATAACTTTGTATAAATAATGTGATGTATTATCGTATTGTTTAACTGAATAAATAATTATTTGAGCTTGATAGATCATCATATTGTTTAGCTGAATAAATAATTATTCGAGCGTAATAGATCTTTACCAATGTAGACAAGGATCCTTTGTGGAATTGTTCCATTGTTCTATCAAACAAGTAGCCCCTCAAAGTGTGGAAAACTATAAAAGTATATCTCCCTAGAAAGATAGAGTCGGATGAATTTTCAACTAAGAAGGAATAAAGGATGACATATCACCATGGTCGGACGATCTCTTGGTGGAATTCTATAAGAAAATGTGAACTGAGATTAGGTTAGATTATTTCAAAATGTGCCTTGAAACTCTCAAAATTGAGAAAATAAGAGAATTGGTTAATGCTGGTCTGATTAAACTCATTTCCAAGGGTCCAAATGATAAATGGTCGGGAACTGCTGACTTTTAACGCTCCTTACTTAATTTTGACAAAAGCTCTTGGCAGCAGGATTAAACTACTTGTCTTGAAGGTGGTCTGCATAGAGTAGTTAGGATTTATAAATACATTTATTCTTTTCAAGCTTATCTTCATCTGGGAAGGCATTGAATAGGCATATGAAATTGGCCAAAATTCTCTCCTTTTGAAAATAGACTTCAACAAGGCTTATGCCAAGAAATGGGATTTCATCTTGTACATGATTGGATTGGCTTTCCTTTGGTCAGTGTTTCAGTAGAGCTATGGCAACTCTATTTGTTTTGGGTTCACCCCCTCTAGTTAATTACATCTTCTTGTTGTGCTTTTAGCTTTTAGCTACTAGTCTCTTGTTTCTTTTAGATGTAGGAGCTCTTCCTTGGCTCCCTCGTGCTATTGTTATCTGTTGTACTTGAGTCCCATTGACCTACTTTGTTCACTGATGGACATTAAGTTTTTTCTTTTGTATATGCTTCTGCAAGACTGTTTGTCAAAGGAATCGTGTTGGTGTCAATTTGCATGCAACTTTCCTAGATAGGGCTTCTCTCTAGCACCCTGCATTTATGTGGTTTTTGTAAATGCTCTAGGTTACTAATTAAAGGTGGCTAGAGAATGAAGGCAGATCAAAGGAATCGTCTTAGTGGGAGACAATTAACGATTTAATGTACATCAAATGAGTCAACTTGACTCTTGAGCTATCTCATCTGTCTATTGAAGGTGTCATGTCTTGTCCGGACATCTTTGCTGAAGCATCTAGGGCAATAGTGAGGGAGGAAAAGACAAAGGCTTTTCTTATTGGACAAGATGTTCCACCTAATTGGAAAAATGCAAAGTGGGATATTATAAGGTCATGTTAAATCATAAGGCATTGGTGTATCCCCTTTGATCTGAAAACTTACATCTAAGTAGCCAAACCTGGTATTGGTATGGGCACAGTTATGCTCGTACGCCAATGTTTTTGGTGGCTCAGGTACAACTTGGGTACGGCTGTACAAACAAATATATATAATATTAAAAATATTAAAATATATAGCCAAATATGAAAAATTAATCACATAACATGCATAAAGCAAACAAAATAAGCTAAATAACCACAAAATAGTTGAAACCACTACTGCTAATGTAATGCCAAATGTCATGACATTTGGTGGTCAAACTTAGAACAAGTGCATAGTGCAAATGTATACACAAAAATCAAGATAAATCAGCATATTCATTATATTATATAAAGTGTTCTAAAAACTTTTTGCCACACCACAACCACTATACCCACACATACTCTTAAACATAATTATACAACCATTTACACACGCCCATGCACAAAACAAAATTGGTCAATGAGATGAATGGGAATTTTTCTTGCTATCGTTTCCTCTATGCATAATTTATAAATCAAATTACATCTTATCTAGCTTTAGTAATCATTTTTTGTAGCAATTTATTTTCAAAGATATCAACTTTCTACATGATAAATTTTGATATATCTTACTAGTAAAATATGATAAACTGCATAACCCAAATAAAGTTCATCAGCTTTTTAACTGGTACTTTAACAACAATGTTTTTCCTTCACATTGCGAATTCGTTCAACTCTTGGCAGAGAGGCATTTCCCATGTTGTAGCCACAACCAAACATAAGCATACCTATATGTAGAAGCGCATGCACTACAACCAAGATTGTTTTCCAAAGGTCTCTAAATTCTCTAATGATCAAAATTTGCCTTGGTGAAGGCCCTTACAAATAGATTATGTATAGGGAGTTAGGACAGCATTTTGACACTGAAAATAGTGTTTATTATAATGTCTAGGTGCATGTGCTTATAAATCAAATATATCTATTACCAATTGCCTTGCTCATTGACTTTTTTAAAGCTAAACTTAAAAAATAACATTTTTGATTATGGGTACCTCCCAACAAGGTCAATTATAAATAGGTTCATCCTATGATGAATCTGGGTGCACTTGACCCTACCAGGAGATACCTAGGGTGTACCCACAGTTGTACTGGTTCAGGATTGGTATCTACTATTTGTCATACCAGGTCTAGTCCCCCTAGGGTGAAGAATCTGGTAATGTAACTTCTCATGCAAAATGATAAAGACGAGTAATTATATTTTTAAAAATAAGATCCAAGGTTGAAATCATTATGATTTGTTAGCTAGGAAAGTCACGATTATGGACAAAATCCAAGTAGGACATTTATTACTTTGCTTGTCTTTTCCATTCTAGGTAGGGTAAAAAATACCAGAGATGATCATGATGCACAACTCTCTTTGGTGAAGGGAGCGAGGTGACGGGCCTTGATTTTGTGGCTTGCATGAAAATGGATTGCTAGGGGAATGCGTAGAGAAGCATCATGGAACATTCTAATCTAATCCGAATAATAACTCAAATCACCGAAGGAATTAGGGGGACCATTAAAATTATGTGTTATATTTGGTAATCCAAGGCATTCAGACCCTTAGGTTTATTTCCTTTCAAAATAATTCTAATTACTTAGAAAATGGTAATAGTCCATTTCCACTCGAATTGCGAGGGGGAATGAGATGCATGGGATTTAGTTTCGAGGCCAGTTTGGACATTCCTTCCTCTGGAAATCAACTTGGTCTAATCCTTTCTGTACTAGAGAAATATTGACGAGGAAATATTTTCTTTATTGGGGTGAATCTTCAAAATAAAAGGTATAAACAATTGCACACTTGGAGGGAATTTAACTGGACTCAAATTTTGTTTGGTGTGGAAAATCATTCATGAATGTTGCATTTTTAAACTTCAGCTCCAAAGCCAATGCCCCTTATTAGAAAGATTGGAAATGGGGTAATAGAAAGTCTTTTTGGTCCTATGCCACAAAGGATCTATATGATGGAGTGGGAGGTAAAATCTGTTGTACCATGTTTGGAAAAAAAATATTGGGAATTTACAAACATGAAGAAAGGTAGCCAAAAATTGCTGGTAAATGTCTCAACTTTGCATGGATTTGTGCATGACAAGTGTGCGCAAGCTAGTTGGTGAGAAAGGTGTTGTGTGCAAGCACTAGTTGCGTGCAATGTTGCGTAGGGTGATTGTGCAAGCAAGAATGGTTGCGCAGACTTGCGTGGAGGCTGTCTACAACAATTGCACAAAGTTGTCAGCATGTGAGATTGATTGTAGAGCTGTGCAGGGTATTCAACTCAGTTTCTTTGCATTTTGGGAGATTGTGAAGTGGTGCACGGTGGTTGAGTTTCAATAAGGTGTTGCAAGGAGCTATGTAACATGTAGGGCAATGAAAGGTTATTTGAAAGTGTTCCATACACTTGTCTAATTGTATTTGTCAGACTGAAGAATTGTTAGCAATGTCTTGGTGGTGCTCTAACTCGGACTTGTTGAGGAGCATTACACGTTATTCAATTGGCTTAGTAGTTGGTGAATGTAGATTCTTTAGTTGTGTGGACGTTACAAATGAAGTGCCTAATAAAGGCATGATTCTTCTAAGGAAGATTAAATGAATCATGTGTAACAAAGGTTGTTGAATGCCTGATTACACACAATCAAGTGTGTGCATTGTAATATACTATAAAGCGATGTATGAAGGTTGCATAACTTGCTTGGTTTAGCATTGTAGGACAGTCCAATTCGGGTTATAATCAAGAAGTTTATTGTGCTGGGTTTTTAACTCGAAAGGGTTTTCCTTGGGGAGATTTTTGTCTATGTGCTTGTCATCATCTTTGTCTATGTAAGATTCACATAGAACTCTCCTCTGTATTTGTCCATTGGGCACGAGTCTATTCCTAACATTGGTATCAGAGCTTGGTTTTAAGACTTTTAGAAGTTGGAGTAACTTGTGATAAATGGTTTCCTTGAAGTGGGAGCTTTTGGAGGAGAATATTGCGTGAAGAAAATGACTAGAAGCACGAAAATAGAAATGGAGAAATTCAATGGCCAGAATTGAGTTATTGAAACTCAAATGATCTTTTGGTAGATAGAGATAAGTAAATTGCTATAGTAGACACATCACCCACCGGAAGAATGGGAAAAGGTTGATAGGAAACCGAGAAGCTCTATCATATTATGTTTGTTAGATTTAGTGTTATTGAATGCCATGACTGAAAAGATTGTGAAGCTTCTGTGGAACAAGTTGGTAATGTTGTATGAGGACAAGTCGTTGGTCAACAAATTTTTTTTTGAGAAAGATGTACTCATTGCGAATGAGTGATGGTGACTTGGTTGTAGAGAACTTGAATGCCTTCAACGCTGTGGTTAGTCATCTGTCATATGTGGATTTCAACATGAATGATGAAGAAAATTGTATCACATTGTTGTGCTCTTTTCTAGACTCATGGATAATCTAGTGATGCAATCACTAGTACTGCATCGTTGCTAAAAGTGGAAGATGTGGTCACAACTCTATTGTTAGAGGAGATGAGGTGCAAGTGGAGGGCTATCAAATGAATGATGCCTTGACTGTGTGAGGTCTCTCATAAGAAAGAGGCAAGCAGAAGATTGGGGATAAGCACTTGAAGTCTAGAGGAAGATCTAAGACTCCGTATAGATCCTTGAAGATGTTGGAATTGTGGCAAGACAAAGCAGAATGACTGCAAAGCTAAAAAGGTGGAAACTGGAAAACCACCAAATGTTGTGCAATCCTCAAGTGAGAAGGTCTCCACTGATGGAGATAGAGACATATATCTCATAGCCTCAAGCTTGCATGCATGCAATGATATGACTCTTGCGTGGGAGTGGTTATGTGAATATGAAGAATATGATGGTGGTGATGTCTTTCTTGAAGACAACTTAACTTACAAGGTCATGGGTAGAAGAAGGGTGAAGTTGAGATTTAGAGATGGGAAGATCAAGTCTCTCCTATGCATTTTGCACATTCCTGGATTTGCAAGGAATCTAATCTCTATGAGCAATATGATTGATGTTGGTGTCCATATCTCATTCAATAAAGACAGGTACAAAATAGTGTGCGGCGCTATGGTGTTGGTAAGAGGCGTGTGCACGAGTACCCTGTTTAGGCTTGATGCGATTGCAATAAACTGTGCATGTAACAACATTGTTGTTCCTAAGCCCAAGGCTGAAACAAGAAATTGCGCATATCTTCCAATAGAGGAAAGTAAACAATGCTATGGCATTAGAGATTGGGCCATATTGGTAAAAAAGGTTTGTGCATGTCGCAGATTATGCATACGGCGAAAGGGATGGATTGATTTTCCCTTAGACATCCACATTCTGCGAACATTGCATCTATGGCAAGTAGAGTTGGGTGAAATGCCCCACCACTGTTACGCAGGCAAGAGGAATATTGCAAGTGATCCACAACAATGTGTCTAGATTGGTTGAAGTCCCATCATTTAACAAATTAGAAATTTGTCTCTTTCATAGATGACTACTCTTGCAAGACCTAGATATACTTCCTCTTGAAGAAATCATAAGTTATAAAGAAATCAAGGAATTTAAAGCCCTTGTGGAGAACCAGATATAGAAGAGGATCAAAGTATTGTGCACAGACAATGGGGGAGAGTATTGCTCCAAAGAGTTTAATGAATTCTACAGGCAAAGTGGTATTCAAAGGTAGAAGACAACTCCATATTCATTGTGGCATAATGAAGTTGTTGAGTGGATGAATTGAATGCCGATGGACAAGGCCCAGAGTATGCTAGGTGGTGTACACACGAAGCAGAAATTATGGATTGAAGCAATGGGTACTTCTTGCTATTTGTCAATAGATCATCCACATCAATGTTGGTCAACAAGATTTTGCAAGAAGCATGGACCAGTAAGAAGCCATGCTTGCGACACTTGTGTATTTTTTTTGCGAAGCTTATTCTCATATCCCAAAGGAGAAAAGGGGAAAACTTGAGCTTAAGTTTGCAAAGGGCATCTCCATTGGGTATGGGAGTGGTATCAAAGGGTACAAGTTGTGGAATCCTAAGATAGCAATCGGTCTATAGATGGAATGTAATCTTCAAGGAGGTGCACAAGGTTCTTGTGTAGGAAGAACCAAAAGCAACCAAAGCAAGAAACAAAAAAAATGCGGGTTGATGTACATACTGAAGAGTCTGTGAGAGTATGGTGTGATGGATGAAGAGTCGCACGAGTCAGAAGAGGAGGAACTTGCGACTCCAACTCTAAGGAGATTATAATGGTGTGTAGAATGCTTGAAAGGTATAGCCCACTAGACTTTTGTTTTGTGCTCTTGTTACTAGTGACTGATAGTGAAGATCCCAAGATGATGAAGGAAGCTTTTGGTTGCATAGAGAGCAAGTCTTGGAAGAAGGCTATGAAGGACGAATTGGAGTCTTTGGACAAGAATGAGACTTGGGACTTGGTTAAGTTACCTCCTAGATGAAAACCTGTAGGCTACAAGTGGGTATTCAAGAAGAAACAAAATTCGTGAGGGGAGCTGGAGAAGTATAAGGCTCGCCTGGTGGCAATGGGAATCTCATAGATAAAGGGAATTAACTTTGGTGAGACCTCTCCTGTTGCGAAATTGACTTCAATCAAGTTTATTCTAGCTATTGTTGTTGCCCTTGATCTTGAGATAGATCAGATGGATGTTAAAACATCGTTTCGACATGGGGAGCTTGAAGAAGAGATCTATATGTCACAGCCAAAAATTTTCAAGATAAAATGAGAAGAGGACTTGGTATGCATGTTGAAGAAGCTCTATGGCTTGAAGTAGTCACCCAAAATGTGGAATCATAAGTTCGACAATTGTGGTTGGACTTGGGCTTGCACGCAACCATGTTTATCCTTGTGTTGGACTTGGGCTTGCACACAACGATGCTGATCCTTGTGTTTACTACAAGGAAGAGGGTGATAACTTTGTCATCATAGTCCTCTATGTGGATGACATGCTACTAATCAGAAAAGTTAAGTCTCACTCTCTGTGTAGTTTGACATGAAAGATCTTTGTGTTGAGAGATTCATCTAACTAGACTAGAGAAAGGATGCTGAAATGGTATTGGAAAGGTTTAGGATGCAAGACTACAAACATGTGCACACACCTTGTCTAGTTGGTCAAAAGCTATCAACTGTACATTGTCCAAAGACACAAGAGTCAGAGGACATGAGTCAGATTCTGTATGCAAGGGAGGTGGGAAGCTTGATGTACACAATGGTCTATACAAGACCCGACATTGCACAAGCAGTGGGAGTTGTTAGTAGATTCATGTCCAATCTGGGCAAGGAGCATTGGGTAGCGGTGAAGAGGATCATTAGGTATCTGCGTGGAACTTTCCACTATGCGATTTGCTATCAGGGTTCAACTAGTGAAAGCAAGGACTTGGATCTATAGTGTTTTGTGGATTTTGATTGGGCTGAAGATCTTGATGCTTGTAGGTCTACTAGTGCACATGTGTTCACTTGTTTGGTGGGGCTATAAGTTGCATGAGCAAATGGCAAGTTAGTGTTGCAATATCTATTACCAATGCTGAATATATCGCAACCACTCATGCAAGCAAGGAAGCGGTGTGGCTTCAAAGGTTGTGTTCTATTGTTTGTTTCACACAAAAGGATGTAAAGATAAATTGTCATAGTCAAAGCGCAATCTGTTTGGCAAAGAACCTAGAGCATCATTCTTGAAAAAAACACATTGATGTGCAATTTCATTTGGTAAGGGAAATGGGGGAGAGAATAATATCTTTGGAGAAGGTGGACACAAAGGAAAACGTTGAGAATCATTGACCAAGGCAGTAAGTACCAAGAAGTTCTCCGGGCGCATGAAGGAAATGGGAGTGGCTACCCAAAGCTATTGAAGGATGAGTGCATGCTTGCTTATGCAAAGTGTTTAATAAATGAGAAATTGTTGGGAAATGTCTCAACTTTGCATGAATTTGTGCAATGACAATTGTGCATAAGCTAGCTAGTGTGAAAGGTATTTTGTGCAAGCACCAATTGCATAAGGTTGTTAGCACGTGAGAATGATGGTAGAGTTGTGTGGGGTATTCCCCTGAGTTTCATTGCATCTAGGAGATTGCAAAGTGGTGCACAATGGTTGAGTTGCAATAAGGTGTTGCAAGGAGTTGTGTAACATGCAAGGCAATTAAAGGTTATCTGAAGGCATTCCATACACTTTTCTAACTATATTTGTTGAACTAAATAAGTGTTAGCAACGTCTTGGTGGTACTCTGACATGGCCCTGTTGAGGAATGTTACGTGTTGTCCACTTGGCTCAGTATTGGTGAATGTAGATTCTTCTGTTGGGTAGACATTACAAGTGAAGTCCTTGATAAAGGCATGATTCTTCTAAGGAAGAGTAAGTGAATCATGTGTAACAAAGGTTGTTGAATGCTGAATACACATGGCCAAGTGTGTGCATTGTAATATATTAAAGCTTTTGTATGAAGGTTTTAGACCCTGAGAGCTTGGTTTAGCATTTTAAGACGGTCTAGTTTATGTTATAATCAAGAAGGTTACTGTGCTAGGTTTTTTTTTACCCAAAAGCATTTTCCCAAGTGAAATTCGTGTCTGTGTGCTTATCATCATCTTTGTCTATTTAAGATTCATAGAGCAGAACTCTTCTTTGTATTTTTTATATCACGCACGAGTCTATTCTCAACAAAAATATGCTAGCATTTATAGAATAAAGAAGCCCCTTTAAACTAGTTTTGAGGCAATTAGTCTTTTGCCAAAATCGAGGAACCAAAACACTACTAAGCAAAGATGGCATATTTGATTCCTTGTCTTTTATGTAGGAGAGAAGAATCGATAAGGCATATGTTTTGGAGATGTCCATATGCCAAGACCTATTCAACTTGGTTTCAACCTTAATTATTTGCATATTCATCGCCTACCTTCCCTGACGAGGTACTATTTTTAGGGAATACCTACATTTGCAAGGAGTTAAGGCACATAATATGATCTGGATTCCAGGAGGTGTAGAGTTCGACACTCCAAACAAGGGTTTAGCTGTGTTATGTGAATGCAAAAGAAGTATTGATTAAGATGGAGATTAGAGAAAGTAATAGTGTAATGTCCCCTTCTCGAGCATGATCTGTCCAGTGACCGTTGGCCTATTCTTGAGACTCGTAGGCTACTCGAAAGGTAAATGTGGGTTTCTTGTTTTTTAAGGATGCGCTTGCTTGAGATTGGTTGATTCAATGGTGGATTCTTTCTGGGTTTTCAGAGAGCTTCGTAGTGATATGTTCTTTTTGGCATTCTGAGCATCTTCAAGAATTTACTATTTTTAGTAAATTCTATTTCTGGCAAGTGGTCTTGTTGATTTCGGCACGGTTGACTTTCCATGTCAATTTGATCTATCGGCTTACTCAATTTTGGGCTTTGGGGCACAAATGGAGAGATAAGTCGAATTATTTTAATAAAGTCATGTTTTAATGTTATATTTTAACATTGACTTTCCCCTTGGCCTAGCTACTTCACTTTAAGTTGTTTTAAAAAGGTGTTCTTTATGGGGTGGGCGCTTCATTAAAAGAATTAATTATAATTCTTGTTGAATATTTAATCCAAGCTTAATTTGGACGCCACCTATTGGAGGATAGAGTTTCTAGAAGGGTCAAACAAAAATTATAAAAGGAAGCCTTGGGTCCTCACTTGGATCATCTTGAACTACAGGAATGTTATGCTGCTGGATTGGCTTGGAATTGCTTCGAGGAATGAAAGCCTCCTAGCTTGGCATTGCTTCTCGCTTGAAAGATAGCGACTAGTGGTGAGATCGTATAGTTTGATTGTTTTGTATGCAAGATTTGTGCATGGTATTCAGTGTGTGTGTTATAGATCAGTTTATGAGAAATTCAGGGTTTTCTTATTCAGTACAGCAGGCTGTGTTTTGTTCACAAATTAAAAAAAAACTAAAAATTTCATTGTGGGTATTGGCTAATCCTATTTGTTGGTAATGGGCGCCCCTATTCTGTAATTTGTGGAATTTTTGATGACTGCTGTGAATATTAAAAGCAAATCGCCCCCCTTGCTGGACTGTACTTGTTGTGTGGACATTGGGATCTGTGCAAAAATTGTATAGAAACTTTTGGGTCTGTTTTGTGTTCCAATATTGGGCGCCTTGATCATTAGGGTCTTTTGTGCTTCATTTCATGTCTTTTAGATGAGTTGTGTGAGAGATATGTCCATTTTAGTATGATTTCAGGTGGCTGGCTTGACATTTGAAAGTGCAAAATTGGACAGACCAGAATCTTGAATTAGTCTTTTGAAGAGAAGAAATCGGTTTCGGCATTTCCATTCAAGCAAGGAAAATGCTCTGTTACAATGCTCTTTGAATGGTTCTAATGCTATGCTCTTGGCAGGGTAATTCTCTATCATATTGTAAGCTGACAGTAGTACTGACAGCAGATCTTAAGTTTGTTTAATCTTGATTTATAATGCTGATCATCTATTCTGAAACTGCATTGTAATACTTCACATCTCCGTCATATGGTAGCTTCCATATCCTTCCGGGTTGGAAAGCACATTCTTGACGTTGAGTATTTTAGCATTCTTGCTTATTTCCTCTCAAAGCATTTTAATAAGTAGCGCTCCACCATATAGTCGCTTCAACTCCCTAGTGGATTGGGTAGCACATACTTGGTGTTGAGTTTCTTTAAGTATTGTAATTTTTATTACTCCACCATATGGTCGCCTCAACTCCATTTCGGATTGGGTAGCACATACTTGGTGTTGAGTTCTCTTTCAGCACTTGTAGTAGAAGACCCTCTGACCATATGCTCGCCATCATCGGCGCCATTCTTGGTTAGAGTTCATTCCAGTTTTGTTTCTGCATTCAGATCCTCTGACCAATGCTCACACCTTGGCCTCTTCGAAACCTTGGTGTACATTCTGGTTAGAGTTACTTCAGCATCGTTTGGGTTATAGACTAACTCTAACTATTGTGTATTGCCCTGCTGATTGCAATTGGAAATTATTAAAAAAAAAAAAAAAAAATTGGCTCGGATTATTTCAAATAGAACAAAAAAAAAAAAAAAAACTTTATTAATCAGTGCATTTTGTACCTGCAAACTCTTTAAAAAGATGTTTGGTTGTCTATCTACAGACGATTTCTCATTGAAAATTTGGGGTGATGTGGTCCCCTGAGCTTTGCGGCATGTTTTCCGGCACTGTGCGGGAGCAACATGATGATAGGAGTTGTGTGGAGGTGCTCAAAGCACAAAATGTGACCAATGCACTCAAGGTAATAGTGTGGGTTTGCCCGGATGTATGCAAATCATAGTAAGCTTGTCTACTTTAGATTTTATTTGGAGGAGAAGATGAAAAGCCACTTTTCATAAAAATAATTATCAAACCCACTTATGAGAGTTGAATACTTTTTTGGCATTTGGCTATGCATATTAAATCCACAATTAATTCTCGGCAGAAGGATATTCTTTGTCCTTTGGGGAAAAGGTTATGATGCTAGCTTTCCTACACTTCATTGGATGAGACTTTCCATGCTATTCTGATGATGAGTTGATGTAAGTTGAAAGTTCCCTTCTTGCAAGAAACTAGAGCTGATGTTCACGTTTCATTTCTTGCACTGTGTAATGGGTTTTGCATTGCCAATGGGTCGTTTCTCATATCCGGTGAATTTTTTAACATTTTACATGTTTTTTCAATCCACCAATTTTTTGAGTACTTTACTTCTTGCTAGTTGCAAGTTGACTCACCCTTTGGCTTGTTGGGATATTGCCAATTTTGACTCATATGACATTTATTCTTAGTGTTGAGACTCAGACTACACGAATACTTGTCAAGACGTTTTTTGACTTGAACTCGGCAAAAAAAACTTCTGCCAAATTTCAATATATGTGTGTGTGTGTGTGTGTTTAGATGTTTTTTTAAAATTTAGTTATTTTTTAATTTTTTTAGCAGACTTGGCTAGACACAGTGAGTACTTTGTGCGTCAAGATTGCCTTGGCTCGTAACTCTTTGAGTACTCTCTGAATCTGAGCATTATGCTTTTATTATTTTTGTAACCATTACTATAAGCAATGTGCATGATTGATGAATCTCTAAAAAAAATTATGAATTTCGTATATGAAATTTACATTCATTTATATGTAAATAGGTTTTATGCACTAAAACTTCCCCAACCCAGTCTCCCTTCATATTGTTCTCTCTTTTCTTGTTTCTGGTAACATAAGATGCAACTCTGATTTTTATAATGTAATATAAGTTGCATTTATTCCAAAAAGATCTTTAACATACTATAATATCAAAACATAGCAAGCAAAACCTCAATTAAAGGAGAAATCAGAAAAATCATGAGAGAAGACACTAAAGGGATGCTTTATCTGGATTATATGAGTTTACAAATAGGATATGCATAGACTGTGTTATTGTCTAGCAGCTTTTAATCCTAGCTACAATATTCTGATCTACAGTATATTGACACTACAAAATTATTTATAATGGACTTTTGAGAAAGCTTAATATTGGACTTTTGAGAAAAATTATGATTTGGTGGTATCTACTAGTGTCAAAGATGAGAGAGAATACTTATCCCATACACATTCAATAGGGTTTTCCACTGTTTTCTTTGGAAAAAGAAGATTGTTCATACTTAAACCTGTAAAAGACAAAAAAACATAATTAAGCTTATATACAAACCAGAGACCTTTCTGGTGGATCTTTTGATAGAATTTTATGATTATTTCTTTATAGCTGTCCTGGTTGCCAGATATGGCCCGTTATTGTGATAAGTCAATAATTTTGGTGAGTTATAAAGATAATGTCATGAAGTTAGTGTTACTAATAAAATCTTCTATAAGATGTTACTTTGGAATAAATAACTTGTCTTAAAGAAACTACATAGCTTGTTAAAAAGAGTTTGTCTAGTATGTCAGTGTCTTGCTCCCTTGAGGGAAACCAGCAGAATATTGTATATAGAGTAGGGACCAAAACTTATGCTCCTATTATGTCCCTTGCATAATGAAATAACTTGATTGTCATACCATATTTCAAACATGGTAGGAGACCAATAGCAGCCCTAGGATCCTGCATGAGTACCTTTGAAAGATTGCGAGGCAAGAGAAAGACTTGCATATGTAATTATTTACTATTTAATGAGAAGTTTTATTCACGAGTGGTTTAGCTAATTTTAGCCACTAAGGCACTTTTGTAGGCATAAAGGACTGCAGCATGTTAGAGGTGGTTTTGCAGGTTTGCAATGGTAGAGGGGACCAGGGTAGGACTGTGGTAAGATGTGAAACAATAAAATAAAAGGTAAGGATTTAACTGCAGAAGGATTTCAAGATACTATGTTGGATTGCAAGATATTTAATTAACTGAGTAATAACAAACTTTGCAGAATTATGAACAGGCATCAGGACAACTAATCATGACAAGTAAAAACAAAATTTGCAACACCATCATGATGAGAGTGAAGGCTTGCTTGCTTATTGGTATTCACAAGTTTTTAGTTAGCCTTTGATCCTAGAGTCCTTTTACACTAGCACTTTTTATTGTAATTGGATGTATTCTCGAGTCCCATTGACCTAATTTTGGTCATTTGTGGACATTAATATGATTTCCTTCTTTCTTCTCTTAGGTAAAATAAGCACTCTTGATCAACGTTACTGGTTAGTCGGAATTTGCTTATGTTGGGAGGTTGTGTGCGAACCAAGTTCTGGTTCAGTGTTCAGTTTGTTGCCCCAATGCCTAGGGTTTGTTCCTGGGCACTTCGGTGAATTTGGGGGTTCCTCTGTTCGGGGTTCGGTTCGTTGTGATGAACCCCCAACGCACCCGGGTGCCCAGGGACGAACCCTGGGAATTGGGACAACGAACTGAACCCCGAACCACAACACACCTGGGTGCCTAGGGACGAACCTTGGGCATTGGGGCAACACACCAGCAAGTTACTGCGGAAAAAAAAGTCAAAAACATCATCTTTCTATTTTTGTCCATATAAAGCTGTAAATGCAATTTTGGATTTATTAGGGCTGCACCATGCCTATCTTTAAATCATGATGCACCTTTGCCTGCCTACTGCACTCCTGTGCTACAACAGTTAACTGCTTGCCACTGTGAGGTGATTTTCTGAATCCCTACAAACTGAATTTTTTGCCTTGGCAACCTGCCTTTGTAATGCACTGTGAGTTGCTTATAGACTGTTAGCAATGCACTGACTCTGCTATCCAACCATGACTGCTTTGCATGTATTTTGCAACGATTCAATTTTTGCACACTGCTTCACACAGCCTGTAAACACAGACACAACAGCCACACAAACTGCACTTGCACAATACCTGCTTGCACATGGATAGAGGAAGGTCTGTGCCTCTTTTACAAACTGTGGGCCCTTAAAAGTGGCAGCTATGGCCTGCGGCCTATCTGATTGCCTTAGAAATTATAAGACTAGGCACTTAGCTCCTTCGCTGACAAATGTCTTAAAATGAGGTCGGTACTGTATTAAGACTTTGGGCATGCACATACTACACCATGTGCCTCTTAAAATGAACTTTTGGAACATTTATAAACCAAACAATGTATATATGAGAATAATATTGAACCCAAACTTAGAGGGAAGGATGCTGTATACAGGCCATTTTGTTTCTCTTCAAACAAGGCATCAAATTGCATACTCTATTCACCATTGTGTTCACTGAGTGAAGCTGTGGTTATGCACGATTGTGAGTATTCTGTGTGCATAGGAGATTTTCACAAATGAGGCAACACACCAGAAGGCACTAATTTCCTATGTATCAGGTTAGAATTTCGACATTTTTTAATTTTTTATATATTTTTTGTATGGATGAAGCCAAAAATGAACCTAAGGAAAAAAAAATTGTCTTACCGGCGAACCGAGTTCTTCGAACCCGCACCAGAACCAAAAACGAACTGGTAACTTAGCTCTTGATTACAGGGGACAAAATCAAAGGGAGGATGGCTGTGAAATTACAGCCCTGGACACTTTTGTGGTTAACTCTTGCATGTTGAATATGGTTAATTAAAGTTTTCCTTCAGGCTTTGTTCATTGCTCTAGATGACAAAATTGGTAGTTGATTCTCTAGGTCGTCCTCATTAATTACTTCACGTGGTAGGGTACCATTGTAAGGCATAAAATACCCCTGTTAGCATGGAAGAAGGTAACAATGCTAATATGGGAAGGGGGTACAAATGCCTATAAAATGGTGTATGTTAAGAAGGCATATTCTGCTAAATTAACATGGAAGTTGTATCATGATTGCATCAGTCTTCGGAGTGTTATAGATAAAAGGAAATATGTTCCTAATGTAAGTCGAAAATAGAATTTTCTGGTGCCCTTGGCAGCACCAGGGTTGTGTTAAGCAGGCTATTACTGCTTTAAAACTAGGACTACTCTATGAAATAAATAGTAGTATGGAGGTCAGATTTTAAGACTCATGGCAACAAATGCCTTTTCTAACCTAGAATACTGGACGGAACTCAACTCAGTACATTTGGCAATCTCTGGGTTATGTACCCATCAATGATTACAAGCAGATTGTAACAATCCACACACTCCAAGGTGGTTGCAATAAACGTGAATTTGGTCAATTACAGCTCTAGAAATGCAGGGTGTTAACACTTGCAGGTTGGATGTGGTTAATCAAATTTGTCCTTGAATCTGTGCTTGTTGTGTATGCCAAGGTAATCAATTCTTCTGGTTGTCTTCAGAAATTACTTCATTAATATGGGCAGGATGAATTATGTTCATCACGCATCTGCTGCAAAAATTGTCTGAAAGTTGCATCGTGATCCCATCAGCCTTTAGAGCATTCTACATCAAAAGAAATACACTCATTATCTAACTTTAGAACATATATTCTTGCTGCCCTGGACAGCACTGGAGTCATGTTAAGCAGATTATAACTGCTCTAAAGCTAGGGCTATTGTGGGAAATAAAGAATGGTAGAAAGGTCACATTTTGAGATTCATGACAATGGATGCCTTCTTTAATCTAGAATCTTGGATGGAATTCTACTCAGTAAAGTTTGCATTCTCACTGCCAGGGTCATATGCCAATCAATAATTACATGTAGACTGTAATTAACATGAACATGAATATAACTCGAACCTTAATTGAACTAAGAAGGATGAGAACCTCTAATCAGAAGAAACAGCATTGCTGCTGGAACTAGTAAATCAGCAGATCAAATGCTTGGTCACTGGTAGATTTTTTTTTTAATGGCTTGAACTGCAACATAATGCTCTTATGCAAGTTCTTATGAAAAAAGCCAGAATAGGCCTTTTTTTAATGCCCATTATATAAGAATGCTGCACATCCTCACCTTGCTTGTTTATCACATGTAAATTAATATAGTAACCATGGTATATGGTTTTGAATTGGATGATTCTAAAATTATTGATTCCAGATATGCTAAAGGTGTTGTTACAGAAATGGCCTTTTTGACCATATGAACCTAAACTACCCAATAATATTAGTAATATGATTCCTTCTTAAGTCTCTTTTTATCTATGGTTACAATGTAAGCATAGGATATTTAGATTGGATTAAAGGAAATAGTTTAGTCACCGTGAGACATGGGGATACAGGTATGGAGATGGAGATGGGGATGCCATTTTCAAATAGGTTATGGGAGTATATGAACAAGGAAACTACTTTATTACATTCAAATATGGTCACCAGGAGATGTGGGTTCAGGTATGGGGACAGGGTCCATGTCTTTGAACCCAAGAATTCTGGTGACTATGGGAAATAGATATTGTAGCTAGAAAATTATGAATAAGTTAGCACCAAACCCTACTAACTAATGGTGTGAAACAAAGCTACCAATATTCTAATCTTTGAGAGATACCATTTTTTAGTTCTGGCATTGTAGCTGAAGCATTAAGGAACTATATCAATAGTTGCTAAAAATGTGGAAAGTTCCACCATAAAACACCCTTAAGCTAAAGTTTTGATGAGACATGGGGATGGAGATGGGGATGCCATTTTCTAATAGGTTATGGGAGTATATGAACAAGGAAACTACTTTATTACATTCAAATATGGTCACCAGGAGATGTGGGTTCAGGTATGGGGACATGGTCCATGTCTTTGAACCCAAGTTTTCTGGTGACCATGGGAAATAGATATTGTAGCTAGAAAATTCTGAATGAGTTAGCACCAAACCCTACTAACTAGTAGTGTTAAATAAAGCTACCGATATTCTAATCCTTGAGAGATCACCATTTTTAAGTTGTGGCATTGTAGCTGAAGCATTAAGGAACTATATCATTAGTTGCTAAAGAAGTGGAAAGTTCCACCTTAAAACACCCTTAAGCTAAAGTTTTGATGAGTTGTCCAAATCCAATCGAGGATGTTGTAGTGCTTCGAAGTAATTCAAGATTATATTGGGCATGTTAAAAATTATATGCCATCACGAAGAGGAAGGCTTACTAACTTGGTAGAGTTTGAATCTCTGTTGAGTAGTGTGTATCATTCATATGTTGGGTTAAATACAAAAAGTTTCAAGATTTTATTACATACAGTATTACTCAATTGCCCAGATCAGAATAATTGAGTTTACAAATTTGTATCAAAATCTACATTGTAACCCACAGATTAAAAATAATCTAAATGTGTACTTGCAAGTTAAACAAATAAATATGGAATAATAATACATGCAGAAAATAGAGAAATAAGAGATGCTGAAAAACAACATACAAAAATATTGACATAGTATTTAGCATTCATATGATGGGTTAAATACAAAAAGTTTCAAGATTTTGTTACATACAATATTACTCAATTGCCCAGATCATAATAATTGAGTTTACAAATCTGTATCAAAATCTACTTTGTAACCCACAAATTACAAATAATCTAAACGTGTACTTGCAAGTTAAACAAATAAATATGGAATAATAATACATGCATAAAATAGAGAAATAAGAGATGCTGAAAAACAACATACAAAAATACTGACATAGTATTTAACGTGGTTCACCCAAATGTTGGGCTACGTCCACCAAGAAACTCAACAATTCTTCTATTCAAACTTCCAAAGGAATTTATACAAGTGCCTAGCACTTCCAACCTCTCAGTGTCTATATCAGAGCACTCTGTTAACACCTTTGTCTGAAGATAATTTTCTCTTTCTGTCAATTACTACGTACTTACATTCTCACTTTTTTTAATCTACAAATCACATCTCCATAATTGTTCTACCTCTTTTCTCACTTTTAAATGGATAATCATTAAAAATAAAGAAGTGCAAAATCTGTTCTAACTTCCTGCAGTTACAATCTGTTACAACTTCCTTCTATTACAACTTGTTACAACTTCCTTGCATAATAAGGAAATAAAAATCTGTTACAACTTCTTGCGATTACAATCTTTTACAGATATTAAAAACAAACTACTTTAAATAGTCATATGGCTATGATAGTGATGCACGTTGTTGACAAATTATTATCTGACCGTCAAGTTTCTCCTACATTCAATCAATGCCTACAAGAGCATCATTAACAACAGACCTTCACTACCTTGCTAACACAGATCCGCGACCAATGTAACCATGACCACACAGTGCTTATATCAATCCACAATATTGGACTAAAATTTGACATTAATCTATTCCTGTCAATTTATAACATCACTTATATATAGAAGCTCGTAGCATCGGTTAAGTTGCAGGTTTTTTTATTTTCAAGTTGGCCGTAACAATTGCAGTCTTTACCTACAGGTTGCCCGCAACAACTGCAAGTTTCATCTACCAGATGCCCACAACAATTACAGTCTTCACCTACAGGGTGCCCGAAACAACTGCAGGTTTTCACCTACAGGTTGTCTGCAGCCACTGTAAGATTCACCTACAAGTTGCTCATAGCAACTGCAGGTTTCTTCTACACGTTGTCCGTAGCAACTGTAGGTTTTAGGCTTTTCCATTAAAATAAAATGAGGCATTATGTTTCCACATCTCCAACAATCTCCCACTTGGAGACGTAAGGCCACAACACCAACTGCTGCAACCTCCCACTTAAACTCAAAACTATTGATTTCTTCTTCAAGCACATGTTTGAAGTCCCACGGAAGTTGAGTGTGCCCTCAACTTCACTGCTGCAATTATCTTAGTAAGCATATCTGCAGGGTTCTCTTCTGAGTGAATTTTCTCGAGCTTGAACTGCCCACTTTCCAAAACTATAAGTATGAAGTGGTAACAAAGCTCTATATACTTTGTCCTACTATGAAAAGCGAATTTTTTAACCAGGTGAATAGCACTTTGGCTATCAAAATACAGAGTGTACTCTACTTGCTTCACTCCCAACTCCTCCAAAAATCTGCTTAACCATAACAACTCTTTGCTTGCTTCAGTGCAAGCAATGTATTCAGTCTCAATGGTAGAAAGTGCAACAACTTTCTGCAGCTTAGAAACCCACGAGACTGCAGTTCCTCCAACTGTGAAAATATAGCCAGTGGTAGACCTTCTACCATCCAAATCATCTGCCATGTCACTGTCCACAAAACCTTGCAACCCACTATTAGAACCTTCAAAACATAAACACATACTAGAGGTTCCATGCAAATATTTTAAAATCCACTGTACTACTAACCAGTGTTGCTTACGAGGGTTACTCATGAACCTACTCACTACTCCCACTACTTGCGATATGTCTGGACGAGTGCAAATCATAGCATACATTAAACTACCCACAGATGAAGCATATGGCACCTTTGCCATATAATCTTTCTCCTCTTGTGACTTAGGAGACTGTCTTACTCAACTTGAAGTGGCCAGCTAAAGGTGTAGAAACAGATCTACAGTTCTGCATGCTAAATCTTAACAACACCTTTTCAATATATTCAGATTGAGTTAAAGTTAGTTTCTTACCCAATCTATCTTTGTCAATTCTCATTCAAAGAATTTTCTTAGTTGGTCCAAGATCCTTCATGACAAACTTTGAAGAAAACAATTTCTTCAATTTACTTACTCTCTGCATGTTAGCTCCACACAACATGTCATCAACATAAAGTAAAAGAATAATGAATTCGCCATTTTCTAATTTCTTACTGTACGATCACTATGATTACGAGCATATCCATGCTCCAACATGAAAGTATCAAACCTTAGGTACCATTGCCTAGGTGCCTGCTTCAAATCATTTTTAGCAATTTACAAACCTTTCTTTCCCCTTTATCTCAAAACCTTCTGGTTGCTTCATGTAGATTTCCTCTTCTAAATCTCCATGCAAGAATGTTGTCTTCACATCCATCTATTCTAAGTGAAGATCATTAGAAGCAACAATACTTAATTCCATCTTTCTGTGCAAAGCCTTTAACAAGCCTTGCTTTGTATGTTTTCTGCCCACTCTCATATTCTTTTAAACAAAAAACCCATTTATTTTGTAGTGCTTTCTTATCAGGTGGCGAATCCACCAATTCCCATGTTTTATTGTGTTTCAAGGCATCCAATTCTACTTTCATGCCCTTTTCCCATTGCACACAATCTGTCTTGCTTAGCTTCTACAAATGATTCAGGTTCTCCACTGTCAGTTAGTAACAAATAAAATAAAGATGGAGAATATCTATCAAGATTACTCTTGTTGACCTCCTTATCACAGGTGTGACTGGTTCACTTTGAGCTTCTCTTGGCCCAATATTCTCAGAAGACTCCATTGGGTCATTAATGACCCTATTCGCATTCTCTGATTCTGTAGAGGTAAATGGAGTATTCTGTAAGTTCTCTTTTCTTTCTCCAAATACACTTGGAGGTATGACAAGATTTTCTTTACCAAGTGGACTTTCCACTTTCTTTTCTGCAAGTTGGTCCCTATACATCACACTTTCATTAAAGATCACATCATGTGATCTCACAATTTTTCTATCTTCTAAACACCAGAAACGATAACCAAATGAGCTATCACCATATCCAATGAAAGTCCATCTCATCGATTTAGCATCCAACTTATTTCTATTTTCTTTATCAATGTGCACAAATGTTTCACAGCGAAAAACTTTTAAATGAGAGTAGGAAACACTTTTACCTGTCCAAACTTCTTTGGAAATCTCACCATCTAAAGTATTAGATGGTCCTCTGTTAATCAAGTAAACAACAATATGAACCGCATCTGCCCAAAAAGTAGGGGGCAAACCAACATGGAGTCTCATGCTTCTAGCTCTCTCCATAATTGTTTGGTTCATTCTCTCACTTACCTCATTCTGTTGAGTCTGAGGCACTGTTACTTCTTTTCGGATTCCTTCTTGTGCACAGTGGTTCCAAAATTCTTTTGAGGTATATTCACTTTCATTATATGATCTTAAGCATTTCAGCTTCATGCCTGACTCATTTTTTGCAAGGTTTCTCCAAATTTTAAAGGTTTTAAATACATCAGACTTATTTCGGATACAATAAACCCACAACTTACGAGTTACATCATCCACAAATGTAACATAATACTTTGAGCCACCCAATGATTGTACAAGGGTTGGTCCCCAAACATCAGAATGCACTAATTCTAATTTATTTTGTTTTCTTTCGGGCCCAACTTTCAAAAGAAGAAACTTTCTTTTTTTTATCAAAAACACAATGTTCACATAAATCTAAATTAATAGACTTTATGTCTGATAACTTCCCTTTCTTATGTAAAATGATCATATCCTTCTGACTCATATGACCCAATCTTGAATGCCATAAATTAGTTTCTAGATGAGAAGTAGAAACTAGTGCAGTATTAGAATCAATAATGCAATTACTCAAATACAATGTGCCTTCCTTTTTTCTTCTGGCTACAACAAGATTACCTTTTGTTACTGTCCAGGATTCTGCATTGAAAGTAACAGTACATCCATCTTCTGCCAATTGCCCTGCAGAAATAAGATTTTTGGTAAGACTTGGCACATGTCTTACTTCTTTGAGTATCCATTCATTTCCATTATGTAGCTTGATCTTTACTGACCCTTTGCCAACAATATCACATGGTTCATTGTCTCCCAAGAAAACTTGGCCAAACTTGCCACTTACATAGGTTGTAAAATACCTGGGATTGAAAGTAGCATGAAAAGATGCCCCTGAGTCAATCACCCATGACTCAACCTTTGTATCACATGACAAAACTAAAGCGTCTTGATACACAGTAGTAGTATCACTTGAGGCAATATTTGCCTTCTGGTTATTATCATTATTTTGTTGCTCCTTGTGATTCTTTTTAGGAGCCCAACACTACTTTCTCATATGGCCAGCAAACAACGCTTCTTCCATTTGACTTGGATCTATGTTTCGAAGATAAAGATCTTCCCTTTGATCCACGGCTCTTGCTCCTCTGTCTATTCTTTTGTCTCCCTCTGGTTTCAACATTTAGTGCATTGCTTGTTGAAGTCTCACCAAATGTCGTCTTTCTCATTTCTTCAGAGATTATGACACTAACAACATCCTCCATTTGAAGAGTATTGCTCCCAGACACACTGTTGCTCACAGCAATCACAAGATTATTCCAGTATTCAGGCAGGGAACATAGTAACAACAAGACCTTGACTTCATTTAGTTTCACTTTCAAAGAAGTCAACTGATTTGTAATAGTATTGTAATCATTCAAATGTTCAGCTACACTCGAATTCTCATTCATTTTCAGGTTGAATAACCTCTTCATCAGATACACCTTCTTTGCTATTGAAGGTGTCTCATACAACTTGCATAAGGTGGTCATAAGTTCTTTTGTAGTCTTTTCTTCAAATATATTGGAGGCAACACTTCCTCCCAAGCATAGCCTTATGGCTCCAAAAACTTTTCTATCTAAGACATTCCATTCCTCATCTGTTCTCTTTCCGTGTCCTTTTGCCTTTCCATCAAGCGTTAGATAGAGGTCCTTTTGATACAAATAGTCAATCATTTGCATCTTCCACAGAATAAAATTTTGTCCATTAAACTTATCAACCACTTTTTTTCCATTATCTGCCATTGTTCAAGATCTCCCACTTGAGAAGATATTACTTTGAGTTTGAGATCTTGCAGAGATTTACAACTTGCAAAACAGTACACAAAACCACACAAAGATGACACTAATACCACTTGTTGGGTTAAATACCAAAAGTTTCAAGATTTTATTACATACAGTATTACTCAATTGCCTAGATCAAAATAATTGAGTTTACAAATCTGTATCAAAATCTACTTTGTAACCCACAAATCAAAGATAATCTAAATGTGTACTTGCAAGTTAAATAAATAAATATGGAATAATAATTACATATAGAAAATAGAGAAATAAGAGATGCTGAAAAACAACATACAAACATACTGACACAATATTTAACGTGGTTCACCCAAATATTGGGCTACGTCCACCAAAAAACTCAGCAATTCTTCTATTCAAACTTCCAAAGGAATTTATACAAGTGCCTAGCACTTCTTGCCCCTCAGTCTCTGTATCAGAGCACTCTGGCAACACCTTTGTTTGAAGATAATTTTCTCTTTCTATCAATTACTACGTAGCTACATTCTCACTTTTTTTTAATCTACAATTCACATCTCCATAATTGTTCTGCCTCTTTTCTCACTTTTAAAGGGATGATCACTAAAAATAAGGAAGTACAAAATCTGTTCTAACTTCCTGCAGTTACAATCTGTTATAACTTTCTTGTAGAATAAGGAAGTACAGATCTGTTACAACTTCTTTCTGGTACAATTTGTTACAACTTCCTTGCATATTAAGGAAGTACAAATCTGTTACAACTTCTTGCGGTTACAATCTTTACAGATATTAAAAACAAACTACTTTAAATAGTCATACCGCTATGACAGTGATGCATGGGCTGTTGACAAATCATTTGACCATCCTCAAGTTTCTCCTACATTCAATCAATGCCTACAAGAGCGTCATTAACAACAGACCTTCACGACCTTGCCAACACAAATCCATGGCTAATGTAACCATGACCGCACAGTGCTTACATCAATCCACAACATTAGGACTAAAATTTGACATTAACCTATTCCTATCAATTTATAACAGCACTTATATATAGAAGCCCGTAGCACCAGTCAAGTTGCAGGGTTTTTATTTTCAAGTTGCCCGTAGCAACTGCAGTCTTCACCTACAAGTTGTCTGCAGCAACTGCAGGTTTCATCTACAGGCCGCCCGCAGCAACTGCAGTCTTCACCTACAGGTTGCCTGCAGCAACTGCAGGTTTTCACCTACAGGTGCCTGCAACCACTGCAGGATTCACCTACAAGGTGCCTGTAGCAATTGTAAGTTTCTTCTACACACTGCCCATAGCCACTGCAGGTTTCATCTACAAGTTGTCTGTAGCAATTGCAGGTTTCTTTTACAGGTTGTCCGTAGCAACTGCAGGTTTTAGGGTTTTCCATTAAAATAAAATGAGGCATTATGTTTTCACATCTCCAACATCATATGTCTCAGATATTTAAACATGCGTTTTTATGGCAACTCATTAGTTACCACAAGGCTTCTTGCAAATTATACTCCACCTTAATATTGAAAATGTCAATACAACTATATGATGGTGCCATCATGAGAAAATAATTTTTGAAAAATAAAAATTGTTTGCGTCAAATATGATAAAATAGGGTGGCATGCGTAGAGTTTGAATCTCTGTTGAGTAGTGTGTAGCACTCATATGCCTCAGATATTTAAACATGTTTTTTTATGGCAACTCATTAGTTGCCATGAGGCTCCTTGGAAATAATACTCCACCTTAATATTGAAAATGACAATACAACTATATGATGGTGCCATCATGAGAAAATAATTTCCAAAAAAAAAAAATTGATTGTGTCAAATATGATAAAATAGGGTGGCATGCTTCCTCACAAATCCAAGTGTTAGCCTATCTCACATAAATTTTTTGCTTAGTTAGTCTGTCAATCATGAAAAAAAACCCACTTCTCATAGAATGTGGGGAGAAATTCACTAAAATGTGCAATATTAAAGATATAAATGGAGTGGATCAAAGCATTTAGGTCGACGTCTCCTAGATAGAAGAGATTTTATTTAGCTACCAACTACCAATGGTTTGATACAATTGTTTTGGTTTTAAGGTTCAAAATGGAGGATGAAATCATCTTACTAGTATAGTAAATACTCAAAAGTAGTGGTGCCGTTATATTTACTAAAAGACTCAACTCTTTGCATTTCAGAATTTGAAAGAGTCTATAGGTATGAAACTGAAAAAAAACAAAATAATCAATGATTTATTTTAGAAACAGTCTCTTGTATTATATGTTAGTAGTCTTGATGAGTTAGGGAGATGATCTCATTATGATCAAAAGGTGATTTTAAGGTAACCTTTTTCTTAAGGCAACTCTCTTTTAAATAGTGTTGCACGGAGACTCGTCTCCTACCATTAGAGATGTGTCTGAGAGACTGGTACTCGTCTTGGAAACTTGCATCATTTTTTTTTATAAATATATTTTGTACTCTCGACCCTAGATAGTAGATATGATAAGATATCAAAGGCAAATAACAATGTAACTAATCTTTTGTCGACATCTATTTTCTTTATTAATGTGTTTTTTGGATTATATTATGCTGTATAATATTTTTTTCTATATATATATTTGCAGTCTCTAAGTACTCATCTCCTATTTTTCCGAAAAATTGCACACCCATCAACGTCTTCCCATACCCCTACTCTTCTTTTGGTAACCATGTCAAGTGTGTCCAAGACTCACATGTCTTTTTCATATGAAAGCTATTATGTGTATTGTATGTTGAGGCAGGACCAACTAATGCTGCTATAATATACCATGTGTAATGAAATAAATCGATTGCTTTTATCTATTTCTAGTGTTTTCCTCTCTAAGCAATTCCCTTGTTCATCTTTGTACATGGTTTAAACTCTAAATATACTTGATCCATGCATTATACCAATTTCGACCATAGTTAGACCACAAGCTTGTTTTTTCTGTACCGACCTTATGTTTCTCTAATTTATGCATACGTGCAAATTGACAAACCATGTGAAATTTAACACTTGGAAGTTTGAATTCCTGATGCATTGTCTGCTATTTTTGGTTACTGCACAATGAACCTCTTAAGAAAAGACTCGTATGGTCTTCCCCCTACCAGGGCTTGTCATGTTATCCGCCCAATTTTAGAGTCTAGCAATCAATAGAACCTAAGAAACGAATGGATTATTGCAGTGGGTCAGACCCTGGCCAAGTTTTTTTTGACTGTGCTGGATGACTTGATTACTAGATTGTTTTGAGTCCAGAATCTGGTGAGAAAATGTTTAAGCCGAATTTAAATGCAATTATTAATAGTGGATCACGTCATGACTGTATGATACCATTAAGGATGCAAATCCGATAAATTGGATGCCTGTCATTTCTTCTAGTACCCAGCATATGTTTCTGCATCACCCTTTAGCGGGCCTTGTGTTTTAGGACCATGTTTTTAGCTACAGAGCTTGATGATATTTCCAAGTCAAGTTTGGATGACAATATTCCAGTATATAAACTTCTTTCCAGATCGAAATTAGTTTGTTCATATAAACTGTATTCACTCATGGCGATGATTGGGTAAGTGCTTAAATCAGAGGGATAATTTGAACTTGTTCTTTACACTTGTGCAATGATTTTTATTTATCATGCTACGTGCAGAACACTGTTATTGAGGCCTATTCATGAACTTCACATCTTATGAATATGCATTCTGTTATTTTTTCTCTTTCCCTTATTGAAGAAAGTAAAGGAAGTGCTAATATATTCCCAAGAAACATTATTGATGCTCCTCTCTTATATCTTAATAACATGTGTTATGCTTTCTTTTTGTCCAATGTCAATCATTCACTTAGTGATCTTGTTATGTCATCGCTGTAGTTGTAGTATTTTTTATGTATGCTTTTGTTCGAAAGATATTTAGATGATGCATGCTGCACATGTTATACTTGGATCTAATAAGATTTCCATCTCTCTTGCAGACAATTGAAATTCTGTTCAGTAAAGGAATCTTCTTTCAGTTGGAGGTAATTCTCTTAGAAGTTTAACTTCTGTATTTTTCAATGCGACACAGACAAAAATATATTCTATTCCTTCCTAGCGCACACTTCTTATATTTGATACAAAAAGCTACAGGGATTTTGGGTTCTACACTTCGTAGTGTTAGAGCTATCCAACCAAAGAAGAAAAATTGATAAAGACAAAAAGTTGTGTTTTGTCATTGTTTTGAAGATGGTGGGTGCTCTTAATAGGAAAGAGATGGTAGGATGAAATCTCTTAGTTGTAAAACATCCCCGTTCTTTTTCGTTTCAAAAACATTCACAGCTTTTTTTATCAAAAAATATTCACATTCTTATGAAAATGAATTCTCTCCATGTGTTTTATTATTTTAGGCTGCCATTTCATCCCACCACCTGTGCACCCCCAGTTGGGAGTTTGGGTTAAAAGTCACTTCCAAATTTGTAAAAGGAAATAAGTTTAGTCAATACCAAAGGTCTATGTTGTTTAGAAATGGAAACAGAAACATTTCCAAAACGCGGAAACATAGATTTTCAAAAACCCTTGATTTGGAAACGTACGTACTTCAAAGACAATGTATACTCAAATTTAGAATAAATCATCTAGATTGCCCTCACAATCATGAATGCCAATCCCACTATTTTTCAACTTTATCATTTACTGACGCTTTCTCTTGCAGGGGCTCACTAGTGCATTAAATCTCTCAGAGTGCATGCCTTAAGGGGTGCATAGGGAATGGGGTGGGATCGGCTTGTGGCACTTTGCGAGAGATGTTCTCATACTATTCTATCATACATACATCCCTTCATGCAACCTTCATACCTCCTATGATGTCTCCTCGAAATCTTGGAACCCTAAAACCTGAAATATGGCTAAGTCTGAAAGCCTGAAACCCTAAAATATGGCAAGTCTGAAACCCTGAAACCCTGAAATCTGACTATGTCTGAAATATGATGGGATCCGTAAAAACCTAGAATTTGCATTATATCTCCTAGAGGTCCGAAACCACTCTCAAACATCTTGAAGGCATATATATATATATAATCATAGTTCAAAATCTCATTCTCGGCGATTTCTTGGGAGGGCAAAATTTGAAATGGATCTTGGGAATTTCTCGACAACTTTATCGCTAATTTAAAAAATATATAAATTCATTAAATAAACTTAAATTAAATGTAAAACATTGTTAAATGACATGAAAAATGAACGTAGAGAATGTTGTAGGCCCATAACTATATTTTCTATCAATGTGAGATCAAAAAATAGTACAATAGTAACAATACAATATAATAGGCCAATCGATTCTCACTATGAAGTGTCAACAGTGAATTGACTCTACATAAAGTAATATTCTCACTCCAAAATAATATTACAAACTACAAAGTTCAACTTCAAACTTCAAACTTTTAATGGGCACCAAAGTTTAAATCGTGGAGGTTGTGCACATTGTAGGGTTTGGCATTAGGCGGCGAACTTGCAACTTATATGAGGGCAGTGGGCACTGTTATATGCATGAGATGACTGTAAAATACTAATATGAAGGCATGTTTTTTGATTTTCACTTAGCAATACTGTCTATGACCTGTGCAAAAGAAGAATGACGAATCACGATAAAACATTCTGCAATTTACCTTTAATTTTTAATGCATCGGTTTTTTTTTTTTGGTATCCGAGAAATGGGATTTTCTTGGTGATTTTCGCTAAGAAATCACTGAGATTTCTCAGCGAAAATCGCCAAGAGAATCTTGGCTTCTTGTCTAGCGAGATAGAGCCCGGTATCTCGGCAAGGTAGTATACTGCAAGATCTGCTGATTGCTGAGATTTGATTCTATGATATATATATAGTCTGGTTCGGGCTGGTTTTACATTTTTTTTAAAAATTGTTTGTTGACTTTGACTTATGCTGTCCGCCGAATCCCTTGGAAACGGCCAAAAATGTCCAAAAACACCCCAAAAACACTCATTGTTTCACAGAAACGTCCAGAAACACCCTGGAAACACTCGGGCATTTCACAGAAATGCCTTGGACATTTCCGTACTGGAAACATATCTAGGCTGGAAACTTGGGTGGGGAGGGTGGCGGGACGTTTCCTGCAACACAGCCAAAGGTGGTCCCTTGTCTCATTGAAATACCTATCTTGCATATATCTTTATTTATGCATTGTGTATGTGGTGCATACACACACACATGCATGGATACACAGATAATATATACCCACACATGTTAAGAAAAATTACAATGTCCAGAATATGTCCATAGATGCATGCATGCACACATGCATATGTGCATGTTAATAGGTGCATATGTATGTATGTATGTGCATAGGCAGCTTGTCAGGGCCTATTTTCCCATCTGTCATGGTACAAGTAGTTAATGCACTAATACGTATATCTTAAATGCATTTATCTGAAAAACATTGAGAGGTATCAATTTTTAGGCACCTAACTTTGATTTTTTATATACCACACTGATTTATGACTCCATTATCTTCTCCGTGAAATCTAGCTGTACCACTGCATCAGGCTTGAAAAAATATTTCTGCAAAAAAGGCAGGTTCCATACTCCACTGTATGCCTAAGATATCACGATTTTTTGATCACCTTCTGCATGCAAAAAGAAAAACCCCTATATAACAGTCAAATGGATGTCAAATTTAAGGCTTGCCATTTATATTGTCATCTCACACTATTACACTCCACCTCCACTCCCAGCTGGCATTGTAGGTTATGCCTGTTGGCGTAATAAAAGCAAAGGGGAGAGATTTACACAAAACATATGCATTAATTTTTTTGTCAAGGACAGCCTTCCCTTTACCTGCATACACACATGGTGATAACAAGAAGAAGAATGCATTAAATGTTACAGCTCCAGACCCTTGGTAATGCTAGATAAGCTGTATGCCATTACAATCTTTTGAGTGATATATGTCTAGTCCATTTTCAATAGGAAATATGTTTTGGATTCAGACTATAAATTTGAGTCACAAATGTAATAGAATCATGCATAGATTTATTTCAAAGTTCATAAAACATTGTTTTATTCTTTTAAGCAAAATGACTGTACGATATCTACATCAAGACCCATCATGGTGTTTAACATCTGCCTTACCAACTAGCCTTGAATGTCCTTCTCACGAGTAACTGGATCATCAGCCTCTGTTGTAGCTTTAGAATTATGATCCATAGTAATGAGACTCTGCAAGTACTTGCCAAGTCACGGGCGGAATTATTTACTGAAAGTCTGCATATCTGACTTGCAGACTCTGCTGAGTCTGCTAAAAAAACAATTAGAAATAAATTTTGAAAAAAAAAACATTTTTTTTATTATGTTTTATTTGATAAAAATTTCTTAGTTTTTGCCAAGTCCCAGTCTAAAATCAGCCTGCCGAGTTTGTGCCAAGTCTGAGTTTCGCTACTTTGGTGTGTGGTTATTGGGCAAAGGAGGTTATATTCAAGTTAACCTGGCCTCTGTTAGTAATGGAAGTAGTGTGAATAAAATGGAGATTATGCAGAATACTAGGTGCACCCAAATGATGAGGTTGGAGGTTCCCAGAGGCACAAGCATGCTGGCTTTGGTTCTTACCCGAGTAAATAGTATATGCCTTTGACCTTGAAGAGCAGGTCTTATTGCACAAGTCCCTCTTGAATAAAGTTAATGAACAGAAAAGGTAACTATAACTGTAATCAAATTTGTAGGCAGCTACAATGTAGAATGCAAAGTACCAAAGAAGGCTATACATGTTAATCTTTTCAACGATGCTGCTTAAACTTGTTATTGTAGGACACTAGCTTTGCCTGCAATTGGATTGTTTTGTAAGAGCATATTTTGATTTTCAATATCAATGATGTATTAAAAAAGTATTCAACTCGACTACCCTATATTCTCTGATTGTTCATGAAGCTCATATTTATATCACATGTATTACTGCTCGCATATCAGAACTGATGGTACCATGTAATTATGAGGCAGGAATGTGCAGAAGGCTTTGGTGTAGGAATTTTAGAGTCTCTTACAATTGAACTGAGAGGATCAAAGGATGTAAGAAAGCTCCTCACCGGGGTTAATGTGCTTGGACATGTCTGTACAATGCAAGAGCCAAACTGCAATGAAGCACTCTCTCATTTATTCTTGTTTCTCAGTCATCCTTATCCTAAGGTATGTTTTGTATCTCTTCCATTGTATGATGCCTTTGCTAGCAATTAACATGATATGACCTCTGCAGAATGGTTTAGCTGTAATTTTGTTTTACAAATCCATGCTTCTGGGTTTGTGATTTCTTGTCTCAGCTAACCTCTACTGAAATGGTTGATGACATTGATCTCCTGGGGTATGTCTTCTTTTCAGGTAAGGAAGGCATGTGCTGATCAGGTGTATCTTTTACTTATCCAACATGGTGAACAACTACTGGGTGATGATAGGATGAATAAAGCACTTGAGTTGATTGGTGAGACTTGCTGGGAAGGTCCCAGAGAGGAAACCAACAAACAAAGGCATAAAGTTTTTGATATTTTTAATCTTAAAGTTCCTGCTGCTGCAGAATTGGCATCCCGCAATTCAGATAAATGGGGCTCGAAACAGTTGGATAAATCTGATGAAAATGCTTCCTATGCAGCTTTAGTGGATTCAAGTTATTGAATCACTCTAGTGTAGTGGACACCATATGCTTCACCAATTTTCAGACATTGACACTAAACTTGATTTGCTTTTTTTATAACCATTGAGAAATTCTTTCATTTCTAGGAAATCATGCACACTTGTGCCCTATTGCTATGCCTTGCAGTTCAACCTCTATACCCCTTTTTTGTCTGATCAAAGTTTCTGATATTGTAAATATTACAAATTACTGCTTGTTCGAAGAGTATTGCAGATTCTCCTATTAATCGTTGCTTGTATCCCAACTCAAAACACCTAATTATGTTTGTCATTGAATATGCACTTTCTTGTTCAATTTATATTGATTAGGAAGTTGGGAATGAATTATTTTCTCTTCCCCCTTTATGAACTTCAAGATTTCAGGTTTATCCCTTCGGTATAGCTTTCTCGAGTTTATTTTGGTTTTCTAAACACACAAATTTGCTTTTGGGGCTTTAGCCCATCCTGTTTGTTTACTTATAAGATATGAAGTTAGCTGTATTTGGAAATATAAAGTTTAGACTTAAGCTTTCCTTTTCCTTCAAACTGGGAATAGCATTTCCAACTATATTGGAGTTTGTGCCAATATTCAATGCTTTCTCCCACTTATTTTGGTAAGTTGTAATGCAATAAATTTTGGGAGTGGTTGGATTCCATTAAGAGTGAAGATCACATTGAGTTGCCATATATATTCAATGCTTTCTCCCACTTATTCTTTGAGAAACATAATTTAAGTGATATTTCATCTTTATTGCAAGTATATTTGTGAACAATCACCAAATTATGAGATTGTTTAAGAGACTTCTGCTCTTAAAATTTTAACCAAGTGCATTTTTTAAAAATTCTCAAAGGAAATTGACTTGCATTCATGGTAAGTTTTGTAATGCAATTTTATCAAAGGTTTGAAAATTTAGAGGTAGACTTAGTCTGTTTTTAAGTTCATATTTTCTTTTGGAAAATATAATTCCCTTAGTGTCTTTTATCTCGGAATATATGAGCTTGCTTGATCCCCAATGCATCATTGCCACTAGACCATACATTTAAGATCAGACTATTTTGTTAGCTAATTTCTGATCTATTTAATATTTGGGAACCATTTTTTTTTTCATTCACATAAATAAATTTAATTTATTAATTTCTCAACTACTTTCTTTTAAAAATGGTGACAATGTGAAGCTTTAATTTTTCAATAAATTGGAGATGTAGGGTGGATTGCAATTAGAAGAATATTTTGACAATTATTTTATAAGTGAAGTGTTTAATGGAATATATTTTTTTAAATAAGAGTAAAAGGAAGGGTTTTGATGGGGGCCCACAACCTATTACAAAAGCTAACCAACCATCATCCAACACGGGCAAGGACAACTTGACATGCCAAAAGTGTCAAGTTACTAGGTTATAATTTGACTAGGGTTAAAATCAAACTAGGTTATTGGTGTATACATGGTAATATGCCAAATAAAGAAGTCTCATGTTTTTGGGCAATTAAATCTCTTATGTAGATGAATTTGATCAATTTAGGGGATTTCTAGGCTTAGATTGCGTTGTTTGTTAGAAATTAAACTGAATTCCGGTTTAGACATGAAAGTGGCTAAAAGTAAGTGTTTATAGTTTGCCCCTGTTTGAGAAGGCATTATGAGACATAAGTACAGTGACATTTTTTCAAAGAATGTAAAAGTTGTTAATTCAAATGGTTCATGCCTCAAAGGGCCATTGATAAGCCTTTGATGCCCTCTCGAGGGAGCTAGCGGCAAAATAGAGTCATCGAATGTTCTCTCAAAATGAAGAGAATGATACAATCTAGTGGCAAGGGGGTGGAATTACTAAATTTTTCACATGCGGTTATAAACAGTAATGGTCGTAGTCACTAATTTATCTAAAGGTGGTTATAATTAGTAACAAAGAGTGTGACAATAGTTTACCCAAAAGATGTTATAAGAAGTGGCACAAGTATTTGTCTCGATAGGACAATGTGATGAATATTGATTTGCCCAAAGATAGTTTTAGATTAAGGTAAAAGCAGGGTTTGAAGAGGCTTCGAAACCCTTTACAACAAAAGAGAGATAAACCTTTAAGCACAACCAGGTTTCTAAAAAGAACCCTGAAACCAAAAAAATAAGACCAGGTTAAACAGGAATTTGAAGACAGCAAAAAAGACCGGATGTAACCGCTGATAGAGCACGGACCAGAACGCCAATAGACATGATCAGCATCCTACAACACCTCCCATACAAATGAGATTTTTATTAATTTTTTTACATGACCGAAGATTCATATCTAGAGGAGGAACCAAAGGCTTAGACTTCTTCCTCTTAATTGCTGTCCATCCATCCTCTACTTTCGCTGTCTCAGCAATCCATGCCCCAGAAGACAATGATCCATGAAACCCAGGGGACACATATGCCTGAGCAGAATCTTTATGAAAACCAGAGAATAACTGACTCCTGGGAAGTTCTTCCAAAGCAGGGGAAGAGACCAAAGCCTCCTCAACAACTGGCTCAAAAAGATCACTAATCTCAGTCACCACGGGGCCTTCAATAGAATCTTTTTCCAATGCATCCTCCTCAACCAATGTCTCGGAATGGATACTACCTTCATTCGTGGGGTCATCTGGAGCTTCCATGGGTTGTTTAGCTAAGTAATGTTCGGATGAAACCTTAGACCACCAAGAAGGTGTTCGTCTGGATTTTGATTTCACAATCGTGCAACGAACAGCAATATGACCCGTCAGGTGGCACTTTCTGCACCGAAAAGGTAAGCCTTCAAAATCCAACCTTTGTATCCAAGAACCCCTTGGGGAGTCCAGACAAATCTCCTCAGGAAGGCCCTTAGAAACATCCACCTCAACCATTAAGTGTGCATAGGCCGAATGGTAACAATCCACAGTATTTTCATCCACAAATAAAAAATCTCCTATAGCATTTTCGATGGTTTTTAAAACCGATTCATGCCAAAGATGTATTGGTAGATTAGGGAGTCAAACCCAGATAGGGATCTTGTTAAAGGTTTCCGTAAGAGGATTAAAATCCACATGCCACCGTTTGGCCATGAGAGGATATTTGCCCTGCTATAAAAAGTTATTGTTGCACAAGATTATCCTCCTGTCCTCGGAGCTTTAGAAGAAAGCTATGAAGAAACCGTTAACACATGGGAAGATTTCGACATTTTCTTCAATAAGTGGCAACCAGGGCCTAGAGATCCAGCGATGTAGATCGGCGAAACATGAGAAATAATTGTTATAATTTGCCCAAAGATAGTTATAATTGTTAACAAAATGTGAAACATTGAGTTGCTCAAAGATAGTTATAATTAATGATGCAAACTTTTATCTCGATAGAGTAGGTGGAGTGATAAAAATAACAATTTTTTCAAATATGGTTATAATCATTAACACGAGACACAAAAATAATGATTTTTCCAAGGGCGATTATAATCGTTAAATTGGTCAAAAATAGAATGATTTGTCTAAAGGTAGATATAATCATTCGCACGTTCAAATCATGTGATTTAGAATGAAGTTTACCTCCAAAAGGTAGGATAGAATGTTGATCGATTGAAAAAAAATGTCGCAATGGGACAAATTGTCAAGGGTAGCTTATGTGAGAAATCTTTAAAATAGATTTATGATGAGTTGGCAAATGATAACAACATGGTTATAGCTTAAATGTGAGCTCGAAGATGCACGTTTGAATAAACACATGATATAGGTTGAAAAATCATGTTATTAAATGAGTCTTAGGGGAGGCCCAAAAACACAGTTTGGTTACAATATGATTAAAAACTAAGGCATGTAGGAATAAACGGTGCTCAAAATGAACCATAGATGTGGAAATTACACTTCTTAGAGCACACATAGTGAACTATAGGCCTTGGGGGGATATTTAATTTTTTTTGGTTATATATTCACCCTTGGGGTGAAAAACAATTCATTTTCACCCTAGACTATTAAGAATTTGAGCTCTGGGTTCTTGAGTATTAAACTAATAAAAATGCCCTGTGGAGGAGCTCGACGTCGCGTTTTGAAGTGGGTGAGGGAGCACATGCAGCGACCACATGATGGGCCATTAACAAGTGATTTCAACTTTGTCATTAATGTCAAATTTTTAGCATTTATTGTATGATTTAGGTTAAAAAATGAAGTCACAATTTGCATTTTAGGGCAAACAACGGTTTCGCCAAGGTGTGAAGTTGTTCATAGAAACAATGGTAATGCCAAAATTGGGTGGAAATCACTGAAGTGACTATTTCACCCATTTTTAGGTGGTCATCATTTTCGTGAAAATGAAAATGGCGATTTCACTGAAAAATGTGCAATATTGCCTAAACGGTGGATTTGCCCTTTAGAAAATAGTGGCTTCACCTTGGAATCCAAAAAAATAGTTGTTTGGAGGCCCTGAAAGGGGTCCAACCTCTGGAAGAGGGTCAATTAGGCTTAGTAGGCTAGGCTTAGGCTCAAGTCGCTGCATGTAGTTAGGTGGATGCTAACTCTTTTGATTGCAAGAGGGATTGGTTGTCCTCACATGCCGAGAGTGACGATCAAAGTATTTGTGGACCTCACAAATTTAGACTTAGGACATGGTTGTTATCTACACGATGTGGCATGGATGCTAGTCATCCGAGTCAATAGGGCATACTTAAGCATGCTAGCTGAGCACTGGCACAATGGGACATCCACATTTCACTTGCCTATTGGGGAGGCTATTGTGACACTTGAGGATACCTAGCATATCCTTAAGTTGTCTATGCGCGAATGGAGATTGTTCTAGACACCATCGCCATAGCAACAGACAGTGCTCGATGACTTGTGTAGCTATCAAGGTATGTCGCTGCATGTAGTTAGGTGGATGCTAACTCTTTTGATTGCAAGAGGGATTGGTTGTCCTCACATGCCGAGAGTGACAATCAGAGTATTTGCGGACCTCACAAATTTAGACTTAGGACATGGTTATTATCTACACGATGTGGCATGGATGCTAATCATCCGAGTCGATAGGGCATACTTGAGCATGCTAGCTAAGCACTGGCACAATGAGACATCCACATTTCACTTGCCTACTGGGGAGGCTATTGTGACACTTGAGGAGACCTAGGATATCCTTAAGTTGTTTATGCGCGAATGGAGATTGTTCTGGACACCATCGCCATAGCAACAGATAGTTCTCGATGACTTGTATAGCTATCAAGGTATCCCCATGTTTAAGGGGAAAGTTTATATAGACCTCATTGAGACCTATACAAACATTCAATCAGAGGATTTCCCTGCTGGGGATCCGTCACCACCAGCGCTCATTGATAGGGAGATTGTTGTCCTCCTGGGCATTATTAGTGGCATCTTGTTACTTGACAAGAGTGGTCAGTATTTCCATATAGGCCTTAGAGGAGTAGTGAGGAGCATGCTTGAGGATTCTACACGTTTCCCCTGGGGGCTACCTATCCTGGCACATCTCTATAGAGATCTTCATATGATAGCGTACCAAGGTGGATGGAGCATCGGGGCTTGCACTCTTATGACAGTCTGGGCTTGGATATCTAACAACCTCAAGGCCTACCCTCGAAGGAGGCTCGCTTGGAGGGGAAGAAACCTTAGACAAAGGTGGAAGTGATCTCGATAGATGATATAAAATCCCCATGGTTGTGCCAAATGAAATCTTGGTTTGAAACCCCTTTTTCCTTCCTCCAAACAAACCTTGAAAGATGCGTTGGAATTTGAAGGTTCTTTGAAGAACACCCTACATAATGATGCCCAATGAGGTTGCAGCGAAAACCCCTGAAAGAAAGCCCTTCAAAATTGATAAATTGAATCCACAAGCCACAAGAAGCACTGAGTTTGACCAAGTGACAAAGAGGCTTGGAAAGATCTACAATTGCAATAGCTCTCACAAACCTTTTATCCAAAGAACAATTGTCCAATTTCACAAAAGAACCCACCTGGTTGATCAACACACGGATGTGCTTTTCTTTTTTTAAAATAGGAGGGATGTTGTATAGCCTAATCCAAAGGGGAGCAACTGAAACCATCACCTTTTTAAGAACTCCTAGGAACTCCAAACTAAGGCAACCCAATTAACAAGATCAGAGTGCAACATAGGAGAACCTACACATTTGTCGAACAGACTCTTGTAGCCAACTTCAACATCCAAATCCAAAACATCCTGTTCTGAAAACTCCACCTCCGGAATATCCACAACAAAGGAAACAAGAATATCCCCTAATAAGAAGGAAGGAGAGGTTGAGTTTGAAACAAGGAAGAATTCTGAACGCCTACTTCAGTACCAACCAAGGAGGTAAGAGATCCATCAGACCCAGAGGGCAAACGAGACTTACAGAAGTCACTACACACATGGAACAGATTCCCCATGTTCACATAATCTGCAAAAACCAATCTCGTATTTGCATCCTTCATAGAAGAGATATTCTAAAGGTTGTTGGATGGCGCTTGGTGGGAATGAGGGGACAGAGCTGGAACATGGTTAGACCTGACCTTCGGCACACCAGCACACTGCGAGACCATTCTTGCCTTCGGCGGATACACTGTAGGGGTCGTAGATGGAACAGACTCATTGAGGCGTAAGTGGAGAAAGGTCAATAGAGCCAAAGATGGCAGGCACGACATTAACAAACATGACCCCACCAACATTCTTTAGCGCGCTCTTGTTCGAAGATTCCATGCTAGCCCTGATGGCAGCATGAAGATCAGAGGACAAAGAATCCACAGGTAGTAAAAAAACCTTTTTGAAGACCAGAGCCGCCACCCGAGAAGGAGAGAGGAGAGTCCTTTCTACAAAGAGGCGCCGCAAAAGCCTGAAGATAAGAGCTAAATTCAATCAAAAGCTCTGAAGACGGCTCCTCCGCATCAAAACCAGACTCAAAGTCACCCTCCGACCCAGAAAAGAACCCTGAAGCCCTTGTCCCTGCAAGCTTATGCCAGTGACCCTTGGACGAGCGGGCCGGGTTTTCAGTTGGAAATTAGATCTCCCTCGCATTGATTTAATCTTTATTATATGTGCCCCACAAATAATAAAGAAATAAAAGTCTTTGTTATGGAGAAATTTTACAAGAGAAATTGGGGAAGCGAGATCGGGAGGAAGAAACTATATTATATAAATGAGTTCAACCCCACTTGTGATCAACTCCAAAAAGCGTACATAGGAGCCAACATTTCTTGGAGGGCTAAAATTCTTATTGCTCAGCTGAGAACCAACTCTCACCAACTTCGTTGTGAGACCGGGCGTTGGAAGAGGCCAAAGGAGGCTTGGGAAGAGAGAATTTGCAGATTTTGCAATTCTGGGAAAGTGGAAACTGAACAGCGCTTTATTCTAGAATGTGAGGCCTACAAAGATAGCAGAGATAAATTTGCGGATACTATATGTGACAGTTCTTGGCATAACCTATTCAACGAAGAGCACATTGAGCAATTAGGGGGGCTCATCATCAGCCTACACAAGAAGCGAACAGTGCTACTTAAATCTGCTTGAGTTGTCTTGCCGTCCCATAGACTATTTTTAGTCTCGTGGACGTTAAAATTTTTATTATTATTATATTATCAATCAATCCGAAACCTAATGGAATAATTTGCACCCAATAAGAAACTATGGGGAGCTCAATAAAACAACATAACTTGTATGGCTTGCAATAAAATGTGATTTGGTTGGTCTTACTAAATATTCCGAGGGTATTTCGGGGTTCCAATCCCAACTTTCCAATGCTATGACATTAATGAGTACCATTAAATTTTCTGAAGACACACTCGACTCTTGTTGTATGGGCTTTGCATTTATTTGATTGGTAAATTCAAAAGAGAAGTATTAGTGATCCAATTATATATAAAAAATGTAGTTGCGATTAGGGGTCCAATGAAAGATGGTGTTAGCCTACATAACCAAAGATTTAACAGAACAATTAATCGACTTGTAGTACATGCATGCAAAAACAATATGAAACAAAATATCTTTTATTGATTTTAAGGGAGGAATCATAACTTGCACATGCTTTAGTATGATTATAGACATTAAACAATATTTTTGCAATCTCAAAATGAGATGCATTGCAACCCTTCACTTTTGATTGCCCTTGCTTAATAAATATTATTTGTACATTTTCTCTTATCTCTATCCATCTCCCTTTGCCCTCAAATGTAGGGGTTTGTTTATATGGAACCACGATCCACCTACTTACACTAATGCTCTCCCCTAAATCACCTACCATTGCCACAATTCTTAAATGTATAGTATAGTTTATGTTTCCTAACACATTACCTTGTGATGTAATATCAACTATGTTATTTCCAAGGTTATCTATATTAACAAGAATTTCCTAAGTAGTTGAAAATGAATCCTTGTGCCAATTGTCAAGGAACCTTCAATTATGTTATTTCATTTGATAGATACTTGAACCTCTAGTAGACCTTTTGTTATGATGCGAACCTTAGATTTAATCGTAAACCTATTGCGACCTGATAAACACCCCGACAAGTTCTCTCAGATGTTTTAAGAAACCTCCCACCAATGGTATAATGTGTGTCATGTTTACATCTCCTCTTGACACCATCATTAAAACATTGCAAAATTGGTGCGGAATGCTACAATGTCAAGAAACGACTTTTAGCATTTGGTGAAGACTCATCATGGTGCGTTGTATTATGATGCAATGTGTCATCCCTTGAAGTTGTTCCTTTGCTATGTACATGCTACAAGATGTCGCAATACAATATTCTATGCTTTATAGCTTCTCCACAAGCCTCATTTGTACATCATTTTTTTAATGTTACAACACTATTTAAAAGTTTGTGGTAATTTATTTAAGATGTCTAATAATTTGAGAGATACTACAAACCTTATGTAGTGATTCAAGAACATTACATCCTTTTAAACACCTAAGGCTTACAATGCCACTTATTGCCACAATTACCTAAGTCTTGGAGATGGGGGGACGTGGGGACATCATGATGGGGTTTATGAGACAGTCGGAGAATATCTATTAAAATAATAAATAAAAATTAATATTTAAATATTTAAGCTTTATTAGAAGAAATTTAGTGGATTAAACTTTATTTATTAATTTTAGGGTACATTCAAGATTAGGGTTCAATGTTTTTATGAATGTAACAATTTTTTTTAGGGTGGGCGGTTCTATTTTAAAGTAAAAGCATTAGAATTTTTTTAAAAAAATAAAAAAATTTGGGAACGTCCCCTAAGTTCTGGAGTCCTCGAAATGGATGGTATTAATAAGGACTGTTATGCAAAGACTTGTCCCTACATAACCTTGTTTATTAATACCATCCTACTTATGTTTCTGTTTGATGCAAGATTGTTTGATAACTTGGATACTTTTGCCTTATACACATCGAGTAAATGAAATGAACCATAATATCCTACTCATGTTCATTCTAAGAACTCTTTTAATGATATTTCATGTTTAGCAACTTTTGATGCACTCATCCATGTTGTATCTTCAACTTCACGACCTTTCCACTTCACAAGATATTCTTTGCACTCTTCTTTACATGTCTGCTTATTGACTTTGGATTGAATCACCTTCTCAAAATCCTCACGTGTCTTCATAGGTATTTGTTGTCTCCATTCAACTTCTCCAAAATTTGTGTTATTCTCTTCATCATTGCTTTGTCCTTCAAATTAAGGATATAAGTTTGTCACATTGTAAATGGCTAAACTTTCTATTCCATCGAGCAATTCTTTTCCATATGCATTAGACACAAGCTTACTCAACACTCTACATGGTCCAATCTTCTTCCACTTCAACTTATCATATGTTCCATTCAAGATTTTTTTTTCTTAAGGTGTCCTAAGACCATGTCTGCCACTCGATATTACACTTCTTTTATCTTGAAATTTGCATGCTACTTGTATTGTGTAATATTCCTTTCTAACCATTTATACATTTGATGTAAGTCATGCATGCATTTAGCAAAGATTTTTGCTTCAACTCTCTTCCTTTTTTCATCTTTGATGTCATGCAATTCCACAACTCCTTTTGGACTACATCCATATACAATCTGAAATGTTGTATATTTAGTGCTTTGATAAATTGAATTGTTATAGATGAATTTAACTTGTGCCAAAATTGAATCCCATGTTCTTAGTTTCTCTTTAATTAAACATTGCAAGATTACCAAGACCAAACATTGCAAGATTACTGAGACTTTTTTTGCTGACTACCTTTATTTGTCAATCCATTTGAGGATGATATGTTAAATTGAATTGTCTCTTGGTATTCAACATCTTCCACAATGTTCTCCAAAAATGTCCAAAAAACTTTGTATCTCTATCATACCTTACGTCGGGCAATAATCCATGCACTCTCAGAATTTCCTTGAAAATTTTTTAGCTATATGTGTAGCATCATTAGTTCTCTTGCATGCAACAAAAAATGCATTTTGGAGAATCTATCTATAATTAAAAAAATAGAGCCATTTCTTTTTTGTGTTCTAGGCAATTTTTAACCCTAAATTAAGACAGGTCAATATAGTATAGGGTTAATAATATAGGAATGAATAAGCACAAGAGTGATAAACAGATCTATAGTAGGTCAATTAATTACAAACTCACATAAATAATATTTTGAATTTAAATATTGAGATATACTTAAAATAGTAAGTACAAATAGTGATTGATATTGCAATAAATAGAAAACAAGAGTACGTAGTTGGTTATCTATGCACATTCAGATCTAATATGGAATAGGTTGGAAATAAAATGGATTAGTAGTCAGATTCTAGAAATTTGCACTTTATAGCCTCAGATACTTGCATCGACCTTAGATGATTGCATTGATGTTTTTGTCTAACTTGGATGCAGGTGTATAGTACATAATATTTGATGGATATGGATGCAACCACTTGGGATATTTTGTGTTTTGTGTTGACTTTGCTCTAGTGTGCTCATATCTGGATTATGGGTTGTCTCTCATTGTCAAATAACAAAACCCTAGTTCTTCATCTTCATAGTGACTTTGGAAAAAATGGGTTAGTGGGTTCATACTGTTGAGCTAACCTCAAAGACCCCTCTGTTAGTGGGTGATGCCTACATAGCCACTACTATGAAAATGGCCTTAGACTAATGTAGTTCTCTCTTAATGTATTGGCTTATGTGTGTACAAGGGTGAAATACGTAGAAATAAAGTATGACTTAGCTTGTAATTTGAAAAATAGGATTCATGGATTGCTCCTTCAGTGCTTTAGACTTGTAGATGTGTTGTCCCTATGATTGATATTGAAATAAGATTAGGTAAGCTTTGCTCATTTGAATTCTTGATTGAGTGTTTATGGTAAGTTTCCTTGTGTTGTTAGATATGTACTAGGTGGTGAATGAATGAGGGCCCCTTTTAAAAATATATCACATTAAAGCACTTATGCTCACCATAGGGACATATTATAATTTTAAAATTTGATGAATTTATGGCACTTGACACTTAGTTTTGATGAATTTATGGCACTTGACATTTAGTTTTGCACATGACACTAGCATCAATGTAGGCATCCAGTTGGGATGCAAGTGTTCAAGAAGCTGAAAAAATAGGTATACATCCAAAACTTTCAAATGATGATAATAAGGTTTATAATATTTTGAGCATTACAAAAGGCCTGGTCATCATAATAACACATGGTTGGACTGAGAGATAATAAATAGGCACAAGAGATAGCAGATGCAAGCCTTTTGACATCAGGAATGTCTTAAGAATTGAAGAGTACAACCATGAAAATTACTTGCCAAGTATATAAGACCGAGATGCTATAAAATTCAAATTTAGTGTCTACATTTGTCTCCCCTCCCCCTTTTAATTTATAAATAAAATTGTTAGTTTAAAGGAAAAAGAATGTGTACCTAGGTGTGTATAACACACCTTGTCTTTATGTGAGTCCCACTTAAGTGCTTTGTTGGTGATTGACCTACAACCAAGAAAAAATTTATAGTATATAATCAGTGCATATAATGTGAAATTGAAAGAATTTGAAATGCTTGAACTTAAAGAGAGAAAAGTGAGGAGTACACCTATGTATCGATGCAACCATCTTGCCTTTTGACAATTTGATTTGAAGATACACTTTATTATTTTATTGTGAAGCTTTGGAGCTGAGACCAGGACAATAGTAAAACCTACAAGTGAAAATATATATAAATATTACAAGGCAAATTACTCCCAATATTAGAGAAAAGATGAGTTTCTACTTGACAATTGGGATTAACTCAATCATGTAACCCAATCATACTTATAACTTGATGTATGGCATTGATCCAAGTCAAATCACACTACAAAATTGGCGTGGGTAGATGATTTGATCACTCCATCCCATAAACTTAGTAAGATTGAATGATGTAATCACCTTAACTTTAACAAAAGTGAACCAATTAATGTAGTAGATTGGCTCAAGAACATTTCATAAAAGTCCATTTGGTGTAGGCTAAAGTCCATAAGAGTATTTGAATTCTAAACGCTGATTTGATTTGGCAATTTAAGGTGCTCTTTTGCATGGCATATGCACCTTATATATGTTTCTAGCTGAAACTTGGGTATAACAGTGGTACTAATGTATAAAACACTGCCACAAGTGTGAATCTGAATCATATAACTACAATTTTGGTTAATTTTAAAATTTTGCAAGGGTGGAATACATGTTCCCATGACATGCCCCCACTAAAATCTGAAATTGAAAAATAGTATAGGTGTGGAGAACATGTTTTCATAACATGCTCCCACTATATTATGAAAATACTAAGTAATAAATAAGTGTGGAAGTCATGCCTTTTTGGCATGCCCCCACTAAAATATGAAACTATGACTGGTGTGAAAGCCATGCCTCTATGACATGCCCCCCTCTTAAAGTGAGGGGAAGTAGAAACTAATAGTCACCTTTCTTCAAAAGGATATAATGATTGTATAATCTATTAATGTATCATGTAACATATATGAGTAACATGTTTAGGTAGATATGGCAATGAGGTACATAATATGCCATCGCATTAAATCCTAAGATGTATGATGTGAGTCATGGAAATGTTTAGATAGTAATAGTACAAGCTCAAAAAATAATCAAGCACATACATAAGAGCACTCAAAGGAAAGTCAAAAGATAATGGTCCAAGGAGACCTTAAATAAGGGGCATGTACAAATATCATACAATTGACAGGAAATGACTTATTCAAATGTCCATAAAGCAAGACATGACATATTTGAATGTCAGCATATAACAAACTATGACATATGCAAATGTCATAATAGACAAACATAGGCATAGTGGCCACAATCAATGGATCATATTCAAATGTTTGAACAAGCAATACAATGCAAGACAAGACACTCAAGCAAGTGCATAAATGAAAAGCATGGAAACATAAGTCACTAGCATTAACATATCGTACTAGTCCCTGGATATATGTGTTAGCAAATAATGCCAAGTACATATTATATCAAGTACATTGTGAAATATATAAGCATGAATAAATGCATGTGTAAGTGCATAAGCTCAATCATGGTAATAGAAAGTGATCATAAAATCGTATAATTTGTATGTATATCAAGATCAAAGAATCAATGCCCCAATGTCATGTCAAGCCCAACATATGTATATGAATAAATCATGTATTTGTGTATGCTTCTATTACACTCAAATGATATGTGAAACACATGTTTATAGAAAGTATGTATATGCCATACCAACATGGAACCAACAACATAGATGCCAAGGAGATAATAGAACATGTAAAATTTGAAGATGTTTTTGGGATTTTTAAATTTTTTAATATTTTTAGAATATTTGAAAAGAAAAGACTATCCTATGATCTCAAGATGAGGATGAGAATCCATGAGGATTGGTAAACGTATAACCTATCTTGAACAAGATGTGTCATATGTTTGCATAGTAGAATCAAAAAGTGTATCATGTTGTTTCGGAAATTTTATACTCGATATGTTTGGTTTGCATTTATCTATATTTGGTGCCTTATTTGCTAATGATGGATTCAATCGATAAGTACTAGGTCCTGTAGGTATGAATTGATTGTGGTATGTTACTGAGTGGATCAAAACATAGTTTGTTGAATCGTTCATTTGAAGATTGTTTACCATCTATATGAGGAATGAATTTTCCCTAATTTGAGGAAGGTCTTTTATTTTCCTCCTTTAGAACCTTATATTTGTTAAGTGTCTCTTGATTTTTGATCTCTTTTATTAAAAACCATATTTTAAATACTCAATGTGTCCATTGCTCTTTGTGTACCTTGTCATTTGTAGGTTCTTGCTCTTTTGCTTTAACAAAGTGAATACGCATATTTGAATGATTTCAATTAGTTTTGCCAATATAGCTCAATCCTTTATGGTCATTTTGATCACTTGTGAAAATAGGATGAGTTATGCCTTGGGCAAATTTTCCCAATCCTTTACCATGATAACCAAAGTTTTGTAAATATTGCTTTTCAAAACCATACTATTTGGAAAACTGAGTATCCTTATTGAGAGGTAAATTTTTATCCTTTTCTTTTTGAACTTTTTCTTTCCCTATGTTTGATATTTTCAATTGTTTTTGCGTCAAATTTTTCTTTGGTAACCACATTTGTTGTTTTGGTATTTGTGGTTTAGGAGAGTTACTCATAATGCGAGTGGTGTTCTTAGTTGATGTATCAATGATATGATCACTAATAACTTTGTGACTTTGTATAATATTTTTTAATATAAAATAATAATTTGTATGATGCCCATGCATTCTATGATATATACAGTAGTATTTGGATCACCTTGTAGGATGTGGAGGTAATTTAATTACTTTGTCTTGAATCATTTTTTTTAGGATTTCACTTGGTTTCTTAGTAAAATTTAGTATTATACTTAAATTAATTATTTTATATGTGTTCCATTGTAGCTTTGTATTTGGAAAAGAAACCTTGGTTGGTACAACATTGGCAGATAAAAATGCAAACAAATGATTAATAATAACATATTTTGGATTTTGCATGTATTTAACTTGATTTTACAATGATGTGAGCCTTGAATTGGAAAATTGATTTTGATTTTATAATGCTTCTATTAATTTGATCATAATGATGTTTTTATCTTTTAGGGCTTCATAAGTACAAACCCTAAGTATCTTGGATTGAATATGCATACATATACCATCTACCTTACCCCTTGAAGAAGTGATAGCATGGACTTGGTTAGAGGGATGATAACTATCATCTTCCTTACAATTAGAAGGAAGAAGAAGTTCCCTTTTAGCCATTTTGAATATTTTAAAAATTGATATTTAAATAAAAAATAAGAGACACAAAAATGTTACCATTTCAACATGATACAATAAGGATATAAAATTTTCAGAATATTGGTTGAGGTTTTTGAAAATCCGAGACAATTTTTTTTGGAAAAATAGGAAATGAGATGAACCTAAAAAAATAGGGAAACAAAAGTATAATGTATGACCTGTAGATCTATATTTACTAAAAATAGTAAAATATAATTTTTTAAAAATACATATAATATTTTGTAAAAAGAGGGTTTTGTTTATGTGAACCACATTATGAAAAACCTTTGAGAAATTTTACAATGGAGTTATTTGGAAGTTGAAATGCACTAATCGAGGAAGATGAAATTAACAAACATATACACACAAAACCCTTGAAACTAGATGAGTGTAAAACCATAGGGTAAAGTTTCAAATCTAAATCATGGCAAGTTAAAACTCTAGGAGGTTGGAAACCCTAGATTAGACTAAGTTTATAAAGAAAGAATTAGAGGTTAGATTCACCAATATTTAACCCTAAATTCAGATGGGTCAATATAGTGTAGGGTTAAAAATATAGAAATGAATAAGCACAAGGGTGATAAACAAATCTATAATAAGATAATTAAGTGTAAGCTCAGTTAAACAATTTTGAATTTAAACATTGAGATATGATAAAAATAATAAGTACAACTAGTGATTGATATTGTAATAAATGGGAAACAATAGTACTTTGCTAGTTTACTATGCACATGTAGACTTGATGTGGAAAAAGTTGGAAATGTTGAACTATTTTAATGATCCAAAGTCTTTTACTTATTTTTAGTTAGCTTATTTTAAATTTTATAATAAAATTGGTTCACGAGAATTGGTTGAGGCCCATAACCACTTGTGAAAGCCTATAAAGCTTTTTATCCTTCTTGTAAATACAACTTGACATAATACAATTTTATATTATTGTCAAATATTTTATTAGCAATGTAAGTTTATAATTATTTCTTCAATTAGCGGGGCCAATATTGATATCAGAGCCTAGAAGGAGAAAGCTATGGCACAATTTTAAGGAGGTCAAGACATGGTTATGGAAGATTGAAGGCTCCATACAAAAAGCACATCCTCCAGGAATTAGTATGCTTTTATTTTGAATAATTTTTTGAATTTATTCTATTTTTTGGTTTCTCTCAATTCCATACTTTAGTGGCCATTAGAGCCTTTAGATGGCTGGTAGAATTTTTGTGCATCTATGTTCAACATTCTTCTCTCATCCTTGATGTATCGAATGGTTTCAACTTATATATTTTGAAAAGTTTTTGCTCTATGTTTCTTTTTCTCCTCTTTAGAGAATTTTTGTTTTGGGCATATTCTCTGCACATTTGTTACTACATCTAGAGAATGCGGAAAATATTAATCATATTTGTGTTTAGATAAATGCAAAACTGAAGGTGAAAGAACAAGAAATAGTTGATATTTTCATCATTATACACAATCAAAAATTTATGTGATGAGATAACGGCTCTTCAACGAACTATACAATCTTGTTATCTGCACTGGGTAAGCAGTGCGTGGTCAGAATAAATTTAAATTTACTCAATCAAATTTTAATTCCATTTATTTTGATCAACGCCAACATTTTGTTCTACATGACAATCAAAACCAAAGTCATATGGTTGGGCATGAAGCTAGAGAGAATAATTAACATGCACTGCAATGTAATCTCCACTCACTTCAGATTAAATGACATTTGGAACTTATGCATTGCAAGAAAAATAGAAGGCTTGAAAGCGTTGAGTTTGAAGAGAGATATGAGATACTGTTGAAATCCCACGTTGGACTTGTATGGTAAATTAGGAGAAATTTTTAACATTTTGAAAACCCTATTTTTTTCCTCTCAACATTGAAGTGGGTCCCACAAAAGGAGAAAGGTTTGATGAATGTTTTTAAAAAGAAGTAAAATTTTTAAAAGTCTCTTTAGCATAATCCTAGAGTTTGGTGAAATATTTTACCATATATTTTTATCTTTCATTTGAAAAATCATGGTTATCTTGAAATTAATGCCTTTTGACACCTAGATTTTTTAAAAGCAAGTTGGTTAAAGGCATTTTGTTAGCTATTTGCACAAATAGAGGTCTAGGGTTCTAATTCCATTCAACTATTAGTTTTTGGGTCAACTTAGTGATATAAGGGTGTAGTTATGATTTATTGAGACATTTTTGCCTAGTCACTATTTTGGTCCAAAGGTGGTCATGTGACCAATCAAATTATAGGTTTTTGAATATTTTGAACACATTGGAATGGTTAATTTTTTAATTTGAAGTGTATTTATATGTTTTTTAAAACAAAAATAATGAAACTAATGTATAAAAGTGCATTTTTTATTGAATCCAATATATTCGAAATAAAAACTTTCATAATATCACTTCATGATTGTGCTCTCAGAGATAATATTGTCCATTACAAGTCCTAGGATATTTTTGATTAAAATTATCTAAGTAACAACTAGAGGTTGGAGGACAATTACCCTCTCTAGTTAGCTATTCGCTTGAAGTTTGGGTTCATTCTTGACTAGAAAATTTGGCTTGTGTTCTTACTTTTAGTTCCATTTTTAGATTACTATATCTAATATTCATGACATGGAATGGACATGTTGTTTTTGTTTCTCTTGATGCATGGCTTATCACCTTTCACCTAATAGGGGAGAAGATTTAGGCATTAGTTAGAATTTGATTAGTCATTGATGACAGTACGAGTTGATAGGGGTTGATAGCACCAACAATGTTGAGTAAAGGTCATCAACATTTTTTGGACGTTAGGGAGATGTGCCATACATAATACAGGTTTGCTAGTTGGATGGGTTCTTGTGTGGGACCTTATGTGCGTTGTTGTAGTTAGACATGCCTGATCATATTCTACTATAGTACAGTATGATGATCATTGAAGATGAGTAGGCTTTGATCAATTAATTTTTTTCCAAAACTCATAGAGGTGAACTTCTTTATGGAGAGACATCAGTTTTTGGTTAGTGCTAGAGGTACAGTGCACCACTTATAGTTACAATAGATTTTTTTTGATGACTTCAAAGTTATTGCTCAAGTTATTTCTTTTTCTATACCCCTTTGGATCAAGGGTGAGTTTTTTAGATTATTTTAATGATCTAAAGTCTTTTAATTATTTTTAGTCAGTTTATTTTAAAGTTTATAATAAAACTAGTTCATGGGAATCGATTGAGGTCCATAACCACCTATGAAATCCTATAAATCTTTTTACCCTTCTTGTACATATAACTCAACATAATATAATTTTATATTATTATCAAATATTTTATTAACAATGTAAGTTTACAAGTATTTATTCAATTATCAGGGCCAACAAGAAATAAACCAAATCTAGATTTTAAATCAGTCATCAAATTATGAAAAATTTACCTTTATGGCCTCAGACACATGTGTGGACCTCAAATGGTTGTATCAACACTTTTATCTAACTTAGATGTGGGTGTCTAGTACAAAATAACTGCATGCTTTAGATGCAACCAATTGAAATACCTTGGGTTTTATGTCACATGTGCTCTGATGCATTCAAATATAAATCATTAGTTTTTGCTCTTATCAAATCATCAAAATATTGGCTCTTCATCTTCATAGTGACCTTGAAAAAAATGGGTTAGTGGGCTCATGATGTTGAGATAACCCCAAAAACCCCTCTATCACTGGTTGCTACCTACATATCCACTACTCTGAAGAAGGCTTAAATCTGATGTAGTTCTCCACTAATGTGTTTTCTTGTGTGCACATAAGCATACAATATGTGAAAAACATGTACAATAGTGACTTAGTTTGTAATTTGGAAAATGGGACTCATGGGACACTCCTTCAATACTTTAAACCTATAGATGTGTTATCCCTATGACCAATATTTAAATAGTAAAGAATAGAGAATCATTACTCACTTGAATGTTTGATTGAGTGCTTTTGGTAAGTTGCCTTATGAGTTGTTAGGTTTATGCTAGGTGGTGAATGAATGAGGGTTGATCTTGTATATATATAAATCATTTTAAAAAATATCTTGAATTAAAACACTTAGTTTGACCATATCGACACATTATAATTTTCAAATTTGATGAATTTAGGGCATTGGATACTTAGTTTGACAAATGACACTAGTGTCAATGTAGGCATTCATTTAGGATACAAGTGTCTATGAAGTTATAAAATAGGTATAGGTTCAAAACTTATAGAGAATGATAATAAGTAGGATTATAACATTTTGAGTAGTATAAATAGCCCAGTCATCAAAATGACATATGGTTAGACTAAGAGATAATAAATAGGCACAAGAAATAGTAGACACATGCTTTTTGAAAAGAAGGTCTTAAGAACTTGAGGGTACATCTATGAGAAGTACTTGTCAAGTATACAATACCGAGGTGCTATATAATTCAGATTTAATGTCTACAACACTCTTAAAATAAAATCTATGTTGGTATGTTCCAATAGTCTCTTTGAGATAGGTAATTGTCGATATTACCATGTATTGAATTCTTCCTTTTGTCAACTGGCAAACTCTACACTCAATAAATTTACACACATTCACACTCATCTTAGGTCAAAAATAGTTTTTTAGCCAATTACACATATGTTTTTTCACTACAAAATGACTTTCCAAGCCTCTACTATGTTTATCCTTATCAAATTCTCATGCTTAAACCCTTGCGATATACACAATTATTTTTCTTTCAATAATATTCCTTCTTGTAAGAAATAATCTAGCTATGATATTTTGTCTACACTCAATGGTTCTACACATGCTTGTCATGCGGCCTTGAAATTTTCATCTTCTACATATAGCTCTTCATACAATCAAAGCCCATTACTTCTAATTTAATCTTGATCAATAAGATACATCTTCAAATTAGTACATTTGCAACTATGTTAGATGTAACACGCCTATGATTAAACACAAATGAGTAACTTTACAAAAATTCAACTCACTTCACATGTCTTTGGCTCAATCTTCCTTGGCTCTTCATAAATTGTAAAGATTGGAAAGCAATTAATGTCTCCACTTCTTGAGTGATTACACTATAGCATAAAAAACTTGATCATAAACATAATATTTTTTTGTGTCATTTAGTTTTTTATTGAAGTAGGTGATATGCTTAGCTTCTTGACTCATCACAACCATTATTCTTTTTTTATTTGAGAAAAATGAACAATGATTGATTTTTAACTTAATCCTTAATGTAATGCTTTTAGAATCTTTGTGATTAGTCATAGGTAGTAATTTATAAGTTGTTGAGGAAGCACTTCGAATTGGTGCAGAATGTTATGCTAGTAATTGTGATAGAATTTAAGGTATTGAGATTTTAGATAATGTTAATCTTTCAGAGTTTTATCAAAATAGAAATAAATATGCAATAGTCAAATTTTCATCATTTATGGATACTAATGAGATCAAAGACGATGCTACTTTTTTGAATACTTGTAGTGATGAAATAAGTCAAGAATCTCTTTGGTAGACCATAAATATTCATTTGATAATAACATTGAAACTTCCTCAGGTGAAGATTCAAAAATTAAAGGAAATGAGAAGCCCATGTTGTATCATCTTCATGCTTTTCCCACCAATTTTTATGTCAAGGAGTATGTACCAATATTTTATACTATTGCTCTTCTTAAAGACAATGAATATGGTTTACAAGATATATTTATTTACAAAGTTATTCATGAGTCTCACATAGGAAACCTTGAATTGACATAATTGAATTGTTCTAATGATAATCCCAACCTTTACATCTTTGGTACGAATGATTCATGGATAGAGAGTATGCACAAAATCTTGTTGGTGCATATGGTTTATGAAGATGAAGATGGAAAGCTTATGCTACACCATCCCTCATCTTGTGAAATCAAATCTATATTAAATTGATGGATTTGGAAGAATTGGATGACAAAAAAAATAAAAATGTTGTTGTACTTAAGTAAGGCTATTACATAGGACCCGATTTATATGTTCCCCCATTACAAAGATTCAGTTGGTTTTTCAAACTTGATAAGAAGAAATTCATTTGTTTATAGGGGCTTATGATCCCAACCTCAAATCTAGTCAATTTTACCATTAAGTTAGGTAAATATGTTCATATTTATTACAAAAAATTATCTAATTTATCTAAAAAAGTCTCATTGAGCATTCCATATCCCATAAAAGTTTTTTAGTGTTTAGCAGATATTTCCATTAGACAAACATTTTTTTGGGTAAGAATTTTTGATAATCACAAAGACGTTATTGGTAGAGGTCAAAATTTTTTTGATGGTGTAAATTTGCACTTTTATGAGGTGTTTTACACAAAAAAAGGGTTACTGATACTAACAACCATCATTAAAGGTATGATATTGTGTTTATTTTATGTTATATTTCATTTTTTTAATTTATGACCGAGTTTGATGTAATATTCATATCAATGAATTGTCTAATAATATGTGCATTGTTTATTGTTGTAGGGTATGTTAATTTTTTTTATTGTTAGCTTTATTATAAGGTGGGATCTAACTAGTTAGATTGGGGAAACATTATTTTGGCATTTTTCACTACCATTGATGAAAATAACACTATTTTATGGTTTCTTGTAATGAAAGGTGATGATGATGTCATCACTACTAGATTATCTACCTATACAACATATAATATGCATAAAAATTGCCTTAATACATCCAAGTCTTGTAATATCATTGAGTGCATTGTCACAATATTCACCTTTTATCAAACAAAGTTTTCAATCACCTTAGTTATTATAACATGATTCAAAATGAAACTTTTGTGGAAATACCCTATTCAAATGAAATTTTCATGGTTACCTATGAAATTATTGTTGTGCATTCATGCCATCGGGTATTTTTAAGTGTAGTAACTCATTGGAGTTCATTTTGGAAGATTATGAAAATTTGAAGGAAGGATTTTTATATATGTGGCCAACATTCCCTGATAGATTTCGTGTAGCTTCAGGTTCTATTGATCAGACCCAACCTCCCAAAAAGTGGCATGTGGGACCAATATTCAAATTTTAATATATTTATAAGAGTCTGCATCCTTGTGTTATTGTGTAATTTTATTAGGATGTGCACTAATAGAATCCATCCGTTAGTCATTATGGACTAGGCATGAGGATTGGTGTTCCTCATTTAGATTTGTAATAGAAGTATTTAATACTAGATCAATTCATATACAATTTTTTGTTCTAAACTAATTTTTACAATAATTGAAGCTCATAATTTGTCATATTCCCTTGTTAAGGTATGCAATTCATTATAATATTTTAGTAAAGTAATATTGAAATCTCATTTTTATGAAATGTAATGCTTTGTCTTGAATATTTGTCAACTTTTAATTATATCTAAGTTTGTTTTAATTTTTAGTTATTATTGAATCTATAAATAGTTTTGGTGATATCGATTCTACAAGTATGTTTTGTTAATATTTCAAAAAAGACAATTGATTTCAAACAAAAGTTTATTATAAATGCAAACAAATCAACTCTATGTAGATCATAAATAGATTATTATGCCATGATTGCAAATGTTGGACTACATCATCTCATTATTAAATATTTAAATTAAACCTAAATCAACATTATGATAATGATTATGTATAACAATTGGAGAATATATATGTATATACATGCTTTTAAAAAATACAAGATTTAGAATACTAAATGTTTATCATTTATGATTCAATATGACTGACTCCGTCTTAAAATGAATCATTGGAGTAATAGGGTTATGTCCTTTACAAATCATCACAATCAAAATAACATTAATATATACGAATATCCCCCTTTGGTGTGTGAATGATGCCCCCTAATTATATACTTTGATGACCTTACATTCCATGATGGCTTACTTCACTACAATATACATCCCCCATTACATGCATGTCAGGAATATTTTCCATAATTTCTATTTTTAGGAATGTTCTGACACCTTTATTTATTTTGATTTTAAGTAGTCAATTCTTATACTTAAGTAGGTAAGTGCACAAAATTGGGGGACAAAAAGTGGCCACCCGTGGACATGATTTTTATGAAATTTAAAAAATCTGAACTTTTGTAGATAATTTGAGATATCTACACTCCAATTTTGACTATAGTGTAAGAATATAAAATTTATAATTTCGAGTCTAGTTTCCAAAACACTATTTTTTTAAAAAAAATGGTTAAGTGTAACTAGGTCAAACATATAAAATTTGAAGAGGAGCTCCTATCTTTTGTAAGGAAAACATAGTAGATAGATGGTCGTGCGGTGCACCATTTTTTTTAGCAACGTTTAATATTATTTGAAACCCTTTGGGAAAAATTTAGATAAGATATTTTTGTTTGTGACCTATATTTTTTTATATTTTTTCAATGAATAATTTTTTTTAATAAATTTTATAAGTAAATAGATCTGGAAAACTAACAAAAACATGGATAGTCATCTGTGCGGTGTGCCTAACTACCTCAAAAAAATAAATTGAAAATTAATATTTTTGAATGTGTGTAGAATTTGGCCTAGTTTGTGACCATATAATTTTTTTTCACTTGGATCAATGAAAAACAAATTACATGAACATGTATAAGGATGTATAATTGCGGCATGTAATGGCATAAAAATGTATAGTTAGAAATCAACATAATTTGAAACCTTAAATTAGTTAAAAAATTATAAAAATAAAATTTTTGGAAAGAGGAGAGCGTGTTCATCATAATGATATTAATTTTTTGAATTATACCATTGAAATTCATAGTGTATTTGGTGATTGAAGTTGAATTTTGTTGTCTTTTTTATCATAACTCTCAGACTCAACTGTAGATTGACAGGTCCAAACCTTTAGCTCAGGAATCCAAGCCATTCTTGAGCCAAAATGTGCAATTTTTGAATTCAAATTCAAGTAGCACAATCGAATTAATAACACGTTCATGTTATCAACCATGTTAGTAGTGTGGTCACGTTATTACCCATGTTAGTAACATGAACATGTTATATATTCATAACACCCAAAAACCCAAATTTGCTCTTTATCTCAAATTTTATATATGATATTATATGTTCTTGAGCTCCCTAATAGTGGTGTTATTTCATGCGATATGAGAAAGGTCCCTAACCTTGGATAGTGTAATAATGCATCGTGGTATCATATTAGACTTCAAAAATTTTATGGGCATTTTAAAATGTTGACTTAACTATTTATAATTACTTGTTTTTAAGTTGTAACTCATTATACATTTTATGATATAACTTAATTTATGAAAAGATGTCATAAAATGCATTTTTTAAAAACCTATGGCCAAAACTTAGCCTTTGGAGTCCCAATCTAGTTATGCATCTAAAGTAAATTGGGGCTATTTTGAGCCCATTCAACCTAATTACATGAATATAAAATGTGATTGGGGGTTGATCAACTCCAATTCCATTAGCTCGATTGAAGCAAAGAAACATTATTTATTTATATGCAAGTTCTACATGTATAGAATGTTGTTTTGAGCTCAATAAACTTGAAGTCATCAGTTAATGAATATAAATGTTGATTAGTTTAATTTTGGAGGTAATTAGGGTAAAAATAAGCCACATGAACATATTTTAAATTATGTATTCAATGTGATTTATAGTGAAATTAATCCTAATGTCATGTAATATATAATTAACCAAAGAGTTGATTCATTTAATTGAAGAGGAATTTGAGGCAAATTTGAACCCCTTCAAGAGCAAGATATGATTTGGGGCAAAATTAAGTTTGATTCTATCATGAATTGATCTAATGAATCAATTTGTGTAATTAGGGGCATGATTTGGCAAAATTGAGCTCCTAAACCAAACTTATGGCTTAATAAATTATAAAATGTATGGCTTAACTGAACCTACTTTTATTGGAAATGCAAACATGAGGGTAATTGTCATAAATAGGTGAACAAACAGCTCAAATTTCCTTCAATTACCTTAGTGATTGGACCCTATATCTGATGTCTTAAACCCTAAACCCTGTACCATTTACCTTAAACCCTAAACCATAAGCCCTAGACCCCAAACCCTTTAAATTATAGACCCTAAACCATCAACCAATAATTTTATCACCATTAACATCCTTAAAATATAGTAAGAACTAGGTTCACAGGGATGAACTTGGTTAAAATCACATCACTCATTACCATAAATGACTTAATTGGCTCAATTTGTGATGATGTGTGGGCTAATTGAGCCCAAAATCACATTCTTTACTCATAGATCTAGGTTCAAGGAGCTCAAATTTACTCCAATCACCATCATGATTGTACCTTAAATACCCTAAACACTATTCCCTAAGCCCTAATCCCTAAACTCTAAAACATAAATATAAACTCTTTAAACTCTGAACCAATCATTTTAGCCCAAATTAACATCATTTAGACTAAGAATTAAATTCATAAGGCTAAGTTTGGCCTATATCACATGACTGATTGCCCCATTTGACTAATTCACTCAATCTACATGATGACATGGGGTGTAATGACAACCCAAAAAATATTCTATAGTCCCAAATGTGTTCAATTGATTCAAATTGTCCTTAATCATCTTTGTGATTGAACTTGTGTACCCTAAACCATATATACATTAAAACCTAAGCCCTAAACCATAAACCCTAAACACTATACCCTAAATTTTAAAACATAAACTTTCTCTATTTACTAATTGATTTATCCCCAATTAACATCCTTTATAGTAAGAATTAGGTTCACATGGCATAGAGCGATTAGACATTATATACACCCTTAAACCTAAACCCTATGCCCTAATTACTAATCCCTAAAACATAAATTCTAAGTCCTATGCCCTAATGCCCACTACATTTCACAAACATACATGCCTTATGATATAATTGATTTTATCATGAGATGTCATAAAATGCATTTTTTAAACATATGACCAAAACTTAGCCTTTGGAGTACCAATCTAGTTGTGCATCTGAAGTAAATTGGGACTATTTTGAGCCCCTTCAACCTAATTACAAGACTATAAAATGTGATTTGGGGTTTGATCAACTCCAATTTCATTATCTTGATTGAAGCAAAGAAACATTATTTACTTATATGCAATTTTTGCATGTATATAATGTGGTTTTGAGCTCAATAAACTTGAAGTCATCAACTAATGAATGCAATGCTGATTAGTTAAATTGTGGAGGTAATTAGGGTCACAATGAGCCACATGAACCTATTTTAAATTATATATGATGTGATTTGGATTAAAATTAACCCTAATGTCATGTCATATATAATTAATTAAAGAGTTGATTCATTTAATCGATGAGGCATTTGAGGCCAATTTAAACCCTGTCAATAGCAAGATATGATTTGGAGAAATATTAAAAGTTTGATTTTATCATGAATTGATCTAATTGGTCAATTTTTGCACTCAAGGGCATGATTTGGGCAAAATTAAGTCCCTAAACCAAATTTATGGCTCAATCAATTGTATAATGTATGCAACCTATATGGTTTAACTGACCTTACTTTTATCAAAAAATACAAATATGAAGGTATTTGTCATAAATATGTGAACAAAAAAATCAAATTTTATTCAATTACCTTAGTGATTGGACCTTATATCTAATATATTAAACCTTAAACCTTGTACTATTTAACTTAAATCCTAAACCTTGTATCATTTACCTTAAACCCTAAGCCATAAGCCCTAAACCCCAAACCCTTTAAATTGTAGACCCTAAACCTTAAACTAATAAATTTATCCCCAATTAACATCCTTTATATATAGTAAGAATTAGGTTCCAAGGGATGAACTTGGTTAAAATTGCATCACTCATTAAACCATAATTGACTTACTCAGCTCAATCTGTGATGATGTGGGGGCTAATTGAGCCCAAAATCACATTCTTTAATCATAAATATAGGTTCAAGGAGCTCAAATTGTCCCTAATCACCCTCATGATTGTACCTTATATACCCTAAAACCTATACCCGAATCCCTAATCTTTAAAGTTCATAATCCCTAAACTCTAAACCATAAATATAAACTCTTTAAACCTTAAGCCAATCATTTTAGCCCAAATTAACATCATTTAGACTATGAATTTTCTTTTTGATTTACCTTGTGTACTCTAAATATAAGCCCATATCTTAAACCCTAAACACTATACCCTAAATTGTAAACCATAAAATTTCCCTTTTTAGTAATAGATTTAGTCCCAATTAATATCCTTTATAGTAAGAATTAGGTTCACATGGAATAGAGTGATTATACCTTATATACACCCTTAAACCTAAACCCTACCTGCCCTAATCCATAATACCTAAACCCTAAAACATAAATTGTAAGCCGTATGCCCTAATATCCTAATCCCTAAACCCTATGCACTAATGTCATAATCCCTAATTCCTAATCACTAATCTATATTAAGTATAACATGATCACATTATTATTAATATAGACAAAACTTGCTTCTCAATGTCTATGTTTAACCACAATCAAGTATTAAAAATAATATGATCACGTTATTTAATAATGTGATCATTATTCTTAATATAGACAAAACTGACTTCTCAATGTTTATGTTCAAGCATAGCCTAGAATTAAAATTTATGCGATCACATTATTTCATAACATTATCATGTTATTTTTAATATATATTAAGCTCACTTTTCAATGTCTATTGTAAACCTAAATTGAGAATTCTATCCCTATAAACATTCTTTGTAGGACTTGTGTAATTTTGACCCCACCTTTGAAAATATGTCAATTATCCTTGATGGGTGATGGATCACATTTAAGGAAGAGGAAGATGTTGAAGAACAAAACACTAGAAGAATTATAAGATTTGAGAGACAAACACAAGATATGAATGCAAAAACTTTGTGATAGATAAGGTACAAACCCTAATCCTGATGAACCAAATGCCATAGATAATGAATCAATTAACAATAATAAATTAAACAATGATGAAATTGACCATGATGAATTTAATAATGATGAAATTAACCATAATGAAATGAATAATAATGAAATTGCCAATAATGAATTAGATAATGTTGGAAGTTTACATTTAAAGTTTCAAGTTTTTGATTTTGTTGATGATGAATCTATGTATGATGCTCACCCCCCATGAATGAATAAAATTTTATGGAAACAAATAATGATGAAATTAAAAATCAATAAAATTTCATGGAAACATATAATGAATAAATAAACAATGAATAAAATGTCATCCCACCTCTAAACAATGAAATTAATAACAATTTTGAAACACCATCTCAACAAATTTCACCAAATTAACATCTCCAAGAATTTTGTGTAGAAAAGACATGTACTTAATTGAAGTCGATGAAAATATTTTAGAACCAATGCATAAAAAAATGTCTAATCACCATTTAAAAATATTGGCTCAACAAATTTTGGATAATTTCTTTTATAATTTGGATTATGATAATCAAATATGTCAATTATTTGTTTCATTTATAAAATTGATTAAGATGAGACCTATAATGTACATATTAAGACTAAGAACATCTAACATGGATGATAAAGACAATGAAATTGTTGAATATCTACATGATACATATCATACTGTAGGCCTAAAATCATGCACCTAAGATTCTAATATTGTTTGACATATACTTACAACTTGTGCAGTAAGTGACCAAATAGGAAAAAAACAAATGGTTTCAAAAATAAGCCAAACACTTAATATAAACATAAAAACATTAATGAAAGCAATTGAAAGACGTGAAAGATTTAATGAACCTAATACCAATGATCTCTGGGCATTCTTTGTTATACTTCCACGAAAGGACAAGGCTATAGCCAATGCTCTCAAAGAGTTACTTGCTTAATTTTAAAAAGATAATACAAGAGTTTCACCCAATGTAAGAGATGTAGTGAAAAGAAGAGTTGGTTCTCATAATTATGAACTGCATCTGAAATATTTATTGGATATGACTCAAACACAACTATACTCTAAGTTTTTGGAAAAACATCCACAAATTTCTATTTGTTAAAGATATTTTGATATGGACAAACCTTTTTATGTAAAAATAAATCACACATGAACCACTTGTTGTAGGCAACATGTTGAATTTTCAATTCACTATGATATTTTTCACCATATTCATTGAACTTTGCATACTAACAACATTTTTAAAGATTATGACATTAAATTGCCACAAGAATCAACCAAGAAATTTATTTGAACTATCTTTTGCAAAAGATCGGATGGACAATTATTTTATAACAAATCATGTTTAAATTGAAATTATAACATTTGTGGTGGATTGCCAAAATTAAAAATATGTATCCATGAGGAGATTGCAAGTGTAATTAGATAGGAATTAGTTAGTTTAAGTAAATATAAATCAATGATATATCAAGTAAAAGATGGCAAATAATCTAAAATGTGTGAGCTTGTTACAAAATACATAATTGTTTTTGAATTTTTGGTCAATTTTTTGAAGAAAATTGTTTATGAAAATGCAAGGTGCACACATAGGCCTAGATGGTTGGATGAACATTTAAATATAAGCAAGGATACATTCCCACTTGGTTAGACTATTTTAGTAGTTAGCTTTGTTAAAAATTAAACATTCAAAACTCAAATGAAAGTTCAATTACAGTATTACAACTCATCACAAATTACCATATTTGTGCATATAACATTCATGCATGCAGCTGATAATATAGAGAAAAAATGGAAAATATTAAGGGAATAACATTTTTATATCAATGATGACCGATCACACTATTCAAAGTATGTGCATGGTTTTTTTTAGAAGTTTTATGAATAATTGAGTCAAAGGAACATTAGTTTCAATCAACATTACATTTGGTCAGACAATTGCACATCATAATTCAAAAATGCATAAATGTTTTATTGGTTGAGTAAGATGCACATTATCACTGGTGTAGAACACGTTTGGAGTTTCATCGAGGCTAGCCATGGAAAAGGGGAGCATGATGGTGCTAGAGCATGTGTAAAAAGAGATATTACAATGTAAGAGTTAAAATTTGAAGAGGGTGTTTATTTAAAAAATGCAGAAACCATGGTTGAATGGTGTAATGAGAACATGTGTCATGGTGCTCAACCAAATTATACTGCTCATAGATATTTATGGTAAATGGAGGAAGAAAACTTGATAAAGTATGAATATTATATGACTCTAACGGGTTCAAGTGACCTCCACTCATTTCGTAGCTCAAATGAAAGTTCTTGGGCTGTTCATATAAGACACTTGACATGCTTATGTTCTACATGAATGGACTCTATTTAGAATGAGTGTGAGTCAAAAGAGTGGGTGGATGATTGGAGTTCCAAACTTCTAATTCTAATCAACACATATTAGGTTCTAACAACATTACAACTTACAAATATGACATCATCAAATGACTTTGACCATGTATCTGATCTAGTGCATCTAGGTAGAATATTTTTCATTATGTACAATTTATTCTCATTATATATATTCATATTGTCACTAAAAATGGTTTTTTGTGATACAGGGTATGTTTTTGCAGTTATTGTAGATGAAGATAATGAAGAGGAAACTGATTAATACTTGTGTCACTTTATAGAGATAAATAAAAAATTGAATTTTCTAGTTATATATGGAGAAAACATTGACTATCCCACTAGGTTAGTGGTAGTTACTAGAACTTGGTTTTGATGATATCCTATAATTTTTTTAGATCAATGGTTGTTTGAAGAGTTTGAAATGCACAAGAAGATACTGCACTATTCAAATTTAATTCTTACAATGAATATTTAATTAAAAAAAATATCATGGGAGGATATTAAATAGGAAACTATGGAAAGTTCAAGAGTTAAACCATGAAGTTATTCTTGATACTATCAATGTTAGAGCAAATCCTAGTGGTTCATTGGATTGAAATACGTAGGTATGTTGACTTTTCACATGTAGATGTAATCAATTTTACCAATTTTTTTTAATTTTCTAGGTAGTACACATGAATTTCATTTTTAATTACTTACTAATAGTTTTTTGTAGGTTAGTGGTGCCAGATAAGCTTCCAACTTCACGTGGTTGGCACTATCAGTAGAGAATTCTATATTCTACAAGCTAAGTAAAGATCCTAAGTGGTAGTGAAAATGTACTTTTAGGTGGATTTAAACATCATGGTAGTGTGATAATGTGTAATTTATATATCTAGATGTGATTGAAGTGATATATTCTCAAGTGGAGTTCCTGAAGGTAGAAATGACAGTTGGAGCTCAAAAATTTGCCTATTTAATGCCAAAAAGTTACATTTTTGGACCTGTCACTGCAACTTGTCCAACATATTGCTCTTGAAATTTCCACCTGAGTGATCTAAAGTGAAATTAGAGGGATTAATAAGGTAGGAGAGGGATCTGATATTTCACATAAATGACTTACAAGTTTTATTTTATGCATGCTTGAACTTAGGCAAAAAATACATTTTTCTTATATGGGGAAGGGTGTTCTTGAGGTCAAAATGGGTGGTGATTTTGTCGATTAGGACTAATTGGAGGCCAAGAAATTTATACTAAACATTATCCTCCCCCATAAACATGTTGGCACTTTCATTTTTCAATCAGTAAGTATCGAAACCACAATTATGCAACCACAACTTAAACTTTGACAACATTTGTTGTTAGTGTTTTCACGCTCTTGAATGGTAGTGAAAATGCACTTATAGGTGGATTTAAACATCATGGAGGTGTAATAACATGTAATTTTATTATTTATATGTGATCAAAGTGATATATTCTCAGGTGGAGGTCCTAGAGGCATAAATGGTAGTTAGAGCTGAAGAAGTTGCTTGTTTAATACTAGAAGGTTATATTTTTGGACTTGTCACTACAACTTTTCTAATAGATTGTTCTTGAAGGTTACACTTGAGTGATCTAGAGTGATATTAGAGGGATAAAATATGTAGGGGAGGGATCTAATGGTTCACATAATTCACTTACAAGTTTTGTTTTACGTATGTTTGAACTTAGGCTAAAAAAATTAATTTTTCTTATATTGGGAAGGGCATTCTTGAGGCTAGAATGGGTGGCGGGTTTATCAATTGGGACTGATAAGAGGCTAATAACATGGTCCTAGACATTATTCACCCCTAAAAATGTGTTGGAAGTGTTAGTTTTCACTCAGGAAGCATCATAATTATAGTTCTATAACCATGACTTAAACTTTGACATTTGTTATCAATATTTTTACAGTCCTGAACGATAGTGAAAATGCACTTTCAAGTGGATTTGAATGCCATGATAGTGTGATAACATTTAATTATCCTATATATATGTGACCAAAGTGATATATTCTTAGGTGGAAGACTTAGAGGTAGAAATGGCAGTTGGAGCTCAAGAAGTTGCTTGTTCAATGTGAAAAAATTGCATTTTTAGACCCATCACTGCAACTTATCTAATGGATTACTATCAAAGGTTAAAATTGAGTGATATGAGGTGTGATTAGAGGGATTAAATAGTAATGGGAAGAATCTAATCATTTACATAAATGAATTACAAGTTTCATTTTATACATGTTTGAACTTAAAATAAAAAATTGCATTTTTTTTGTATTGGGAAGGGTGTTCTTGAGGGCAAAATGGGTGGTGGGTTTATCGATCGAGCCTAATGGGAGACCAAAAAATTGGTCCTAGATATTATCCACCCTAAAGATGTGTTGGTAGTGTTAGTTTTTGGTCAGGAAGCATCATAACCATAATTCTACAACCACAACTTAAATTTTGACATTTGTTGTCAGTGTTTCCGTACTCCTAAATAGTTGTGAAAATGCACTTTCTAGTGGATTTAAACATCATGGCAGTGTGATAATATATAATTTGACTATTTAGACATGATAAAAGTGATATATCCTTAGTTGAAAGTCTCATAGGTAGAAATGGCAGTTGGATCTCAAGAAGTTGCTTGCTCAATGCCAAAAAGTTGTATTTTTGGACCCGTCACTATAAGTTGTCCAATGGATTAATTTTAAAGGTTCCACTTGAGGGCTTTGGGGTGAAATTATAGAGATTAAATAGGTATGGGAGGGATTTTATAGTTAATATAAATGACTTACAGGTTTTGTTTTATGCATGTTTGAACTTTGGCTAAAAAATTGCATTTTTTTTGTATTGGGAAGGGCATTCTTTAGGCTAGAATGGGTGGTGGGTTTATCAATTGGACATGATGGGAGGCCAAGAAACTAGTCATATATATTATAAAACCCTAATATATTTTTTTAGTGTTATTTTTTGGTCAAAAAATATCATAACCACAATTCTACAACCGTAAATTAAACTTTGACAACATTCATTGTCAGTGTTTCTGTGCTCCTGAATGGAGTCAAAGTACACTTGTAGGTGGATTTGAACATTTTGGTAGTGTGATAACATGTAATTTACCTATATAGATGTGATTGAAGTGATATATTATCATATGGAGGTCTTGGAGGCAAAAATGGTAGTTGGAGCTCAAGAAGTTTCCTATTCAAAGCCAAAAAGTTGCATTTTTAGACCCGTCAATACAACTTCTCCATTAGATTGCTCTTGAAGGTTCCAAATGAGTGATATATGGTTTTATTAGATGAATTAAGGAGGTATGGGAGGGATCTAAAAATTCATATAAATGACTTACACATTTTATTTTATGTATTTTTGAACTTAGGCTAAAAAATTACATTTTTCTTGTATTAGGAAGATCATTCTTGAGGCCAGAATGGGTAGTGGGTTTATCAGTCAAGCCTAATGTAAGGCTAAGAACCTAGTACTAGATTTTATCCATCCCCCATATGTGTTTTAAGTGTTAGGTTTTGGTCAAGAAGCATTAGAACAATAGTTTTATAACCATAACTTAAACTTTGACAACATTTGTTGTCAGTGTTTTTGCACTCCTCTCTCCTTTTTCTCACCCAATTTTGCATGAAAGTGTATTTTAAGTGTTCAAATTTATTTATAGGATATATTAGGTTTATGATATTTTCAAATATCAGTTGTCAAAGATTAGTTATAAGAGGCCTAACACCCTTAAGGGACAAGCCTAGAAAGCAATAGAATGTCAGGAGTGAGGTGTTGAAGGTGCTAAATGAGTGAGCTGTTGAAGGGTCAGAAACCAATCTCATAAACTAGATACATGTATAATCTATTTGGACAATATTCTTAGCTAGTCTCTCAGCCTACAAATTTTTTGAGTAAATCTGAAGTAAGGGTTTCATGAGTAAAACACATATAAAAGTCAAACAATTATATAATAAGGTCTAGAACTTTGCAACTAGGGAATGGATCTTATAATTGAGTCCAAGTGTCATTGGGTTAAGAAGAGATTTGAAATTTTAGGTACATAGGACTATTTTTATGTACACTTGTAGAAGACCATTTTTGAGAAAGTTGTGCGTAAGGTAAGATGAGTTTTTGATTGATTTGAGTTATATAAACTTGGGTAAGGGTTAGAAAATGTTACAATTACTAAAATACTACTAGAAATATAATTTTTAAAAGATATAAACTCTATTTTGAGAAATTGACTTGTTGGAGCAACAACTAGGTGTATAGACCTAAAAACTTAAAAAGATAGAATTTTAAGAACGAGAGCTCAATCTCTTAGAGACCTATAGTTGGTTTATTTTTTGTAATTTTTGACACCTTCATAAATCCTTGAGTTTTTATAAGACCTATCTAAAGTGTCTTAAATAATATTGTTCAAAATAAGGAGAGTAGATCTAAGAGATTGGTGACTAGTTAAGAGTAGACCTAATGAGTAATTGACTAGTTTAAAAGAAGATTGTTTGAGAGTGGATTTTAAATTAAGTTGAGAACAAGAGTGGATAAGTGAGGTTAGAATTATTTATGATATTAGAGCATTGACCAGGACTTTCATAGCCTTATTAAACATAGAAGAGCAAACTGTGCATTAGGTGGTATTAGGGGATGATAAAGTGTTTTAGCCAAAGATGGATCATTGTTTCATGAGTGAATATTCTATTTCAAGTTAGTAAGGTTTACTTTTATCAAACTAAAGACTTTATATTCAAGGTTAGGTAGAATTTCATCATATAATTTTAACAAAGATAAAGCTGTAAAGATGAAGAAGTAGACCAAAGGGAGTTGATGGCATAAGAGGTATTGATAGAGATTACTTGAGAGGTGAGGAAAAATATAAAGGAACAAGAATAATATAAGGCATACAAGTAGTAGGCCTAGTTTCAAGAAAATCTAGTCAAAAAAGCATTAGATCTAGATGAAGGTGAAAGATCAGGTAACTTACAGGTATAGGTATATGAGTGAGAAATTTGTAGGTATTTATGAATGATTTTATGTCTTTGCATTATACACGTTTGAACATGATTGGTTATGGGATTTAAATGAAATAAATTTTATGTTATTGATCAATTGAAAAGTTGTATATGGGTGATGATAAATGCAAAATAGATAAGAGTATCATTAGTCATTTACACTACACACAATCAAATAAAAACTTTAATTTAAAAACATATGGAAGATCCAAGATTTATAGCATTTAAAATAACAATCATTTTTAATCTTCATTTATGTACAACATTAAATATGAGATATGATAGATAATATTTTGGAAGATTAAAAGAACACTATACAATAATATTTTAAATTAAAACTAAATATAAATTAGATAGATTAACATAATTCAGATAAAAACTCTAAAAAGCTATATAGGCACATGTTTGCAATGTCAATAATACATAGATTTCCATGATAGGCATACGAAAAATTACATCTACCAATGTATTATCTAATGTTGGGTGAATGCCATATACACATATACCATGCCAAAAATGCATAAATTGCCATATAGGCATATACAAAAGCACGTCTAATGTAAGACATCTTAATCATCAAATAGCCTCTATCTCTTTGTCTTCCTCAAAAAAGACTCTCCTTGGAATGCCTTACTGGTAGATGGAGATCCCTCTAATGCCTTAAATTTATCTAAGGTCTGACTATGAGTCCTACACTCATAGGTTGCTTGCAGCTAAACTTGTTCAAATATAAATATTATTACAAAATTAACATAAACTACATTCAACCAATTGTTAAGAAATTAATTTTAAATTAAAATAAAAAATCATTTAAACATCACTTAATAAACTACATTCAACCAATGCAAGCTCGCGGTCCTGTTCAATCTATTTTTGATGCTCAGACAAGTCAGTGGCATGCTCAACTATTCGAATAGGCATCTAAAGTAGAGAAAAAACATGAGAAGTTACCCTACTAATCATCTGACTAGGGCTATTAGATGTCATAGGACAACTCTGCATACATAATACATTCACATAAGTTATATTTTCCCCAAGTATGTAGTAAAATTATTAAAACAAGTCTATTTTTACAAATCAAAATTACAAGTTAATATATACTTGAGGTCAAGAACAATGTCTATATCTATCTCAGCTCGCAGTGATGGAGGAATGTCTACTTAAGCCATCAAATGATTATAAATAAGGTCTCACTTACTTTTCTATAAAGTATCAAAGATATATATTTCAATTTTTTATCCTTTATTAAACTAAGCATGCATTTAATAGTATTGTACTTGAATTTTGAAATCTTTGATAGATAAATTTAACTTAAACTTACAAGACAAATATACATAGACTAAATGTACATAAAGCATAAGATTATCTCAAAATTTTACCTTTGTATAAGTAAAATGTGTCATCCTAATAGTTACAAATACATTAGTAGATGGGCCAGTAGCTGGATCCAAAAATGTAAATAATGACTATGTCAAATCAAATGTTACAAATTTCAAATGTGATCATGAAAACACCATCACCTCCTAGGAAATAAAAAAAATGACATTAACATTATTCAATTTCTATGTAAATTAATTATTAGCTAAATTAAATTTACAAATATAACTTAAATTTAACATGACATTTATATAAAATATACCTACATCTGTGTAGTGTCTAATGTCTACACACCAAATGTGCATGCCAAAAACTTATCACTCATAAGTATATTATCCAAGCCCTCTAAACCACTAGCACCATTATCATCAGAAGGTTCAGTGCATATATTTACATAATAATTATAAGGGTGGGGTTAGGTATGCACATTAGGTGGCATATCTCTAGCATTGGTCTGTGAGAGCCTACTTGTATGTTGAACGAGTGTATCAATGAGCGAACTAAGTGCATACAAAGTGTCGATATTTATAACTTACTAAACTATAAAGGGGACCTTAGGCTCAAGTGACTTTTGGATATAGATCCTTGTAGGTTGATTAAATGCATGATGTGTACTTGGTGGATTTGATGCAAAGCTTTTCCCTTAGCCCTAAAACTCACTATAATCAAAATAGTTTGGAATCTCATTGAGGACAAACCCATAGTAGAGTTTCCTCAAAAAATACAATGGGACATATTGGTTGTTAAACAATGGATAATCAAACACCATCTACCACCAGTTATAAAAATTAGCTGTGATTAAATTATGTTAGCAGTGATGTATTGTAAAATGTTTAACAGTTACTAGAAATGGTGCATTAGTGGCTAGGTCAATGAATAAGGTGAAAATAGAGGATTTTTATGTCTTTGTTCTTGACCTCAAGAATTGAAAAATTTTCATCATAATAAGCCTTACAACTATCCCAATATGAAAACCATCTATCAATTTGAATCGTTATAGAGTCAATTTGACCTAATAATGTCTCTAAGGAATTAACTAGATAGGTGTGGTGGGTGTTGGTGGAAGTGGGATCTCTTATTCTCCTAATTAATTCTTCAATTTCAATTTTATTTTCCATAATGTGGTCAACTAGACTCTCCTGACTGCTTGGGGGATTTTGTGTAACTATAGGAAGGTTATGCTGAGGAATAAAAGGGTTAGGTGGAGGGTTAGGAGGAGGAACAAGAGGGTTCTATGGAGGGTTAGGTAGAAGAATTGAGGGTTAGTACAATGGGATTTTCAAATCAAATAAATTACCAATTAAATAATTAATGTTGAGGTATAGTGTGTTCACATTATTAATGTAACAACATAACTATTATTTTAATAATGATATTACATTAATAGCTTGTGGTTAGTTCTATTTAGTCAATATATATTGTTTGTCATAATATATTCAAATATAGTGGTTTGTTGGGAGTTTGCTTGCATGATATTTTGGTGGAGATTTGATCTCCCTAAATATTGGAAATAGATTATATATATATTTTTACTCCCATATGGTTTTTATATATAGTAGAATAAATATATAGTGAGCATAATATTATTGTGTCAAAAATTTATTTATGTGTTTGGCTCTTTTTCTTATGCAGATCTAAACTAGTTATATCATCTTGTATCAGAGCATAATGTGGTTCAATGGAAAATTAATATATTTGTAGGGGTAGTCCATATATTTTATGTTGCCATGGTTTATGGTTTTTGAGATCTTGTGTTAGCCATTATATGACCTGACTTATGGTCAAGTAGACTTGTAACACATCTCCTCTATGTGCATTTAAGCTTCAAATTATCTACGAAGAAACTCCTAGATATCTCACCATTCAAGAATGATTAACAGTCTCTATATTGGATTTTGAGTAACATGTCAAGTGTAACTTGATTGAATTCTTGCTTTGAGATTCATGATGGATCTATGTTGATAAATTAACTTCAACACGCTGGCCACTGAGCTATTCTCTGGGTCATCTATGTAGAAGCCTTGAAATTTGATCACCCATGACTCATCAATGTTCATGTTCAATTGAATTCTGAGTTAATTACTCACTCAACAACTTTGATCTATATTCTATAGATTGGTTTCATGAAGCTCATCTGAACTCCTCATGTATTCAGAGAACACAACCAATTTTACACTAATTTTTGCCTCAGATTGATGGTTTTTATTTTTAAAGACTTATCTCTTTGTAACCCCTTTTGTGCTACCTTAGAGTGAGTTTTATCTCACTCAATGATTGTGGATATATTTAAACAGATTTGGCATCTCCTGTAGACCATAAATCCTCCAATTTGCATTAGATTTGTCTCTTGACAACTTGACATCCATAGCTCCTTATCATTATATTTGTTCCTCACTATGGATTATTCAAAATACAGATCTGCATAAGTGATATTCCTACCACATTGTCCTTGAATCAATTGGTGATGGCATAGCTAAGACCTTGAAAACCCACACATCTTGTTATTTTTGAGAAAAGTGGTTTGTGCTTAGGTTTACGATTTTAGTAGTATCTTATAGCTGGTGAGTAATCTGATCTAGTTTAGTTATTTTAATATTCTCTATAATTATTTGATTACTAAATCTAATTTTTAAATTGGATGTCATAATTATAGTTCCTTAAATTATTAAGTCTTAAAGTTTTAATAGGGTCCATTTGTTTTTCTATGTATTTAGTCTTTTCTAGTCTCTTTGTCTTTAGGTATCATTAAGGTCTAATTTTTATCGATTTTATTATTTTAAAGTTATATTATAATCATTTTATAAAAAAATCAAAAGTGTATTTTTGTCAAAAGGTCATTAAAAATGATTCAAAAAGTTATTTTTGCATTAATAAAGTATATTGAGTCAAATTATCAAGTCAAAAAATCCATCCTATTAAAGGATGCATTATCACTTGTACACAACGTCCTGAGTCAAATATATCATTTTGTATGGAGGGGTCTTGTCTTAAAAAAATGACATGAGCTTCATTGAAATTTTTTTTGAGTGATGAGCTTTACCTACTAGAAGAAGGAGGAAATGGGGGCTGGAGGTTCCAGAGCCTCTCATCAGTCACCAATGATAGGGCCCAGATGATTTGGTGACTTGTGTGTGTGTGTGTGTGTTTGAATAAGAATAAGAGAACAATCTTGTTTAAATGTGTGGTGTGGTTTTTCATTTTTTAGTGTGGTGTGCTCTATTCCAAATCAACTAATGCTAAGGATGATTATTTAGTGGCAGTAGAAACCATCTATGTTATTTTTGTTTGGGTGCAAAAAACATTAATAGAGGCTATATAAGATGAAAATAAGTATTTATTCCTCATGATATTACATTTTATAAGTTATGTGTTTTGATTCCCCTACTGGTTTAGAAATCCCTTTTGGAGAAAAAAGAGAGTGTAGATATAATGGAATGCGACAAATATTTATATAGGAGGGCAGCTAATTACAAAAATCTTTTGACTGCAGAGATCCTCTAACAACCATATTTCTTTATGGAGATGATCATCTAGTGACACATCCATTGTAGTCACATGGGATAAATTCAGGATGCATTCCTTTGAATAGTAGTGGTCATATGCAACAAAATTTAGACAACAAGATTTAGATAGTAGTATGTAAACTTAAAAGTATGCATTGGCATATGATTCTGTTTGGACCAATTCTTGAAGATGTATATTCTCCCCATGCTCACATTAAGGGGGTGTAGATAGGATTAATAATGTTCATAAGGGGGTGAATGTTGAGGTATAGTGTGTTCACATTATTAATTTAACAATATAAATATTGTTGTTATAATAAAATTATGTTAATAGCTTGTGGTTAGTTTTATTTAGTTAGTCAAATATATTATTAGTCACAATATATTCAAATATAGTGAGTTATTGGGATTTTGTTTGTATGAGATTTGGTGGAGATTTGATCTCCCCAAATATAGGAAATAACTTTCTTATATATTTATACTCCCAAATGGTTTTTATATACAACAAAAGAAATATACAATGAGCAGACTATTATTGTGTTAAAAATTTCTCTATGTTTGGCTCTTTTTCTTATATATATCTAAATTCTATCAATGAAAATAACAAAAAATCATAAAAAATTAGGGTTAACACGTGTATATTTTTATCACTTACCTCTTCTACGTGGTGACATTATCAATTAGCAGCTTCTTAAGATGAATTTTGGTAAGGTTTAGCCTCACTAACGCAAAATGCAATCAAGGAATGTAAATACGTAGGAAAAAAAAAAGGCTCGAATGTAAAATGAGGAATTTTGAATTTGGGTTATGTTTTTATTTATTTTTGTTACACAAGGAACATGATCACATTATTAAAATGGTCACATTATTTATTGAATTGATAACACAATTGCATTATTAATGTGATTGTGTTATTGTTTTAAATAATGTGATCACATTATTTAATAATGCGATCACATTATAGATCAATAACTACATAGCCATAATTTAAATAATGCAATCACATTAATTAAATAACACAATCACATTAATTAATAATATGATCAAATTATGTAAAATGTCCGTGAAATTGTCCCCCAACTCAATCCACTTACCCAAGCCTTTCACTTAAAAAATACATATCTCAATATCAATGGTTGAATCCTCTAAATTATTTAACATTTTTGTTATCACTACTTCTCCTTCTTGGCTTTGTTGTTCCTACTGTACTATCTTTTTGTTATTTTCTATAATAAATCTTGCAATACATTTGGTATTTTTTCGAATTAGTTTATTTGTACACACCATTGAGTCATTAATATTCAATTGCAAGTCTGAAAGAATTTTTATAATACACAATACTTGTTTTCACATACCCTATATATAACATAATTAGCCATATAAGTTACACTTTCCTCCAGCTCTATTTTTTATTGTAGCTCAACTTGTTTATTGTCCAGTCTAGGTTCCATCATTCAACATGAATTTTATTTTATTATAGATAATTATTGAGAGAGGATTTTTCTTATCCTCATAATTTTACTTATTATTGAAACTTGACAATATTTTATTCAAATTCAATTAGTTTTTCTTGCATGTTTCTTATCATACTATATTTATCTTCTATACATTTCTGAAGAGACAAGTTTTCTAAGTCTTCCAATTCCTTATTCACCCTAAGATCACTTAGTATGTTTACTGCTACTTCAAAAATTTGAATTGACCCTTCCCTCATTTTTATTTTTTCATGATCTATTACAATCTACATGACACAGGGGTGTATGATCTCCTCATAGACTCAAAATTTGTTTTATGTCCTAGATAAAGTAACTTGCATAATTTAATTTTTGATTATTTTTTAAAATAGTAACTACTACTAGAAGAATATTTATATAAAATACACTAGGATGTTTATTTTAAGAAACATATCTTCTTACCATATCACCAATCTCATGCCATGGAGAGTGTATCTTTCCATTAAAATATCCTTGAGCTGGTGTTATTCCCTTTGCTTCCTCCATAGTATTAAACACCTTATAAAGTACCTAAGTGAATTGATCTTTTCTAGCCATCTTAAAATTTATGTATCGATTGTCCTTATCATTAGGTAATATTACAGATTTAATAATGTTGTCTGAAGGCACTATAATGGTGACTCCTTCCACCTTTGACTCTCTATATACAAAGTCATCCTTTCTAATGGGGATGCATTTTTATACAAACTAGTACACCTCATTTTCACTGAAATCCACAACCATGATGTAAAATAAGTATAAAATAGCCCCAATTAATATGCCCTTCAGTTATTTGGAACTAGGAATTAGTGCCCTACCATCTTCTTACTTTATGATTGTAGGTAGCCCTCTTTTCCTTTTCTTAGAGCTTGTTTCATTCATCAACTGCACTACTTTGGCACTTTCCTCCACCTTCTTATTATTCCTCTCCCCTCTTCCCATTGATTAGATTCTATACATAATAAAAGCTTTGGTCTCATGGTAATACATCAGACATTCACTTGATATCTTTGTATTCACATTTACAATATCTTCATGTGAAAGGTAGATTAATATGCAATTTACTTTAGAATACCATGGAAATTAAATTTTAAATTTTTATATTCACCAGTCAAGTAATATTTACTTACATATGATTTCACTTAAGTATGCTACATACTTGCTCGAATGTATCAAACAACAAATGTATTCACCTACTAGAGAATATATTATTCACATATAGGTGAATACATTTATTGTCTGATACATTCTAGTAAAATCATATACTCATGTATTCACCTACCAATGAATATTATACATATTAGCCTTTTATTCATTGGTAAGCTAAGATATGTGTTGTCTAATACATTCTAATGAAATCATATACTTATGTATTTTCCTAATAGTGAATAATATATGTATTATCTGATATGTGAATACATGTGATATAATACTTATGTTTTATCATGATCACATCATGTATTCACCTACTTTCTAATAGTACAAACATTCTTTGGTATGTGAATACATGTTGTTATCTAATACTTATCTATTCATATAAGTAATTTTACATTTTTAATACTACCCGTGTGTGTTTAAGTCATAAATTATTAATATCCCTCATGTGAGTTTAAGTAATAACTAATATCAATTAATGATTCCACCGTCATTTAATCATATAATAAAAACCCTTGACCTTAGTAGGTCACTATAATTGTTAAGGAATAAACAATAAGTAAATAAGGTACTATAACCATTGTCATGTTGTAGCCATTTTAACAAATCCATTACAAATATAGATTGAATCATGTTGAAAAAATGCCACTAAAAGGGTCTAGGGGAAGTTGTATGCAATAAAATAAGTACATGAATTTAGTTAGAGTTGAGGAAAAAATGTGAAAAATCCATTGGACATGCAGATTGTCATCGCCACCCATTAGGAGCCTAAGAAGCTACCAATATCATGGAAATGACAAGATTGTTATATGCTTCATAGTTATGCTTCAGGTTGTAAGGACTAGAAGAAATATTATGTACTTTCAAATCTAACTACTATTGGTTTGCCAAATTGATAAACATGTAGGTCTACATCCTTGATGATGACCAACTAAAGCTGATAGTGGATAATTAATTGATGAATCATGTCATAGTAAAATATGAAGGTATTACTTGAGAACTTACCCCTCAAATGTTTAATAAGCTATTTGGTTTACTCAATAATGGAAATGATGTTATGGAGGTCCATGTGAGTCCCAATCTAGGGAGAATTTTAGATTAATTTTTTTTATGGGTTTACTTGATGAAATCACTAAAGATAAAGGGTATAATATTGAGAGTTTATAAAGTAACATAGTAAAAATAATTTTTAACTTTTCACTTTCAATATTATTTGTAATTGAAAGGAATACAAAAATTTCCATGTGGATGCTTGTGTATGTTGTCAATATTATGAAAGGGGAAAAGCTAAACTTGGCATTATATGTTTGTACAAGATTCATTCAATAATTGCATAGAATTTATCACCAGGGCATGGGGTTTTTACTTGTTCTATTTATATAATGGTTTTAAACTATCTACTTTAGTATGATTACATGGAGAGAGAAAAATCTACAACATATTCAATGTTTAAGCTAAAGGATAATGTTAGTATGCTTACAAATGAATAGTTAAAGAAAATGTTTGATGCAAGGAGTGTGGGAAGAGTAAATAAAAACATTGTTGTTAATGTAGAGAATGAAGGTGGAATTTCACCTTTAGATGAATCATTGATATAGCGTACAGAAATATTTATTTGAAAAGAAATAACAATATAGTTTTGGAAGGTGTTTCTTTAGGTAATGAAGAGGATGCTGTTGGAAAGGAGAAAGAAGAAAATGAATGTTATCCATTTTATGATGAATTGGATGTATAGTTTTCCACACATTTATAAGGCTCCAGAAGAGAAGCAGAGGCTAAAATTATTAATGGTGATGAAAATTTTTGTCAAGTCATTTTAGATGATTTGTGTGGCTTTTAATTTTTTGATTTTCTAAAGGATGAATGTTACTACCCAAACAATGCATATAAAGTAGAGACACAATTATTTATGGAAAAGAGTGCCACCTGTAATGAATGAATCTAAAGGGAAGCAACATATCATTGATTTGTGGATTAATGAATGGCATAATTTGGAAGAAGTAAACCCTCCTATAATTTAAAATAATACATTCAGTAAATCTAAGAATTCAAATATAAATATTGATCTTGGTTTTATCCCATATATGTTGGAAACCTATGGAGATGAAATGGTGAAAAATGATCTAAGGTTGAAACATGTTATTTTTTGGGTAAATATTTTGTCAATTAGCATACTAATAAACAAAATAGGTTTGATCAACCACAATAGGAATATTGGTCGGCCAGTTGTGTAGGTTTACCACATCAAAAGGAGACTAATCTCTCCTCTCATCAAGGGGAGGTTCCCTATAGATATGTAGGAGCTATATATAATATAAATAAGTAGAAAGTAAGACACATGGGGCCAGAATAAACCATCCATCTCTCTTCTTTCAGAGATGATGCACACAGATAAAGGAGAAAATCTTGGTGAAAACACTAAAGGCACTTCTCTTCTTTCAGAAGCATTCTTGTAGGAAACAATATGAGTTTCTTTTAGGTAGTAAAAGTAACTGGTGCCAAGGGCATAATAACCAACAATCTAAAGTGTAGCACAAAGTCTCCACCTTGACTTCCCAAGAATGAGGTATGAAGAACAATGGGGGCACAAAGTCATCCCAAGGTCCTTTACATAGAAATAGAAAAGATAAACACACACTGGAGACAACTATGACAACATAAAGTCTGAAAGTAGTTGGCTTCAGGACACTTTCCTTATCACCTCCACTAGTTCTGCTTGTTAAATCAAATAAACACGAATGCTTTCAGAAGATAGACATAAGAATAATCTCCTAATGTAGCACAAGCTATAACAACACAAAGTCTGCAAGTAACTTGCTTTCTCATTCAATCAAAGAAATATGAACTACAAACTAAGCTCAAAGTCTCATTAATGCCTTTCAATTTGGGCAGAATTTTGCTTCTGGTAAGGGGAAGATCTCCTTAAAAAAATAAAATAGATTACAATATATAGCCACCAAGCAAGGCTTGGCACTCTCTCCCATGGGACAACCCATGCTATAGTCAATGCCTTCAATGCACCTTCAATTCTGTCTGGGGGGACCATGCCTAAAATAGTGCATCACCTTAACTATGGTGTGTCTATTCATCTAAGATGTCTTTTTCTAGGTTTGGATCATCTAGTCTATCCCCTCTGATGTCTATGCAACTATCCATTTTGTCTTTACTCCAAAGGAGAATAATAGGTCACGCCTTTAATGTTTGCAAGCTCAAAAATCTACTTTGTAGACTGTTCCATCTACTAGAATAACTTCTACATAGATATTTTGGGCTTTTCCCTCCTTTTTTTATGTATTTTCTAGCTTTGTCTCTTCCTAATACAATTTGAGCTATCGAGATATCTTTTTAGCCAGTCACTTGGTTCTTCCTTCAAGTTTCGTGCTTTATTTGAATTTCAATGGATATTCCCTTACCTTAAATTTGATGTCTGTGGGGACGTCATTGGTTGATTGTTTCAACAGTTCGGATGGTCCTCTCAGCTCCTTGGTTCAATCACTTTCTTACTTCAATCACTTTATTGGTTCAATCACTTTATTGGTTCAATCAATTTCTTGCTCCTTGGTTGAACCATTGATTTCATTTGAACTTGCCTTTGGAATCATCCATGTTGCTTCTCTCTTTCCTTGAGGCTACCTTTGAACTGCTTGAACCTATGAACCATTAAACTTTGAACTCTTTCAATTCAAGGTTCAATTAGTTCATTGGTTTTTTCCTTTGCCTGTCACTTCCTTGTTCTTTCTAAGCTCTTTGATCTTCATCACACTGGTTGAACCTTTGAACCTGTGGACTCGTTGAACCTTTTGGTTCAAGGTTCAATGGTTCAATTGGTTCATTCTTTTTATTTGGCTAAGTCCTTTTGATCTTTTTGAACCAAATGCATCGAACCATTTGGTTGTTGAACCTATTAAACCTTTGTCGAAGTGCCAACTATTGCTGACAGTATTGAACCTTGAACCCATTGAACCCTTGAACCAAAAGAGTTCAAGGTTCAATGGTCCAATGGTTCAATCCTTGCTTATAAGCTTGCTGATAAACTCTTTTGGTTGAACCAAGCCATTGAAATAATCCTAAAAATAACCAAGTGTTGGAAACTTGTTCTTTGCTATAGAGTCCATAGAAATCAACTTGTGAATTTCATAGAACTGAGTTTGTAGTTTTCTCTCGAGCCTTGAAAGAGTCCATAGAAATGAGCTTGTAGAGTCCATAGTTTTAAGCCTATAGAGTCCGTAGATTTCATCCTATAGAGTCCATAGATTCAAGCTTGCAGAGCCTATAGATTTTTGAGAAAGCTTTGAAAAATGAAGAACCTGAATGCTCAAAACAATTTTTGAAAGGGGAAGAGAGGATTTTGGTCTGTAGGACCAAAATAGTTCAAATGTTGTCCCAAAAATGAGTGATATTTTTGGGGGACAACAGCTGGCTCCAGTTGGGGAACTTCCTTTAGGTGAAAACTTGGAACCACTGAGGGGAGTAGAAACTAGAATCTCTAGTACCTTGAAGTATGCCTTTAGGCTATAGAGTCATGCTACCCAAAAAGAAAGGCTCAAAAAATGAAAATGAAAAGAAAAAAATAGAACTAAAGACTATACAAATATACATATGTACAAGTGAAATTATCTGATACTTCAAGAATTAAAGTACTTCAGATGCTGCTCCTTGTGAGGTGAAAAAAAGGGGATGCCATCCTGATAAACTAGTATGAAACCATTCTGTCCCCAAAAATGGTGACGGGTGAATGGAGCTCTCCACTAGGAAACCAATTTTTTGCATCTTCCTCTTGGCTCTTTCTTCTTCTTGCCCCATGGCAAGATGTGGTCTTCAATTTGAAAACCATAACTCCTTGCTTTCTTGGTGAGGGGCTCCTTTTACTAATTTTGGAGTACAATAGTATGGTCCACCACCATAGCTTGCTATTCTGCTGGTTCAATCTAGCACATGCTTTGATTGTCAGCATCAGACCCCTGACAAACCACTAGCTCAACATCTCCTTTGGTGTGAAGGAGTTTGACCTCTTCACCCTGAGCAGTTTTTAATTTGAGTAACATAGATCTGCATCCAGCTGTGGAAGAATTATTGCCATCAAATTCTAGGATTCAAGCATCATCAGAAGTTGATCTTCTATTAGACATCTCTTCATGGGAGATGGAAGATCCTTCTTGATTTGTACTATGCCCTACCAATTCTTTTGATGCCTGATTTGGATCAAATCTTGGATTGCCAGCCATGGGACTTGATTAGCTGAGATATGAGCATCCTCTGTGGGGGAGTAATTACCCCTGCTTGAAGGCTTAAATTGAATTTGAGTAGCAGGGGCTGACATTTGGGTGACCACAATCTTTGCCTCAAATAGGTCCACACCTAGCTCTTCATCAATGTTTAACTACTCAGGATTGGCTTGTAGGGGTTCAAACTCAGTCATTTGAATTTTAGATTTCTTGACATGATCAATCATGTCAAATGATTGAGATGGACTTGGAAGAGAGGATGGGAGTTCATCCTTTTGGTTTTTGGGAGGGGGAGGACTGATTTGTGAAGTTGAAGTAGAAGGTGCAGAGATGTTTGATGTACTTACTTCTTTGGCAATCATCAGGTCCTTTGATGGGAAAGGAAGAGGGGTTCTCTACTCAATGATTGAAATTGTTGGTTGGGGTCGCTCCTCTATCTTCTCTTTGTTGGCCTACTGGGTTGACTGATTCTCAGACCTGGTGAATACTATGCATGATCCTTTAACTGCTTCACTTTCACTTTTGGGATCATCCTAGAAATTTAGGAAACCAATGTGGGAGTTGCCAGCTGATTCTTCTAGATCCTCCCTGAAGAGATCAATGCCATTTTCTTGGTTAAACTCAGGTTGGAAATAGGAAACATGTTCTATTTCCAGATATCCAACTACTGAGTTGGTTGGAGGTGCTTCAAGGGTAGGGTTCCTCTGTGAGGGAGGAAGATGATTTGGTTGCCCTTGACTTATGGCAATGTTGCCTTGATATGGATGATTAGGGAATGTCCTCCTTGGTATATCTTTATATAGAGGAGCAGAAGACATACCTTGTGCCATTTGCATTTTCAAGGCTAGAAATTCATTTGCCAGCTTTTATACCATTGGGTCAATGGTGGCTGTGTGTGAGTATTCAGAAGATGAAGAGGGTTTACCTTTGTTAGGATCTCTCCTTATCTTTCCTACCAAGATAAGGTCATCTTCTAGCTTAGTAGCCAAGTCTTGAGCAGCCTCAAGGTTTATGTGTCTAGCCCATCTCAACAAAAAACTCACTTTAGGCAACTATGAGTTGATGAAGAAGCATTTGAGATTTTGAGGTGTCAGCTGGGTGACCATGGGAATCTTATGCCTTAGCTTATTGAACTTGTCAATAAAATCCCTCATAGGCTCATGAGGTTCCTTCTTCATCTAAGTGAGCTGGACCAACAAAGCATGCACATCCTCTATAGGCTTGAACTTGGCTTCAAACTTGGCTTTGAGTGTATCCCAGTCAGTCACTCATCTAGCTTGCAAATGGTAGAACTAGTTTGTAGCAGCACCTTGTAGGGTTTCCACAAAAGTCTGACTACCATGTCTTCAAATTCCACCCCTATCACACTGCAAGCTATGTTGAAGGCTGTAATGTGCTCATCAGGGTAAACTCATCCATCTCCAAAGAATTTGGGGAAGTACTTTCTTGAGCTGCATGGAAGTTCATGCAGAGGTGGAGTCAAGTTGAGTGGGCCAAAAGAGTTACCCCAGGGGCCTCAAACTGCCATGATTTAATTATGAAAAATAGGGATAAAAAATCTAGGTGGAGTGGCTAGATTACAAAACAAAAATGGAAAAGAACTAGCCCTGCTTTAGTTTGAGGCTTCAAACTATGCACTCTCTTCCAACAAATCTAGTTTTATAGACCAGATAATATAACGAAGGTGGAGGAAGATGGTAAGGCTATAATGAATAATGGGTAAGACATGGAACGAAGTTGCCAGAGTCTGTAATATAATGGATAAGGGAAGGAATTGCTTCAATCTAAAACTTGAGGCTTCAGACTGCACGTTCATTGCCAATGGAGTCGCAAAAAACTATTGTGTGAATATTTTGTCAATTAGCATACCGATAAACAAAATAGGTCTGATCAACCACAATTGGAAGATTGGTTGGCGAGTTGTGTAGGTTTACCACATCAAAAGGAGACTAATCTCTCCTCTCATCAAGGGGAGGTTCCCTATAGATACGTAGGAGCTATATATAATATAAATAAACAAAAAGTAAGACACATGGGGGTAAAATAAACCATCCATCTCTCTTCTTTCAGAGATGATGCACATAGACAAAGGAGAAAATCTTGGTGAAAACATTGAAGGCACTTCTCTTCTTTTAGAAGCATTCTTGTAGGAAATAGCAGGAGTTTTTTTTAGGTAGTGAAAGTAACTAGTGCCAAGGGTGTAGTAACCAGCAATCTAAGGTGTAGCACAAAGTCTCCACCTTGAATGCCCAAGAGTGAGGTACGAAGAGCAATGGGGGCACAAAGTCATCACAAGGTCCTTTACACATAAATAAAAAATAAAAACACACATTAGAGACAACTATGACAGCACAGAGTCTGAAAGTAGTTGGCTTCAGGACACCTTCCTTATCACCTCCACTAGTTCTGCTTGTTAAATCAAATAAACAAGAATGCTTTCATAAGACAAACATAAGAACAATCTCCTAATGTAGCACAAGCTATAACAACACAAAGTCTACAAGTAACTTGCTTTCTCATTCAATCAAAGAAATATGAACTACAATCTGAGCTCAAAGTCTCAGTAATGCCTTTCAATTTGGGTAGAGTTTCACTTTTGGTAAGGGGAAGATCTCCTTAAAACAATAAAATAGATTACAATATATAGCCACCAAGTAAGGCTTAGCGCTCTCTCCCATGGGATGACCCATGCTGCAGTCAACGCCTTTAATGCACCTTTAGTTTTGCCTAGAGGGACCATGCCTAGAATAGTGCATCACCTTAACTATGGCATGTTTATTCATCTAATATGTCTTTTACTGGGTCTGGATCATCTGGTCTATCCCCTCTAATGTCTGGACAACTATCCATTTTGTCTTTACTCTAAAGGAGACTAATAGGTCGCACCTTCGATGTTTGTAAGCTCGAAAATCTACTTTGCGGACTGTTCCATCTACTGGAATAACTTCTACATAGATATTTTAGGCTTTTCCCTCTTTCTACTTTTGTCTTTTCTAGCTTTATCTCTTGCTGCTATGATTTGAGCTATCAGGCTATCTTTTCAGCCAGTTGCTTGGTTCTTCCTTCAAGTTCCATGCTTTATTTGAATTTCAATGGATATTCCCTTACCTTAAATTTGAGGTATGTGGGGACGTCATTGGTTGACTATTCAACGGTTTGGGTAGCCTTCTCAGCTCCTTGGTTCAATCACTTTCTTGTTTCAATCACTTTATTGGTTTAATCGCTTTCTTGCTCCTTGGTTAAACCATCACTTTCATTTGAACTTGCCTTTGGAATCATCCATGTTGCTTCTCTCTTTGCTTGAGGCCACCTTTGAACTGCTTGAACCTGTGAACCATTAAACTTTGAACTCTTTCGGTTCAAAGTTCAATCGGTTCATTAGTTTTTTCCTCTGCCCGTCACTTCCTTGTTCTTTCTAAGCTCTTTGATCTTTATCGCACTGGTTGAACCTTTGAACCTGTGAACTCATTGAACCTTTTGGTTCAAGGTTCAATGGTTCAGTCAATTCATTCTTTTTATTTGGCTAAGTCCTTTTGATCTTTTTGAATCAAATGCATTGAACCATTTGGTTGTTAAACTTGTTGAACCTTTGCCAAAGTGCCAATAATTGTTAATGACATTGAACCCATTAAACCCTTGAACCAAAAGAGTTCAAGGTTCAATGGTTCAATCCTTGCTTAGAAGCTTTCCAATGAACTCTTTTAGTTGAACCAAGCCATTGACACAATCCTGAAAATGACCAAGTGTTGGAAACTTGTTCTTTCTTGCAGAGTCCGTAGAAATCAACCTATGAATTTCATAGACCTGAGTTCATAGTTTTCTCTAATTTTTCTCTCGAGCCTTGAAAGAGTTCATAGAAATGAGCTTGCGGAGTCTATAGTTTTAAGCCTATAGAGTCCGTATATTTCTTCCTGCAGAGTCCGTAGATTCAAGCCTACAGAGTCCGTAGATTTCTAAGAAAGCTTTGAAAAATGAAGAACTTGAATGCTCAGAATAATTTTTGAAAGGGGAAGAGAGGACCAAAATAGTTCAAATGTTGTCTCAAAAATGAGTGATATTTTTGGGGGACAACATTATTCATGATTTGAACATTGATCATATGAAAGGGTAAAAATTTATCTTGTTAGTTGATTTTATTCACCTTTCTTGTGATGGGAATTATAAAAGATTTGAAAATCTAAAGGATAGATGTGAGGGGTCCAATGTATTCTATTTTTTTAAATTCTTGACTTATGATGGAGTGATCACTTCATGACCATAGGAAAAAAATTGCATGACTCAATCACATCTATCTAAAACATGTACATGAAAGCCATGGCATATAATAATTATTTTATTGTTATTTTTTTGGAATAAAAATAACTGAGAGGGGAGGGGTGGAATTAGTGTCGTCAAAACATTCATTCAATTCCACTTAAGCATACATGAACCATTCAAACAAACATGAACATCTAGCAAAGCGTATGCAATCATACAAGATCATGAAATAAGATAACACATTACATATGTGGGAAACCCTCAAGGGGAAGAAAATCCACTAGTATTTTTAAATATAATATGGTCCTATAAGACAAAGATCAATCTTTAGTGAAGCACTAAATCCACATGGAACACCAACCCCAACTAATCAAGCACCTACTCAACTAGGCTTTAACAAACACTAATCTGCAAGGAGGCATCAAACCCCTAGATGACTCATCACCAACTCATCCACCTAAATTTTTTTTATCACTTTCATAAAACCTTGTTTCTCACATAAAAAATTATGATCACCTTCTTTACCTCTTCTCACTCTTTTATATCTCTTAAATTGCCTTCTAGGCTTCTTTGCTCAACTAGGTCTCTTCAAGATAGAGTAGGTCATATGATCTTGATTTTCATTTATAGTACCCATATTATATCTTCTTGAAAATTTATATACACCCATATGATGGTCTAAGATACCTGCTTCAGCTCTTCAATGTGCTATTTCCTTTGTCTGCACTCTCAATTTTCTTACTAACCAATTAGGCCTATGAAGCCTTGTTCTTATACAATCCTCTAGCTCACACACCTATTGGTTGGCCACACACACTTAAATACTTATATTAACCTTAAAATAGGTCTTATAATATGTTTAATACATGAATAAATAATTAAAATAAGTTGACCACAACTTAAAATACCAAAACCTCTTTTAGGTATTAAAGAAACCTAATTCAATTAGGCCTTCATTAGTACACGTTACCCCTTGATATCCTTGGAAAAAGTTAAAAATACAAACATATAAGGAAAAATTAATATACAACTCAAATATATACACACTAATCTCATCTTATGTCCATAACACTTTTTATCTCCAATCACCACTTGAAACACACCATTAATACTATTTACATTAGGCCTTCACACATAGAGAAAGGTTTGTATTAAACAACTAAAGATAAAAAATTATTCAGAAAAATAAAAATGAAAATAAATCACATAAAATAAAATTAAAATACCTAAAAAACTTCACCAAGTGCATTATAATTAATAACTTATGGAAAAAAGACTCAAAGACACTCCTACAACTTGCTCACTTAGAACTGCTAGTTTTTCGCAAAGACTAGTCATGATCACTCAGACCTCTAACACATGTATAAATAATTTAAATGAATAATAATGAATTCATATGAACCTATGAAATATCCAAACCATATTCAATATAAACATAATATGGTCTAGTGGAAACTTTTGGTCTTACAGACCAATTTGCTGACCTCACTACACGCAAACATTATTGAGTTAGACAAGTCATTTTGACTTCATAATTTTCACTAATATAACTAACTTAAATGATTTATAAAAATAATTAATAGGACATATCAGTCCTTAAAAACATATCCATGTTCTTGGTTTTAACACTCTATCATGATAACACATTCTTATTCATCTTCTCACTGCCACTCAGGTTTTTCACTATTTGCACCATTTGACATGTTAGCGACTAGCTAACTTGGATGACCAGTTTAGGAAACTTGAGAGATATAAAATATCCAAAAAAATTCATGGAAATGAAACATGAGTCTCTACCTTCTTCATTTATCCATTTGATTACTATGTCCAATACAACTTTTGACATCTACATTAACTTCTTTAAGAATAAACCTGTAACTCAACATTTTATCTCTCTTATCTCTAAAAAATACCACATATAGGTACATGGGAGAGTAAAATATAATATATAATAGCTTACCTGAGTACACCAATCCATTCTAGGCACTTTTGATCAACATATTCAACATCGAGTCTTTATTAGGGTTTTAACAGGGTTTAAACCTGTTTCCATTCTTAATATTTGTTCATAAAGCATAGCCCCTCAATCTAAAAAATAATGAATTTAATTTTTATATATGAAAATTACACATATACCATGAATATATTATGTTTCCATGCAAAGTTTTGATGAGCTAATGAACAAAATAAAATCCTTATTGGATTGAGAACCATTCATTATGAGCACTTAAGAAACCTCTAAATAACTTGTCATGCCTTGTACTTCATAGTGTGACCTAAAAATTGATGAACATAATTGAAAAAAAATAATTCACATATGAAAATTATTATATAATCTCAAACACTCTAGACTCTAATCATGACCCCTTATTAGGCCACAGTCTCTCTCTTTGCTCTCAAGACCTTGACCTGCAAACCACATTAGGTTTTAAAAATGACCTTCATGCCTATTTTCATGAACTATCTACATAAATCACATACTAAATCAACCTATCTCATTATTAATAACTACCATACATACTTCACATACCTTGACAACAAATCATGATATCTCATTAGGCTAGGTAGGGTCTAGAAGTGGTCTAGGTGCAGACTTGGTCTGTAGGTCCTATCCTTTTAGGCTTACCCTGAGACTCTCATGAGTGCTCCAATGACTCACATACATTATAAAAAAACCTAATACAAACAATAATGCCTATATTCACTCATCCCACCAAGCCACCAAGCTCATACCTTCTCATAAGGTCTCTTCATGCTATGATTAGGCTTAGGCTACTCAAAGACCTGTACCTTCATGCAACTATAAGGAATTTATTTCATTAAAGTTTTCTCTTTTTAATTAAAATTATCTTTCATGACAAAATAATTAAATCAAAACACTCCATCACCACCCCTTGTCATATCAACATACTGCCAACTAGGCACACTCTCTCAATGACATCAACCTCATGCAAGATGTACCTTTGAAATCAATGACAATCCTCAACATATTAATGAGAAAATAAAAAATATTTATAAGGAGAAACAAGAGTTTAATATAAATAATATTTATTTGAGAAAAAAGAAACAAGGGTTGAAGATAAATGATATTGATTTGAGAAAAAAATAAACATTGGAAAAGAAGGTTGCAGATAAGTTTAATTTGATAGATAAAGTTGTTATTAGTGTGAAATATTAAAAGGGTTTGAATGCAAAATTGTTAACTTCAATTGAAAATTTCACAAACACACTAAAATTATATTAATAAACCAAGAAAAAATAGATAAAGTTGAATGGTCGAAGGGAACATCTTGTTAATGCTAGTATATTTGATCTTACACTAGTTAATGAACATATGGATAATTTATTAGAATTATAGCATTAAAATGTGAAAATGTTGGGTAATATTGAATTTTCCATTCCATATCATTAAAATTATTCTCTTAATATCACTTCATACCCCAAACATTGTGACGCATCTAGATTAAGACTAGCAGGATCAAGATAATCCATAGTTGAAGTTGGTCAACAAGAGCAAAGTGAAATGGTAGCTAAGAAAGAAGTAGACCAAAGTAAAATGAGAATTGAGAAGGGCGTACATTAACATGATGTGATTCAAAGTAATGAGGAGGTGTTCCAAGATAAATTTGATTTTTCAAACTTATGATGTTACTTATTTACATTATGTTTCATTTTATGAGAGTGTTACTTACTTTATGACTTCTAATGTACTTGGAAATGGTTTATATGATGTACTTGGAAATGGTTTATGTATTGTTTGTTTTGATGAATGATACTTATTTTTTGAGTTCTAATGTACCTATTTATGATTTATGTTATGTTTCATTTGATGAGAATGCTATTTAATTGTTAACTTTTGATGTACATGGCTAGGTTTTATGTGATGTACCTAACTAGGGTTTATGTTATGTTTCATTTGATGAAATTGATACTTAGTTGTTAACTTTTGATGCACTTAACCAGGGTTTATGTTATGTTTCATCTTATGAAACTACTACTTAGTTTTTAACTTTTGATGCACCTGATCAGGGTTTATGTGATGTACTTGGCTATAATTTATGTTTTATTTCATTTGATGAAATTGGTACGTACTTTTTAACTTATGATGTATTTGATCAAGGTTTATGTGATGTCCCTAACTAAGGTTTATGTTATATTTCATTTGATGAAATTGATACTTGTTATTTTGCTTTTTAGTTGTAAAAGAATTACTTTTTCTCAAATTTCAATTATTCTATGATGTTCCCTTTTGAATAGTATTGTATTATGTAATTTTGTTTCTTAAAGGCATTACATGTTCTATATTTTATTAACAAATTACATTTGTATATTATGGTTGTTATTAAGTATTCTATTGAGTGATGTATAAGTTAATTATTATTACTTATATTGAGTCCTAATTTATCCTAAAATGAAGAGTCACGTAATATGTTTCATCCCCATATTATAGTCATTAACTTGAACTGTTCATTTTGCATTCAAATTATTTGTTAACATGAACTATACATTTTTTTATATTTCAAATGCATGTTTGATAGTGATACTTATTGACTTATTATGTACCTAACCAAGGTTTATGTTATGTTTTATTTAATGAGAGTGATACTTACTTCTTAAATTTTGATGTACCTAGCTAGGGTTTATGTTATGATTCACTTGATTAAAGTGAAACATAGTTGTTAACTTTTGATGTACCTAGATAAGGTTTTAATGGTGCACCTAGCTATGGTTTATGTTTTGTATCATTTGATGAAAGTGATACGTAATTTTTAACATGTGATGTAACTAGTCAGGGTTTATTTGATGTAACTGATATAATTTATGCTATGTTTCATTTGATGAAAGTGCTACTTCTTAATTGTTAATTTTTACTTACTAATTGTTAAAGGATTACTCTTGATAATATTTTTACATGATATTCAATTATTATATGATATTCCATTTTTAATAGTATTGTATTATGTGATTTTACTTCTTAACAACATTGCATGTTCTATAGTTTATTAATGCATTGCATTTGTATATTCTAATTATTTTTAAGTATGTTATTGAGTGATGCATAGGTTTTTTACTTAATTCTTCTTATTCATCTTGAGTCTTGATTTACCATAAAATAGAGAGTCATGCAATACATTTTAGCCCCATATTTTAGTTGTTAAACCATTCATTTTTGTGTCCAAATTTATTTGTTAACATGAACTGTGTCTTTTACTTCCAAATGTATGTCTCTTATAAACATAGTCAAAAATAGTAATCAATTATCAATCACCATGTAACATACAATGATTTTATATCACCATTCAACATACAATGATTCATCCCTAGTATTGGATGCATATTTTATCTTTGTTGTTTTTATTTTTTTATTATGAATAGATTCATTTCTTTGTTATGCCTTCCTTTCCATACTATTTGAAACATGTACTTATTCTATTTCAATCATTGATGTCAAGTCTGTATTTGCCTCAACTGCATTCCTTGTTTCAATATCAATGGTATAAATAACAACTTTGAATCCCTAAGTTTATTTTGTTTGATTGATCTCCCTCATATCATTTTTTAAAGATGATAATAATATGGTTAACTAAATGCAAAATTAAAATAAATAATAATAAAACTAATCAGAATGTTAAAACAATAAACATCATTACTAGCTACTCAGTCAATTGAATGTTTTGGCAGAATATTATTTTTCATTGTTCCTTATCCTTCTTGATTTTATTTTTATTTCAAAAATAGTGTGCTTCAATATGGGTGTCTTCATCAATTTTGTTTTGGGCTTGTTCTTCAAAGATAGTTAATTTTACTAGTGCACTCAATGCTTTCTTACCCTATTTTACCCATGGCTTAGAGACTTGTTTCACTGCTTTAGATTCAACACCAAATAAATGGGATGCCAAATCCATTGCCTTATTCATTACAATTTTTACTAGGATCTTCTCATGTTTAACCCAAGGTTGGGTTTTAATGTTTGAAGACAATAATTTTATTTTCACCATCATTTGAAACTTACCATTTGACCAAATGACCCGATTAAATAGTTGTGCTCATTTATCATTAATTAGAATCATTTTATTATGCTAGACCATGTTTCTATACTCTACAAGAGTGCCTCTTCCTCTAAAATTGGTATTCAATTTTTTCATTTCTTTGTGTTTATACTCCCTAACCTATTTCCTTAATTGACCCAATGCAAATGGATGAATTGACTTCATCATATATAAGGCATGTGATCCTTGAACATGCATATAAGGGACCATATACTCTCCTAAACATGAAGAACACAACCAAAGACACTCAGTGGTTAGGTTTATAATATTGTGAATAAATACTTGATTTAATTCATTATGGTATACAAGATTTAAGTCATCATAAACCCAAAAAATAATAATTTACATACCTTCCCTCATATTCAATTATTGCAGTATCATCTCCTCTATATGGTTGTAGTTGTAACATGCATAAATATTTGTAACACTACCATATTCTCACAAGCTTTATATACTTTTGTTCAGTTGGAAGGTCTTTGATTACCTAGTTAAAAATAATAGGGAATGAGTTCATAAATTAAGTCACTAATTGACATGAAAGCAACATTATTAAAAAATTATTATAAATTTTATAAAACTTTAAAATGATTTCATGCCAAATGATAATCTTGTTATAAGTTGAACCATATGATTTAATTTGGTTAAAATCCTTGTCGTCTCAACATTTATAATGGTACGGTTTCCCTAACCTACATGAAATCCATATTTTTTCTATTTCATCATAAATCATAATAATTTTATTTTTCTTGTTCTTCGTTGATGGATGTTTCTTATAGTAATATTGTGCTATCTTTTAAATTTCATGAACTATCTTCACAACACTTTTAACTCCATCATGGAGAGCACAATAAACTAGGATTCCCATGATAATTTTTAGTTAATAATTCAGTACCAAATTACATTATATATATATTGATGTAAAATTAAATGAATAATTTGACATACAAGGTACCTTTTCATCATTGATTCTATTAACATTAAAGTTATTCATAACTATTAATTCACAGTGACCTAATTATGGGTTGACATCTATAATACATTGGTCAAACCACTCTTCCCATTATTTTATTGGATCCAACTCAATGTTAAGTTATTGATAGTCATGAAATGCATTATAAATAAAATATGATAAAAAATAATATCTCTTAGTAAGGTAAAAATTATATATATATATATATATATATATATATATATATATATATATATATTTAGAAACTTGTCTAGAGCAAGTTTGGTGTCATTGAGTGCAAATTATTAACAATGTGGAAAGTATCACCATCAATTATGAAATGATTATTTGTAACATTGTGCATGTCCTTATTTAGGATTATGCACCATGGATGTAATTCATTTTCCATAACTAAAACCTTATTATTGCATACTAAACTTGTTGTGGCCATGTAATCATGGCATTCATATACTTTTACATTGAAAACCTTATCATCAAACATATTAATACCAGTTTGGTATAGCGAACATAATTTATTCATTATGTTATTTGGATCTTTGTGATCATCAACTTGGGATAAAACCTATTTACACTCCTTACCATCAATTTTTTCTAGGATTATACAAGACATCAAACCATTATCATGTAGTAACTCATTTTATACATCACACACTTGGTTGTCTCTATCATAATGGATGTAAGAATAAATACTAAGTTTGAAAGTGAATTCATCAACTCTTGATTATACTCTTTTATCATATGAACCAACCATAAAATATACATAAGCATTTACATCATTAAATTTGAGACCCACTTAACACCATCGGTTTGATCTCATTCCATATTCATTTCCTTAGCTTCTTTGACCCAACAATTAATCTCCTTAAAAATTAAGGTTGTGTTAACCCCATGAATCACTTCATTAGTGTTGATACATTTTAAATATGTCAAGGTCTAATGGGACATATTTGATTTAAAAAACACTGATGCTAGGTTTCAAGTCTTAAAGTCATTACATATCTCATCCATAACAATTGATCAAAGTTTTTTCAGTAATTTATCCAAGTACACAATTATGTCTGCCATTGTAGAGATTTCATTATAATTATTACTTATGTAGTACCCCATTGTACTAATCACATATTTTTAATCCACTTCGTCAACATATCTCCTAAAAAACCATGATCCTTCCTCCATAAACAAGTCTTTTCTCTCCATCATTTGATGATAATACCATCCCAACACTTGTTTTAGGTTCATAAAGCCTTTCCTTGATCATATTTTTTGTGACTTTTCTATTTTTCATTTTATTCAATTGATTCAAGTACATTTTTTCATCACATGTGACATTGGATTGACTACCTTAAATTTTCACTGAATGTTAAACAAGTTAAGTAATAGGATTTTCTTGACTAGCATAATTTGTACTCACATTGTTACATCTAAATGTGCATCAATTATATCTTTATCTGCATCTTGAATAAATAAAATTTGACAACCAACTTGATTGAGAGAAATACCCAGGTTTTTATTTTGATGACCTACCATGTGGAATTGAGTTCAATGACCTACCATGAAGGGAGTTTGATGACTTGCAATGTTGAATGGAGTTTGATGTCCTACTATGAAGGAGTTTGTTGGCCTACCATGTTGATGAATGGATTTTGGTGTGCTTCCCTCATGAAGGGATTTTAATGGCATGCCATACTGAATGGATTTTGAGTGAAATCAATCAGATTTAAGAGTCACAATTAGGGTGTTGAGAAACACTTCCAACTACTATATTGAAATTTGTTTATGATGGTGGATTTATAAAATTAGTAGCCAAGTTATTTTGATGAACATTATTTTCTTATTGATAGGAAACACGAAAACCATGGGAAACAAAAACACCACATATAACATTTATTTTTAATCAAATTTGAGTGTATTCTAGTTGAATATTACTTTGTGATAATATGAGAAGATGAACAAATTTGGCCCTAGCTCTTCCTCTTCTTTGCAAAGGAATATGTGATGCTTGTTCGTTTGTAAAATCTTCTATTATATAGAAACTAAGGAGAATAAATTAAACCCAATTGTAAGAGAATATAAATAAAAAATATATGAATGGCAAGGTAATTCAAAGAAATAAAATAAAATAATAATGTGTTTTTATTAGTTCACAAGAAAACATAAATGATAGTGATCTTGTATCAATTGATAGATGAACATAAAGACAATTTTATTGGTGTGTTTTTATATTATATAATCAATGAACACAAATGAAAGTGTACTTATATTATCCAATTGGATAACATAAATGATAATGTACTTGTATTATCCTACCAATAAACATAACTAAGAGTGTGATTATATTATCCTACCGACGAACATAAATAACAATGTGCTTGCATTAGATGAGTGATTGACATAAATGATAACATTTTTTTTGAAACTCATCCAAAAAATAAATATGTAAAAAAAAAAATTTGGTAAGAGGGCTTCACAACATTTACCAACAAATATATATTAATTATGTGGAATGAGGGACCTATGTTATGACCCTACCTGTTTGATGCAATCTAATTGTTATATGAGACATTGATATTAGCCTGATGCTTGATCTTAGATAACTACTTATTATAAATATGATTATGTTGCAAATATAATGTTTTAGTATCTTATTAGTAATTATAATTTAGGGTCATTATTGCTATATATGATTATGCTTGATTAAGTTATATCATACTTCTATTTTTTAGAATATTATTATTATTAAAATAATATCTCATGTAAATACTATTGATGTATTTTCTTGGTGAATGTATGAACCTGGATAATGAGCTAGGCTCAGTGGTTACTTTGATAATAGAATAAAGCAAAAATGAGATCTATAGATAGTTAAAAAAGACTTTGATAGGTAAAAATGTTGAAATAAGGATTCTAAGCCACTATTTAGTCATGAGTTTTTTGTATCATTGTTAAATTCACTCCATCATTGTCTCTTTTGATCTTGTGTGTTGTTGTCTTAGATTATGTCTTTGTTATGGTATTATGTGAGATTTAGTTTATTGAATGTCTTTGTTATGGTATTATACGATATTTAGTTTATTGACCTTATTTATGTGATAATTTTATATTTTAAAGTCATCGAGTTATTGAGTGTGATTATTTATGTCTTGAATGATCATCTTGGTTGTCATTTTACTCTTTGACTATGAATGTATTCAATTATAACTCAAAGATGTTTAGTGCTCCCTGTAATTTGCTTGTACCTTTTGAGACTATACTTCTTACTAATTTCATGGGATTTGGTTATTGTATGTTTAGAGCCATGATGATATAAATCCACCTTTTAATCTTGCATGGGACCTTGGCTAGGACTGATCACCACCATCGTGGTTTCAATTAATCTAATGCATGACGACTTAGGTTGACATTGTTTATGTTTTTTGGTAATTATGGCCCAAAAATATGCACTTGATTATTATTTTGGGGAAGGATGGTGGATGCTTGGTTATTGGGGTTGACATTTTAGTATGATTTTGGCCATGATGACACAAAATCTGAAGTCTCTCTCTCCTCAAGTGTTACCTGGAAATGTGGCAACTTGTGTTGTTTTTATATGGACTCAAATTTCTTAGGGTAGGGCTATCATTTTAGGGGAGAGATAGATGGGGTTGGAGGCCAAGCTTGGACAAACATCCATTTTTTCTTCTCCATGATGCTAAGAGCTGGTAAGTAAGTTTTTTTGGTATTTAGTCATGCAAGTCAATTTGGGGGTGATTTTTAGGGGATAACAAATAATGAAGTTTTGGAAGGGCATTACGACCATGTTATGAAGTTGTGAGGCTTATTAACAAGCATGTAATGTCAAGAAATAAAATACTATCTATCTTGATTGGTAGGATTTTATATATCCCATATTATTATGGGAACCTTAGTGATTTTGTTTTTAAAATAAATGGTTGTATATTTTATGGGGAAGCAAGTAGGGTTTGAGTAAAATGGTTGTTTGAAATGAACTGAGGTTTGTGTGGGGGTTATTACTTTACTTGTATTTTGATTAGAATTGCCTTAGTTTTCAACCCTACAAAGGGTAATATGCTCCCTCTAATTATTGTTCCCTATCAAATAAAAAAATTGTAGAACTATGGGCCACATTTATTTTTTAGGGAACTTTTATATTGATGGGAACTACATTATGGGTTCATGATGAAGTTAAAAGACTTCATGATGACCCCATAAATGGATTAAATCAATTATAATATTATTCAAATTTCTTTATGGATTCTATTCGATTGATTAATTTGATGCACATAATTGATATGAGGAAATTAGGGAAATTAATGCTTGGGTCAGTTGTGTGGGCATAACCTTTTTTAATTAGAACTATTCTGATTCGGGCAACAATTCAGGTGACAATTCAGGGGATGGGTCTACCCCAATTGATGATGGAACTTTCGAGAGCCATAACTTTCGCATCGTAGCTCCAATTAACTCACCATTTGAAACATTAGAAAGCTGAGAATGAGAAGAACACAATGAGATGGCATGGATCTTTGATTAATGAAGTTTGACCCCATAAAACCCAATGAAAGTGCCCAAAATTTTAAGTTTAGTAGCGAAGTCTAAAAATAGTAAGTTTCTAAAAATATTAATTCCTTGAATTCTGTATTGTTGTAAATTGTGGAAGTCAAACCAATTAATCTCCCTTAAGATTGGTGACCTTCCACATCCTCCCCCCACCTTCAAAACATGTATAAATGAAGATGTAATCCAAAATGGAAATCAAACATCTCTTCTCAAAGATAAGCATATGTTTGGGTCTGTAAATTTTATCAATAAAACATCTCTTCTTAGAGGTAGCATTACTTGGATTGTCTTGTTCTAATTTCTTAAATTAGCTTTTAACCAAAGCTTTTGAGTTTTGGATCAGTGGTACCAGAGCGGTTTGTCTTTAGAGTGTATGATCTTGAGGATGAGGTCAGATTACAAGAAGCTTGGGTGAAAAATAGAACCAGTAGACTATCCACCTATTCACTCCAAATGACTTTAAGTGGCAGACAACACCGAGACATCTAATCCTTTCAAGGAAATGGTGAATGAAGCCCTTCAACAATAGCAAGAATAGATGCTACAACAATTCACTCAAATTCTCCAACAAATCTCAATGGGAAATTTTGGCTCCTTATCCGTACCCCCATGTCCTTTCAGTTCCCTAACAACCTTCAAAGTTTAGGTGAATTTTGATATCCCTACATTGGAAGGCAAAACCAATGATGATGTAGTAGAAAATTGGTTAGATCAATTATCATCTTATTTTTCTATAAATAAATTCACTGATAAAGAAAAGATCACTTTTGCTCTTTTAAAAGCATCATTGCCTGTAAAAAATTGGTGGGAAGTGTACAAAAAGAGATTCAGGCAGATGATATTGGCCTTGAGATAGAACCTACTTGGGATTATTTCATAGAAGATCTAAAGGAAGAATACTACCCCATTGGAGCATATGACGATCTATAGATAGAGTGGAAAAAAATTTGCCAAGGTAAGGAACAATCTGTTTAAGATTACACTGACATTTTTCATTCTCTATTTGTAAGATTGGGCATCAAAGAAAGTGAGAAACACAAGGTTCTCAAATGCTATGGTGGACTACAATGGTACATATGGGGAGAAATGGAACTCTTCAATTTGTAAACCCTTGGTGAAGCATACAAGTTCATAGTAAAGATTAAGCAGAAGCATGGAAGAATGAATACGAAGAGTCAACCTTCAAAATGGAAAAGTGACAAAGAAGGTCAAACATGAGGCCAAAATTGGAAGCAAAAGGAAGGAAAGATTGGGAAGTGGTGTGATTATCACAAATATGGAACTCAATCCAAAGAAGAATGTTGATCCATCAAGTCCCTGATTTCTGAGTCACAATCCTCAACATCTACTGCTCTACCTTATATAGACCCTACAGTCAAAGAGGTTAAAGAAGAGATTATAGATGTTGAGCCTAAAGCCATTTTTGCTTCATCATAAACCCATGAGGAGAGGCTAGATGATAAGGAAAGGTTGTTTCACTCTAAATTATGGGTGAAAGGTAAGCCTCTACATTCAATTCTTGATAGTATAAGTCAAAAGAATTTAATCTCTGCTAATGTTTTGAAAAGCCTAAATCTATCCATGAAGCCTCACCTAAAGCCATATAGTATTGGATGGTTGAGTCTAGGGAGAAACCTCTGTGTCACCCACCAATGTCTTCTCTCATATACAATAAAACCTTTCCAAGATGAGGTCTTATGTGATGTGGTTAATCTAGATATTTGTGATGTACTCTTTGGTTAGCCATTCATGTCTAATTGACATGGCATCTATGAATCAAAAAATAAAAGGATTAATCTCACTCTTGGAATATGGCACTACAAGGTACTAGAGGTACCACCTTCTACATCTGTCTCTCTGATTAGTGTTAAGAAATTTGTTCTCATGGTGGTCAAGCCACAAGAATCCAAAAGGGCTGATGTTGCAGCCCTGACTACACAAACAATATAACAACAAAAGCAAATAGATACTAAGCTAAAGAAGTTCATGGCCTTCCATCCATAGACTGATGGTCAGATAGAAATGGTGAACAATCAAGCCCTGCATAGTTCCATAAATCACAGTCCATTCCAAGTTTGCATCAGGAATCAAATCAAAGTACAACTACCACACTTGATGACAAATATTGATGCAATGGGGACCAGTTCTTCTCAAGGAGGGATGAGTGATTTGGGCAATAATTCAAGTGACAATTTAGGTGACGGGTCTACCCCAATTGATGATGGAACTTCTGAGAGCCATAACTTTTGCACCATAACTCCAATTGACTCATCGTTTAAACTGTTGGAAAACTAAGAATGAGGAGAACATGGTGAGATGGCATGGATATTTTATATATGAAGTTTTATACCTAAAAACCCAATGGAATTTACCCAAATATCAATTTTAGTAGTGCAATATAAAAATAGTAAGTTTCTAAAAATAGTAATTCCTTGAATTCTGTATTGTTGTAAATCATGGAAGTCAAACGAACTCATCTCCCTAGAGATTGGTGACCTTCCACATCCTCCCCCCACCTTCAAAACATGTATAAATGAATATGTAACTTGAAATGGAAATCAGACATCTCTTCTCAGAGATAAGCATATGTTTGGGTCTATAAATTTTATCAATAAAATATCTCTTCTCAGAGATAACATTATTTAAATTGTCTTGTTCTGGTTTCTTAAATTATCTTTCAACCAAATATTTTGAGTTTTAGATAATATTCTTTAGAATAAATTATGTGGAAACAATAGTGTTGGTTGTGTATTATATTTTTGAAATATTCACTATAATTATAGGGGTCTCCTTAAATCGATCTAGTGGTGTTTTAAATTGACCTAGCTGAGTAGAGCAGGAAAATCTACGTAGTATGTTTCAATTGTATGCATAGATCAAATTTATCTTGGTGTAAATACCATTTGGTTGAACTTATAACTCCCTGAGGGATTTTTCAAATACTTCCATCATTTATTGTATCCATTTTAAATTTATTAGGTTTGGGTTTAATTCACCTATAGGATGAATTATAGTATTTTGGCTTTAACCTTTTTGAGGGGTAGATTTGATGTCTTATCCATTAAAACCATTTCTAAAAAAAACCTTGTATAAATTTGGGTTATGTTTATTTCAGTATGACTTGATTATTTTTATTAAGGGCATATTGGGTTATGTAAAAAAATTTATGGGATGAGGGATGTATTTAGTATTCAATGAAAGTGAATAATGAGGTGCACCCCTTTTTGGCCATCACTATTAGTAAAGTTATTGATTGATTTTCATTAGGGGAGATTGTTTAAGCTAATGACCAAATTTGGATTGTTATCATTTTTCATTGTGTATCTTGCATGTTAATTTAAATCTATCATTTAATTGATTAATGGTCGATAACCTATCCTTGATGTTATTCTTGGGTTATAAATCATATAGACTCTCTTGGTGGCTGAATATAGTTATTTACTTTTGTCTTATATGAAACCAAGATGATGATAATCAATTTAGATTCATTATAAACATTCTCTTCCTATTGGTAATAGCCTCTTGCTAGGGTTAAATCACTTGTACTTATTCCAACTGAGGCATTTTGAGATTATAGATTCGAATCAATTTTGATTGGTTTCTATCAACCTCTCATAAATGCCAATAGGGTATTTTGAGCAGTGAATGGTTTATGATTTGATTAACACTCTTTTGGTGACCCTTTAATGTTAGGATTGATTTCAAAATTTTTATTACTTGTTTATCTTGTGCATGAATCAAATTGGTAGATTAGAATCCTTATTGCGTATTTAATCTCCTTGCTTACCCTACTATTGAATCCACCATCCAAATGATGGATGGGGAGAAGAGGGACACCATATGGATGGGCACATTAGACTACACATATGGGGTTGAATTCTTATAGTTGATGTAATTCTCACTCCTATATTCTTGTAATGGTGACACTTCTTGTGGATGTTCTTGGACTAGATTTATGTAGTCTTTCATATTATAATGATTTTATTTAGCTATTCTTGAGATTGTAATTATATATATCTTATGCAATCAATGTTGGTTGCTAGTTATTTAATTATCTAGTATAATTTTATACATGTACCTTGAGTTATTTAGCTATTATTGAAATGATTATTAATGGGTTGCATTATATATTGGTTGATGCTATGGAAACATAGATTTATATATTTTGATATGAGAATTATACTTGACTGCTATGCTCTTATAGAGGTTGATGGTATTGTGAAACCATGTTTAGATACATGTCAATTTGTCCAAAAATAATATTTATGTTGGATGTTATTTATGATAGTAGGCCTCTATGTGTATATGCTAAATTACACACTCCTTGATAGCATTGCAGTGATACGTGAACTAGTCAGAAGGATTATTCGATGTGAGTTGATGATTTTAACTAATTAGAATATATATTGGATGTAGTATAGAAACCCTACAACCAGGTTATGCATTTCATGTATCTCATCATGAGCAAGAAAATTAATGTAAAACTATTATGGGTTATTCTAAATCTTGATGATGAATCAAATTATATTGAATCCAACAAAGTATTACAAGGATGATCTGCATATTTATATAGGAATATGAGCTTGTAACAGCTCCTAAAAAATAAGATAGATAAAAATAATTGAATTAAATATCTCCCAAATATTACATGAGAGTAACAAAATACCATGATTAAAATATTTTTAAGATTAACTAACCTAAATAAACCAACAAACTATCTATGGTAAATAACTATACTAATTACTAAATACAAATAAATATGAGCAATTAAATTTATTTATTTATAATTATGAATTAATCACCCTAACATTCCCCCCTTAATTTAGAATTGTCTCAAGTGAATGGGAGAGAAATTATATGAATGCCTCAAATTTTTCTTGCATAAGTGCTTTGGTAAAAACATCTACATGTTGATTTGTCCGGCAATACTAGAGCTAGATGTTGTTGTTTTGAACATGTTCACAGATGAAATGAACTTGCACCTCAATGTGTTTAATGTGTTCATGAAAAAATAGATTGTGGACAAGCTTCACTACTCCTTCATTGTCTACATGAAGAATTGTTGGTTGATTTTATGGTAATCCATATCCTTCAAGTGTACATCTGAGCTAAATTGCTTCATAAACAGCTCCTCTTATGGCATTATATTCTAATTCTATGGAGGATATTAAAACACAATTTTGCTTCTTAATCCCCCATGATATCGATCTAGATCCCAAAAGGAATACAAATCCTAAAGTGGATTTCCTATCATCAATGTTACTTGCATGATCTAAGTTTGAGTATATTGTTAAGAAAAAGTTATCATTCTTCCTTTATTCAAGGCAAAATCCATAGTTCCTTTGATGTACCTCAATACTCACTTTGCTACTTTCCTGTGACTGATCTTAGGCTCTTCCACAAACATTGAGAGATAACTGATAGTATAATTGATGTCTGGCCTAGTATAGGTTAGGTGAATGGGACTCCCCATCAACTACTGATATATAGTTGCATTTACTTTTGGTGATAGATCTACTTTAGATAATTGAAGTTTTGTCTCCATAGGTGTGGTAAATGGTTTGCTATCCATCATTTGAAATTTATCAAGCATTGTCCTAGCATATTTGAGCTAAGATATAAAAATGTGATTTTCTCTTTACCAAAATTTTAAGCCAATATAATAGTACAAAAGCTCAAGATATGTCATGTTGAATGATCAATTTAGATCTTTCTTTGTTTATTTAATCATCTTCACTGAACTACTAGTGATGACTGGATCATCGACATATTCAACAATAATTACTGTCCCCCTTACTATTTGAGGTATAGATTTAGATCTTATGGACTCCTTTTGAATCCATGTTTCAAGAGATACTCATCAATTTTGATAGACCATGCCTTGGGAGCCTATTTAAGACCATATAGTGATTTAAAAAGTCTACAAACTTTATCTTCTTTTTTAGATTTGACAAAAACTTCTAGTTGAGTCATGTAGACTTCTTCTTGTAAGTTCCCATTAAGGAAGGAACTTTTCACATCCATTTGATGGAATTTCTAACCAAACTATGTGGCTAGAGTAAAAATCATTCTGATTGTTTTGATCTTTTATGTGGGAGTAAATGTCTCCTCTTAGTTAATGCCTTCTTTCTGAGCATACCCCTTCACAATCAATCTTTCTTTGTTCTTGTCAAGACTTCCATCTGCTTTGACTTCATCTTGAAGATCCATTTACATCCAATTGGATTCTTCCATGGTGGAAGATCTATATGCTACCATGTTTTATTTTTCATTAATGAATTATATTCTGTATCCATGACATCTTTCCAAGGTTTCAACTATAGGGCTTCCTAAACTGTAGAGGGCTCAACATATTCAACAACTATACTAATTAAGGCCAAATTAACCTCACTACAAGTCATAATATGAGTCCTTAGTCTAGTGGTGGATGTGTTTGGAATACCATCCAAATTTATATCTTTGAGTGTATTTGTATACCATTTAGGCATACATTGAATAGTTATTGTGGGTCATGGAGTTGTACCATTATTCCCATCGTCATTACTATATTAATCTAAGAGATTACCATCTTCTATATTTTATATGGGATCAATTTGTTTATCAGGTGCACTTGTAGAAGGAACTAATACTTCTTTCTTTTCAAGGAATTTAACATCCTTGGTGGTCTAGATTTGTCTAGTTTTTGGATCCATGAGTCTATAAGCAAGTGCTTCTTCACTATACCCCAAATAACACATATTTTTTAGCTTTCATATCAATCTTAGTCCATTATATTTTGGGAATATACATACTTTCTTGACATATAGAAACCTGAAGATTTGTTATAGATAGATTTTTACTTGACTAGGCTTTATGTAGAGTTAATCCATCGAGAGCTATAGTGGGTACTCTATTGAGTATATATACGATAATTTTGGTAGCTTATACCCAAAATGAATTTGTCAAGCCTAAATCATGTATCATACATCAAACCATTTATATAATAGTATGATTCCTTCATTCAATAACTAAATTTTTATATGGTGTATGTGGAGGTGCCATTTAACGATGAATTTCATTTGCTTGTAGAAAATGTTTAAACTCATTACCGATGAATACCCCCCCATGATCTATATGGAGAGTCTTGATTTATCAACTAGATTCATTTTCAATAGCCACTTTAAAATTATTGAAAGTTTTAAAGGCTTGACCCTTTATTTTCAAATAGTAGATCCACATTTTATAGAATATTCATCAACAAAGAGCATAAAGTACTTAAATCTAGAATGGCTACGTGCCATTGGTCCACACAGATCTATGTGAAACAGATCAAGTATACCATTGGATCTATAGGTACTTTTATGAAATGGAAATTTATGTTGATTTCTTGATAAGAAATCATGACATTTGTATGTACCCTTTTTAAGAGGTGGTATGCCTATTACCATGTTTTTATGGTGGATTGTGTCTAGATATTGAAAATTGATGTGGCTAGATATTTTGTGCCATAGTTGTGTCAAGTCTATGTCCTTTTATATGAGTGCTTGATTATTTTTCTAAAATAAATCAAGCTAAAACATATGGTTCACAATGGATTCTTGTGAAACAATTTTGGAGTTTTTATATTTATCTCTAATAAAACACAATTTTGCTCCAAATTTATAGTCAAAGTCAAACTTTAAATTATGGTCTAAGAGTTGACTTAATGATAATAAGTTTTTGGTTAATCCAATTAAATAGAGAATATCTATGATTTTACATGTTTGCATGCCTAGGGGTAAGGCAATGTCTCCAATTCCTTGAACACTGTAGGAGGTATCATCACCCAAAAAAACTTGATTTTTATTGGATGTGTCCTTCAAAGTGAAAAAGCAATATTTTATACCTATCATGTGTTAGGTTGCACCTGAGTCAACATACCATATATTAATTTGTGATGTAGATTCAACATCGATATTTGAAGAGTACAGGTAGTCATCTTCCTCATCATGTTCTTCCTGTTCAACAATATTGCCTTATTGTTTTGATTTCTTCTACCAAATCCCCTTTTTATGTCCTTATGGATTGATGAATAAGCCAAGCGATGATTGTTGGTTAGTGAAATTATAACCACTATAATATCCTTTTTCTAAAGGTATTGTACCAACAATATTTTAGGTCTTATCCTTGAAAAAACGTAAATGATACAATATTTTTGTGACTCTCCTCCTTATGAATTTTGCTTTAAATTATGTTTTGATGAAGATTTGATTGGTTTATTTCCCTTATATTGATGAGAAGCACAAACATGTTCTTCTTATTTTTCATGAGTATTGAAGGACTCTTCCTATTGCAACATATTCACCAGTTTTTCAAAACTTAGTTTCTGTTCTGTGGTAGTCAAAGTGGTCACAAAAATCCTGTATGAGGGTGGTAGTGCTCTCAAGAGAATAGGTACAAGAGAGTCATCTTAAAATGTCTCACCCAAGGATTGAAGTGATGCCCTTAATGTTGTAACATGTCTTAAAAAGGTCTCTACTATTTATCCTGATCTCAATTTGAGATAGTGGAGTTAACTTTGCAAATACAAAATTGTGCTCTCATTTTTGGCCTTGTATATAGTTTGGAGATTATCCCAAGCTTCCTTAGCTATTTTGGCTTTAGAGATGTGTGGGTAAAATTCATCTAATACTCTAAACATGATTATCAACGTATTCTTTTGATTGGCTTTGTCAAATTTATGTTGATGATCAATATCTATTGCATGTCAGGTATAAGATCCATCTACTACAGACCAAATTTATTCAACCTCTAGTTGAGTTATGATATTTGTATTTTAATCAGAGTAGTTGTCACCTTTGATTAACTGTGAATCTGGAAGAAATAATTTTGAAGCCTGTATAGCCATTATCAAAATTGTGGGTGATGGATTGGTTCCTTATCACTCCAAGTATACACGTCTCCCTTTCTATATACTATCAAACTGATATACCTGATCTTTATTTATATACACCCTTACTTTATACCCATCGGTATGGATAATATGCTTTCTATTTTTGTATACCTGATGGTATGGAAAAGAGGCATAAATGTAAAGAAAAGAATATGATACTTGGTACTTAGACAGTACTGAAAAGGGTTCATCTAATCACTAACACCCGCTTAGATGGATTTATATACATGCATGCATAACATTGCTATATACCTAAAAATGCCACCAATCAAGATTTATGCCCTTCGATTGTAACAAATGGGTAAATGAAGGGAAGGCTATGAATGAATTTGCCTTATTTCTCTTTGATGATTTAAAGGGATGATATCAAGATGTTGTTGTTGCATCTATGTTAGGTTGTGTATGTAATAACTCAAGTGCGATGACATTAACCATAAACATGAGTCAAAGGCACAACTATGACTAAACACTACATCAAGTTTGAAAAACTCATGATTTTATGAAATATAATTATAATTTTTTATAATACACAAAATAAATTTACAATGCTTTGAAAAAAATAAAAATTCACTTTTCTCTTTTTTTCTCATTTTTGAGCTCTTTGGCCTCTTTTTGGAATATATATATATATATATATATATATATATATATATGTATATATATATGTATATATATATATATGTATATATATATATATGTATATATATATATATATAATGTATATATATATATGTATATGTATATGTATATATATATATATGTATATGTATGTATATATATATATATGTATATATATATATATATGTATATATATATGTATGTATATATGTATATATGTATGTATATATGTATATATATATATATATGTATATATGTATATATATATATATATATATGTATATGTATATGTATATGTATATATATGTATATGTATATGTATATATATATATATATATGTATATATATATATATATGTATATATATGTATATATATATATATATATGTATATATATGTGTATATATATATATATGTATATATATGTGTATATATGTATATATATGTGTATATATGTATATATATGTATATATATATATATATATATATATATATATATATATATATATATATATATTACTTTTACCACTAATTTAGTTAGTTATAACTAAAATTAGTGGATTACTAAATTTGGAAGGTTGCTAAAATTTTCACTAAAAGATTGGTTTTAGGGGATTTGAACCTCCCACCTATCCTCTACCAAAAAGTCTCCCCACCAACTCGTCTATGCATCATTTCAAAAACATAAAGGACTAATTGATATTTAAAGGCATAAAATTTTGATTTGATTTTAAAACCACCCTCCCACCTAATACCATGTTTTTCCAAATAAGTGGTTTTAAGTAAAAATTATAGCAAAAAAATTATTTTTTAGGTAGTTTTGAGAAATAAATAGGTAGTTTTGGGTAAATAACAAGTGGTTTTGAGAATTTATCAAGTAGTTTATGGATTTAAAAGCTGGGTGCTTTGGTTTTAATCTAATAGCTTGTAAACTATAGATTTGAAATTATAAACTCAAAATAAATTAGACCAACCTCTTTATTTATTTTTAGCACTGCCTTTGTTTGGATTTGGAACGCCACTATAATATTAAATCTTTATGAAATGAAACTCCAATGCAACCTATGTGAAATGTTGCTCCACTTTTATGCTATAGATGCCATGCCTTCTCCACTATGGATGCCATTAGATACTAGTGAATTACTATGTCCAATTCAATGCCAAAGAATAGATCAATGCATTATATATGTAGTTCTTTATTATTTTTAAAAATCTAAGCTTTCAATTTTTACATATATTTTTAAATGTTGCTTTGTTTTTATCACACGTATGGATTTTATAATGGATATGGATGCCAAAGAAGTGTATGGAATATGGATGCCTTATATAAATATGCATTTCTCCTACATCTTGGCTTTGACTCCTCTTTTTTTAAATACTTCTTCAATGCTTTTTGTCAATGGTTTCCACCAATCCTCCAAAGCTAATTTCCAATGATAGAAATAAATGGGTAGTGAATTATAATATCACTACCTTTGTGGTTTCTGTGGCCATTTGTTTCCTTCTACTACTTCTTTATAGGAAACTTTCCTTCTATGTAGCTTCTGCTACTTCTTCTACAAATGTCCATAGAAGTGCATGGGTTTCTCTAGGATTCTTCACAGGGTCAGAATTGTAGAGCTCTAATAATAGATCTTGAGGATGAATTAAATTATATTAAATCCAATAGAGTATTACAAAGTTGAGCTACATATTTATATAAGAATATGAGCTTGTAATAGCTCCTAAAAAATAGGAGAGATAAAAAAATTAAATTGAATATCTCCCATATATCATTATTTTCACTTGGATATGCACCATTTGAGGATATGCCAAGGCTCTCCTCATCCAAGTGGCACAATATAATCACTTCTAGGCTTGTGGGTAGCCTAAGGGATGAGGTGAGTCTCTAGATAGGGCTAGCTCCCTTGATGTACCATTTAGTATTGCAACTAAGACTAACTTTGGGGGGTGAAAAGGGAGAAAGAAACTAAAATCAAAGCTAAGCTAAAGGAGGTGATACACCAAATTGAATAATGACATATAACCATATTCATATTACACTTGAGATCAAGCAACAAACCAAACATACACTTTCCCAATCTACAACTTCTCACATCAATGTTACATTGTGAGGTCAAGATGAATATCTAGGATAGGAGGACTAGACAAGAGTCCTTGCATGGAACCGATGAAGAGATAAAATAAATTAATACTTGACATATCCAAATAACACTTCACATTCCATACAAGAAGAAGTTATATAATTGCAAATATGTTGCAAGAATGAGCTAACATGCTAAGGAAACAAGAGTGTCACTTCAGCAAAATCAAACATTCAAGCACACACACTAAGTACAGTCATGGAAGAGGTAACACTTAGTAATTTTATTGATCAAAATTTATAAAAATTTAGGGGGATTTTACATACTTAGGTAGATCATCTAATACAATACCAAAATGGCCAACTCTTATAGAGTTTGAGAGAGTTTGAGAGAGAGAGTTTGAGAGAGAGAGAGAGAGAGAGAGAGAGAGAGAGAGAGAGAGAGAGAGAGAGAGAGAGATGAGAGAGAGAGAGAGAGAGAGAGAGAGAGAGAGAGAGAGAGAGAGAGAGAGAGAGAGAGAGAGAGAGAGAGAAGTCCATAGGTCAAAAGGACACTTGTAAAACTAATTCAAGGAGTTAATTATGCATGTGAGAAAGACATGGGACAAACCATGAAGGTTATGGAGCAATAAGTGTCAATCCAAGTCATCAAAGTTATGTAAAGTGGCCTAAAACTCCTTTTCTTGCATAGACAAATAACTTCATGATTAGGCTTGTTTGAGTGAATTTAAACTTATCAAGGGCATGTTAAATTATTATAATGGAAGGGGAGGATCTCAAACATTTATCTTTAAGAATTTTTTTCATGCCTGGTCTTCTAAAATCACCTACACTCTAGGAAACCTTCTTCTCATGCACCTTGTACACTTGTCTTCAAATTTTGATTTATTTGTTCATTAAATTCCATAAAATTTAGTTTTTTACATGTTTTAAGACCCACCATGGAATTTTGATCATCATTAAATATTTAAAATCACTCCACTTGAAGTTTTTCATCTTCTTCACTAGTTTGCACATTAGGCTAGTTTTAACTGGCTGAGTCGCATGAATTATTTTATACACTTAAGAAAATTTTAAAGGAATTAAAATTAAATGAGAATTTATATTAAGTCTCAATATTTCCATCCATGTATCTTTCATCTCTTGAAACTTCCTACAACTTGAAAAACACATAAAACAGTGAGAAAAAGCCTATTCTACCTCTATCCATACAATTCCATAAAAATAATCATGGTGTAAAGTAGCCTGAGGGGGTTCTATCCAATATATAATATATATTTAAGTCAAAATGTGTCTTTAGATTAGATTTCAATCTCCATTTTTAAAAAACTGGTTCCTTCAAGGGTTTTGTAAGGGGTTTATACCTATTTTTGGTCTTAAGGATGATTCATAAAACCCTGAAATCGAAGTTGCCAAAAAATTCCACAAAAGTGATCTTATGGGACCTTTATGACCACCCTAAACTTATTTTTCCACCATGAAAACCTTTATGGGATATGTGAGCATTTGAGTGTGCTTATTCGAGCTTGTTCTTGCTCCTTTTACATGCTTATGAGAGTTTTGGGCTCAAGAATGGATTATTTGATGTTTTTCTACCTCTAAAAGATTAAAAGCCCTCTAATAATGTCACAAAAACATGTTACAAGTCATTTATATTCTTAATTTATGCTAAAAATGTAAATAGTTACTCATTTGGGTATAGGCTTCACCATGCCTAATAGGACTGGGTTATTCATTGAGGTTCAAAATGAGATTTTATAAGTTACCCTATCTATTTAAAGTTTTAATATCTCCAATTTAACCTAAAAAACACTTAAAAATTAGTTTTAATGTACATTTCATACTAGAATAGTGAATGACCCCATTTGGCCATGGTCTAGACCTTACATCATAAGCCTGCCTGCAACCTTTTGGTGGTTTGGAACATATAATTGAGGTTAATTGAGATAAATAGGTTAAAAAACCCATTTTATGATCTGAATAATATGATCAAATTCATTTTTAATGTTCTCATCATGCCATAATGTGATCAACTCTTACTTTAGCCATTAGGCCTAGACCTTGCCTAGTAGGTTTGACTGTAAGTCTAAGGGTCTTGCGAATTTTGATTGGTTTAATTATTCATTTAAAGGTAAATAATTATTATAATAATATCTTACACATATAAAATTTATTATTACAAGGTCAATATAACCTTAAGCTCATCCCATTACCCTCTTTCCTTAAATCTGCTTGTTTAAGCACAAAGGGAAGTACCCCTTATCTAAGACAAAACATGGGGTACTTACCCCATTTTTATAGGGAAAAAAATTATTTAATGAGATTATATATTTATTAATTACATTATATACAAAAATTCAGCTCCTGGTTATTTCATATGACCCCCTCAAAACTTCAAAATCCAAGACTGGTTCCTAGGTAGAAGACTGTGTGTAGGAAATGTGAAAATGGATTGTGTTTGCATCTTTTTGGGATCTTATTTTCTTGATAATAAATAATTATAGTGTCTTAAATTTTTTATAATCATGGTGGGGATGTTTAAAACCTTTCACCACTTCACCTTACTACAAACCTTATCCCATCTTTGGATTCTTAAGGCTTTATGTCCAACCTGACCATACTCTACCATTTTCCTCCTTCAAATGTGACTCTATAGTTGTCTCTATAGGTTTAGGATTTAAATAAATTTTAAAAACTCCTTATAATACTTAAAATATAATTTTATATGTGTTTTAATTCACTTGTATCCTCTTTCAAGCATTTTAGCTTCTAAACAGTGTCATTTTCTATTTTGCTTGAGAAACCCTGTTTCTAACTCCTATAGGAGTTCATTCTCTCACCTGAGCCTTGTTCATGGTGAGTGACAGAGTTAAATACATTGATAAAACTATGATGAAATAATTTCAAATCTTCAAATAACCCAACTCTACTAAAACCTCAACTAGACCTTGCTTCTCAATCTGATGGCCTATTGACTGAGACCCCTAGCCTGACTACTACCTGTAGATGCATATGGTTCTAATCTAAGTTTGGGAGTGATGTTTGAGAGTTTTTAAGAAGAATAAGAATAATATAAATATTTTATCCACCCTATATTTTCTTTGGATGAGATTAAAACATCATCCAACCTCTTGTTTGAGTTACTAATCACCTTTTAGCTATAGGGGCCTGTATAGGAGCTAGTGTATGGACATGGTATGTGTTTAGGTTTTAGAGCATAGTATATCAATTACATTTATTAACTTAATTATTAAAGGAAAATATTTCAATTCATGAGGTATATAACATGTAAACCTATCTCATTCACTCCTTGAATTGCTAAAACCATTTTGTAACTCAAACCCTGTAGAGTCTACTTTAGGTTCTTAGTGCATTTCTAAGCAACTTTAAGCCCTTTCAATTTCACCTTCAACTCAATTTAAAACTCTCATATTTGGCATGGTTCATCTCTATGCTAAGGGATACAAAAAAAGACAATTATATGCATCAAACATCTCTATAGCCTTGTTATATGCCATTTTTAAAAAGCTCATGGGCCATTATTTTACCTTTTTAGGGACAGGGGACCAAACACAGTCTATTACCCCTTTTAAGTTGGTTTAAAATTTTAATTTGAAACTTGACACATAAAAAGAGTGTAATATATCCACCCCAACATGCTAGTACCTTAGGGAAGATTTAAACATGTTTTAATGATTCAAAACAAGACTCTTTAACTCTCTACCAAGGTAAAAAATATAGGTGATTATTGTCAAATATAGGAAACAAAATGAAAATGGATAATATGAATGATTATGACCACTTATAGGCTTCCTAAATATTTTAAAGTGTAGTATTGGAACTTTAAAAAATTGATATACCATTCAAACTCCCATTTTGACTCTGACCTCATCCTAAAAGGCTCATGTAGATGACTACTTAGGTTAATATAGACAACAAGCATGAAATGTTCTATATATTCAAGATATTTGCCCTTAAAGTTCATAAATTATCACTTAAAATTACAACATGAATCTTACCTAAATTTACAAGACTTGAATCAAGTCAATATAGCCTGATTTAATGTAAAACTTTTTGCAAACACCTGTGGATGAGCATGTTAATGGTAGATTTGAGGAATGTGAGCATTATGCTTGAAAACCATGGAAATTAATTTAGAAAGGGATTAAATGTGAAGAGTGTATTAATAGGATATTTAAATCATATTAATGACATCAACAAAACCTCTTGAACTGATGATAAAGCATGAAGACTCCTAAAAAGGTGAAAACTACCCATAACACCAAATGGTGCATCCTCCTACAAAATGAGCTCATTAGACTATCCAAATACCTTTAAATTTGAAAAAAATCATGGGAATAATAAGGTCACATATCCAAAATCCTTTGGAAATAATCTTAGTAGCTAGTTTATATGGACTTCCTCATAATGAAGCAAAAACTTGTAGGGTTCATAGATTTGTAAGCAGATTTGGAGGCTCAAATTGTAAATGATAATTCATAAATAAAACTTTAAAAATATAAAAAATAATATATGAAATTAAGGTATCCTAGTGTACAAAAACCTCCCAAAATAGTTCTACCTAAAATCCCCTGTGGTGGCCGTACCAAATGCAGACCTACAAGTCACTCCTTTATGCCAAGAAGGATGAAAGAGAGATATAACGGTTGTGAGATAGAAATAAAACTTTAAAGTAATTAAAATCATGGATTTGAGTTAATTAATGTTTAAGGACATAACCTACCCTCTCCCACATGGCACACTTCCCAAGGAGGCTATACAAGTGCCCAAATCTTCCTTTTTCACTATAAAACTATCCTTTCTTCTACACAACCTACAATATTCAGTTAGTAACAATCATCAAAGACTTCCTAGGACACATGCCATATGAAATTAAAATTTTTAACTTGCACATTTCCCAATAAACTTGTATAATGCATTTAATGCACCTATTTGACCCCTTTAAATGACTCAAAATGATAAATGTCCTCAGGGAACTAATGACAAAAGTTATTATAACATCAATTGACATTAATTGACCTATAAAACACATTATAACAAGATATTAGAACCCCTATATACCTAGAAGACTAAGTTTTTGCCTATAGGTTCCCTAATTTAACTAAAAAGTCAAATTTGGTCAATAATTACATGAGAGTAACAAAATACCATGATTAAAAGATTGTTAAGATTAACTAACCTAAATAACCCAACAAACTATCTATTTTAATTAACCATACTAATTACTAATTACAAACAAATATGAGTAATAAAATAAAACTCATTTATTTATAATGGCGAATTAATCACCCTAACACTAAATTCTTATTGTATTTCATTGGTTACCTTATGGTTCTTTATGCTGAAATGGATATTTTAGTGGTGGAATCAACTCTCTTGTAGTGGGTAAATAATGTATGGATTCCCTTATACCCTAGCTGAGTCATAATGTTACTTAATAGTTGAGAAAGTTATTACTCTTGTTGAAGTTTTCTTTATGAAAATGTAAGGTCAATGTTAGAAAAGAACAAGATGGTTGACTTAATAGAATAATACTCATATGAGTTGCATATGTATAATTCCATTTTTGATAATTGGCATCTTCATAAAGGTATAGGCAGTGTTGTATTAAACAATATGAATACCATCTAATGCCATTATGTTTCAATTGATCAATAAGGAGATATGTTTTATGTCCTCTTCATTTTTAGAAGTTGTATTTATAACTGAGATCTTAATAATTATATTCATGCTTGTGTTGGAAATATTTATAATGATTTCATTGTATATGCTGAAAATGGACTAGCCACATAAACTATATGGGCTGATTTGTTTTTTGTCATTATTTTTTATTAACAAGAAAAAGGTAATAAAGTGCTTATTGGTTCCAAAAGTCTTGCCTAAGAACTTCAACAAAAGAGGAAAGTATAAATGTGATCAATGCATTAAGTTATTATACTAAATGAGTAAGTTAAGGATAAAAAATAAATGTATTTATTAGGACAAGTTGTAATACTTCTATGCATTGTTCCTCACATACTATTGTTGGCTCCAAATATTTCACCCAAAAAGAGAGTGTTCAATCCTCTTCCATATTTGGGAAATGTTGGAACATTTCTAGGCATGTGGGTATGCTTATAGAGGAAATGAACCACTAGATTTAAATTTCTAGTTCCCTGAATGTATCTCTATAAAACAACTTCTATCTAAACCAATTTTCTTGAAAGGAAAAGAGTTAGAGATTATATAAAAGGAAAACCTACTCTAAGAGTGGTGATACACCAATATTATCTTCCACATGAATATCATATTCTAGTGCATAATAAAAAAAAACACACAGACCATTCCCAAGCTCTAAGAATTTCTAACACAAGTATTTTAGTATAGAGGTGAGATGCATGAAATGACACAAGGTAAATGAAATGAAAGGCAAATTGCACATTCCAAGAATAGTTATACGTGTACAATAATTCAACACACTTGAAAACACTCTATATGACCTGTTAGACTAAGAAATTTTGCTCAGGCATGAAGGATAAAGGACAAAAGGATAGAAAATCATTACTTACTATCACTATACATCTCTTACACACCCAGATAATTATTCAAAAAAACTTGAAAGGAATAGACTGGTACCTAATTCTTAAAGGCAAAATGTGATATCAATCTAGTAGGGCTTCATCATATACTATATGGTTGTTTTTACAGTAGACCAAGGGCTATATTTATAGTAAAAAGGAAGTAAGAGGAGAAGGCCTTTGGCACCAGAAAGAGGAATCAATCTGTTAGGAGTCTCCATATTTAGCTACAAAAATCTTTGCCAATGATGCTCCTTTGAGCCATTTGATTAATACATGTCACTTCAAGTGGTTACAGAACTAGATTTCTCTCTCAAAGATGCTTTCTCAATGGTTTTACTAATAGAAATAAGATATTTTTGAGCTGAGTAATGGAATCAATCAGTTATGAAAATGAGAGTCCACTTTTTGTAAATTTGTCCTAATGCTAACAACTTCTCACTGGCTTGCTGAGGTGTGTAACAACATAGGGAAAGGCCACTTTCATTCTGTTTGGCCTTGGAAAGGTAACTTCCTAAAGTATATGTGTATGATTTCATGGCATTTATCAAAATGCTTTAAAAACTTGTTCCAACTTAACCAAATTGAATTCTCAAATCCTTCAAATATCCTCAACCTTTTTTTCCTTTGACTAGCCATCAAAAAATGATGCAGATCATGATCTGATCAATGGTGAGATGAGCCTCATTTGTACTACTTGGGACCCACTATTTAAACACTAACAACTAGCTCATCATGTTGAAGTTGATGTCTATATAGCTGTCACTCTACTGGGACCATTCCTTCAGACTTATTATTTTAGACAAAAAGTCCAAAACAATTTTCCCATGGACCCTTTTGTTTGAAATAATATTTACTTTGGAATTTCTATAAGTGTCCCTTCAAAAATTTTCCAAAGGACACTTTTGTTGAGAATAACCCTTCAAAATTTTCATCTCACCTTTACGAAAGCCTAAACATGCCCTTGGGCATTCTTGAAATATCTCTTTGGAAAGATTATTTCAGACAAAATGTCCAAAATAATTCCTTCCTACCTTGGACCTTTTATTTCAAAAAAACTCATTCAGAGCCTTTGCAAGAGCCCCTTCATTTTTGAACATTCCCTTCAACAAATCTTGAAATGTACCCTTCAAATTTTTTGCAAATAATACTTCTATGAGAAAAGACCCTTCAGCTATCTTGCAAGTGACCAATTCCTTCAGACTTTTTATTTTAAAGGACACTTTCATGAGAAAAGACCCTTTGGTAATATTTTAAGTGACCAATTCCTTTAGACTTTTTGTTTCAAACAAAAAGTCTAAAACAATTACTTTTAGACTTGGACAAAATACCCAAAGTAAAACCTTGCCAAAATAAATAACACTTGAGCAAAAAAAATGAATAACACTTGTAAAATATTGAACAAAGGCTTTTGAATGAAAAAACACTTGGTCTTTTTTCTCTAGGGGTAAACAAATAAGGATGTTGCACTTTAGCCAAAATGAAATATGCAAAACTAGGTAACAACTTCTTCTTAATTGATTTAGTTACTTAACATGTAATACTGATTGAAGATAAAAACATAATGCAAGGGACCATATTTAGAGGTTATTTGTATAAACCCTGATGGGTACCATTGTGAGGTGAATTACATTATAAAAATACACTAGTGTCCTTGGGTTATGAATGAGATTGTACTTGAGTATGTGATTAAGTTATTGAGTTTAGACTAATAAGTCTTGGTATTAACATCTAAAGGTATCCTCTTGCATGGATTAATGTATTTGTAATGAAAGACTAATTGGGAATTTCATAGGCATGATATGAGTTTGATTGATACTTATCTCCTTGAGTAGTTATGAAAATTGAACTTACTATGAATCAATGTATAGGTGCACTATTAGGGGCAATTGGAAATTCATGCATTTAGATCTACTTGTAACATTGTTTTACATGGACTACTCAAACTTAAGATATACATTGAAGGATAAGGTATGGTACTTGGATCCAAGCTATAGACTTAATGTAAGAGTCTTATTAGGTAGCACAATTTTATTATTTACCATACTTTTGGTGATTGCAAAAAGATTTTGGATCAGTTGGGAATTATATGATGGACCTTGAGAAACATTAGAAATAACACAACTATCATATTAGTATAGGCTAGATATTAAAAGACTATATGGTTTCATGTCATTATTAAGACTTCTCATAAATATTAATTATGTAAGCTATTATGCTCTGTATTATTGATTTATTATATGGATCATACACATGGTTTCAAGTCATTTAATAGTAAGGCTTCTTGTTGCAATATTATGAATTGGTTAGCTATATATTATGGTTATATGTATTATTTTAATTTATTTGATTCCTCTTCATTGGGCACTAAATATAAAAACTTGGAACTCCTCATGGTCTATGTTTGAGGTGATAGTCGGCTATAATTAATAACAAGCCTATATTTGGTCATACTCCTGTAAATCAAATAAGAGGTTGAGTAGTGGAATGTTGACTCAAATGACTAATTTATCTGATATATATTGGTAAAATTTTATAATAAATTCTTTAATAGGGAGACTAGTGGTACAAGTATCTTTAAATCAAGGATGGCTAAGACAGCTTTATGGTTATCACTACCAAGTGGTCCCCAATGTTCTTTGCATATATTCATTTTCATAGCAGTGATTCATTAGGCAAAATCTAACATTGGCATGGTGCTTTTCTAAATAAATTCATTAACGAATTCAAGGCATGAAAGATCTATCTTTTAATCATCAAAATTTTATAAGAATTTTGGGATTTATGTTGGTTTCTATAACTTAGATATATGAACTACAACATGATACAATTTATATTTTGGTTTAGTTCTCTTTAGCTTGTTACTCTAATTTATAATTCATGGATTAACTATTACACCTTACTTTATTGGTTTCAAGTTTGACTTATAAAGTGATGATTGTCCCTTTTTTATTAAGCATGGTGGACTCTAAATGCTAATGGTAGAGGCATTGTGGTATGATGACCTAAGATGAAGATTAGGCTATACAATCTTAGTAGGTAGTGCTAGTATAAATGCTTATTTTACCTCTATCAATCACTTGATTATCATAAATGTTTATTCACATGCCTAACAATTAATTCCTCCGTTTAGGGTTCATTTTGGATGTGGGTATTAATAATTTTAGTGCCTTATATTATATGTTATTGGTATCATAAAATTATATAATTGGCCCTACACACATTCTTATTTGCACTCTATTAAGTAATTTCCAAATTTTTTGGGTTTTTTTTAATCTAGTATCAGATCCCATGCTCTAGATATTTTTAGTGGAAAATATTAATATTTCACCCTTGTAAAGTAAGATATGAATTGGTCACCTTGTAACTGAACCATGTTGTACTTACTATTGGATTTTTCTAAATTGTAGCTCTAGGAATCTTGGCGATAAGAAGTTTTACTAACATGGGACTAATGAACTATTTTGATTAAAAAGGGATATGCTATGATTTTATAAAGGCACTTAGCCTCTTGAGCTAAATATGAGAATGCCTTGTTCTATAAAATAGATATTTTGGAAAAGTATTATGTCCCCTTAGATTTATTGCAGGTGTGGAAATCTTTAATTTTATGCAGTAACACTATGATGCCTACTCATAGCCTTAGTTGGGTCAACCCTTCTTGAATTGAGTTATGTCAGGGAATGTGTCATTGGTTGACTATTGACTTGTATGGGTGAGTCAATAAAAGGATAATGATAACTAATTTTCTCTTATAAATAAGGGAGTGATGTTTGGTATCTATTTCTAACTCGTATGGGTGAGTTGACATCAGATGCTTAGAACATTATAACCTAGGGAAGACCAAGGGTTTGACTCAAAATTGGATGGTTGAATGGGATGAATACAACTATCTCACTTGGTAAATCAAGGACTTAGGGATCCCTCTTATAAATGAGCATCATAATCCATCAAGTCCATAAGATGAAAACATTAATAGTAGGTTAGTAGGGTTATTAATATCCGTTGTTGACGTATTTTATCCTTGTTGTGTTTATTAATCAATTCTAGGAGCTATGTTGGAATATGCATAAACATTTCCTACCACTAACAGCCATGCTAAAACCATAAAATTTAGGATGGCATGGTTGATACCATCATTCATGGCAAGGAAAAGTCATCACAATTGTTGCTTTTAACCTAGACTAATTGGGAACCCATGGTGGTGCTATCTGATTTTACATTGGAAATGGTAAAGAGTGAGCTCAACACAACACTGAAATGCTATTTTGTTATTGTGAACTAGATATTATGATTTGTTAAGTAACTAGATTTTGATAAAAGGGATCCAATGTAAATTTTTTGAAGTCATATGACACTCCTCTAATGAGTGGTATTGCACTGAATAAAATATTCAGCCAAAATATATATCTCATGATTGGGCAAGGTTGTTTACAAGGCAATTATCCTTAGGTAGTATGAAGATGAGTCTTAGTGGGATAGTAGTTGGCTATTGTATATAAATAATTGATTTTGATTGGCTGAATATGCTAGATTTAGTAGATTGGTTGTAACCAAGATATGATCCGACATTTAAATGAATGATTTTGAAGCACTATATATCCCATAACCTAGACTCTTATACAAAATTAGCAAGATTGTACTTGTTGTAATCACACCCCCTTGTGGTTTAAAAATTCTAATGTGCTGAAACTAGGTAATGTTACATTTACCTGAAAGAGATATTCTAAAATTAATATTTTGGTTCTTATGAATCATGACTAAAATTTATGTTGATTTCTCAGAAGAAGCAATGTGAAGTCCATATCTAAAAGTACAAAATCCTAGGTACCTAATTAACTCTTTATGAGATAAATAAAATTTGGGTGAGTGCCCTCAGATGGATGATTAAAAAATGGTGGGTTTGGATCCATAAACCATCATGTGAGCTCATAAGTAAGAGAGAACATGTTGTAAGACTTCGGGTTGTATGTGATGCTTGGAAAGGCTTCTCTAATGTTTAGTGTGGTTGGTATGGGACACTGCACTAAACCATAAATGGTAGATGTTGAACTAAAGGTAACCATTGAAGTATGGATTATTGTCTCTTGTTAAAACTCTATTGAATGTTAATGATGTTATGCATAAGGCATGATGGGCATTGGTGTAAAAATAACACTTTAGATTTAAAGATTTTATAAACAATCCAATTGGATTGGATTGTTACAAATAATGTCCTAAAATGTATAGGTTTCTATGATGACATATCCTTGAAATGAAAGGAATGGTTAGCCTAAAAGTTATTTCATTAAAAAAACTATTATTCCTAGATTCAATATCTAAACTAAAGTTTTATGATTAACTCTATCATGTAAGCATTAACAACTATTAACTAGACTTGAAAGTATTGAAATCATGCTTTTTGGCAAACATTAGGGTGAAGATTGATCACCTTAACCTGAAATGCTTGTTTTTATAGAATAATTAAATTGCATCCCACTCAAGTGGATTGAAATGGTTGATTTCATAAATTTTAAAAATAACAATGTATATTTTGCCAAGGTAAGGGCAAGTTTGACCGACAAACCATTTTACAAAAGAGCTTAACTACTCTTTTAATGTAATAAATTGCCTTGTAAGACACAAAAATATGAATTTTATACCCAAGTTTGAAGATTTTTAGAATCTTTTAGAGGGGCATAAAACACCCCATTCTATGCAGTTCAGTGTTACAAAGGGGTACCCAAGTTGGAAGGACATTTTTTGTTGACCTAACACAAAACTTAGTGTTGCTAATTTAGTGATAATGTAATTGAAATATCAATAAAGTAAGGCTGAACCTATCCATTATGGATGCTTGTTATATCTTCACGCTATGCCCAAAAGTAAATAGGTAATGACTTCCCCCCTATTATTATTTTTGGGTTGTGTAAATATGTAACATGCATGACATTAATTTCTTTATAATTGATTAAATTTACCAAGTGTTGCTTCATTGATTGGATATTTAATTGTTGGTGTTTTTGTGTTATGGGAGGAGCGTTATAACCTCTTTTGGGCATCTTACCCTGATTATTTAATTTGACCCCAAGATGGCTCCTCTTTAAAGAGGGGATGATGTTATGACCCTACTTATTTGATGCACTCTAGTTGTTATATGAGACATTGATATTAGCATGATGCTTGATATTAGTTGACTGCTTATTGCAGATAATATTATGTTATGGATATTATGTTTTGGTATCTTATTATTAATTATGATTTAGGGTCATTACTATTATATATGATTATGACGGATTCATATATATCATGCTTTTATCATGTTCAGTTTAGAATATTATTATTATTAACATTATATCTCATGAAAATACTATTGATGTCTTATGTTGGTGAATTCAGGAACCTAGATAATGAGTTAGGCTTGGGGGTTTATTTGATAAAAAATTAAAGCAACAATGAGATTCATAGGCAGTCAGATATGACTCCAATAGGTAAAGATGTTGAAATAAGGATTCTAAGCCACTATTTAATCATGATTCTTTTGCATCATTATTAATTTGACTCCATCACTATCTTTTTTGGTCTTATGTGTTGTCTCAAATTATGTATTTATTATGGTAGTGTGTACGATTTAGTTTGTTGACCTTATTTATGTAATAATTTTATATTTTGCATTCATCAAATTATTGAGTGTGATTATTTGTGTCTTGAATAATCATCTTGGTTATCATTTTTCTCTTTGAATATGAATGTATTTGATTATAACTCAAAGACATTTAGTGTTCCCTATAATTTGCTTGCACCTTTTGAGACTCTAGTTTTTACTACTTGATTGCGATTTGGTTATTACATGTTTGGAGCCACAATGATGTGAACCCACCTTTTAAGATTACATGGGACCTTGGATAGGACTAACCACCTCCATCATGGTTAAATTAGTCTAATACATGATGACTTAGGTTGACATTATTTATTGTTTAAGCAATTATGACCCAAAAATATGCACTTGATTATTATTTTTGGGGAAGGATGGTGGATGCTTGTTATTGGGGTTGACATTTTAATATGATTTTTGGCCATGCTGGCATAAAATCTGAAGTCTCTCTCTCCTCAAGTGTTACTTGGGAATGTGGCAACTTATGTTATTTTTTTGTGGGATCAAATTTCTTACAGAAGGGATATCATTTCTAGGGAGAGATTGATGGAGTTGGAGGTCGAGCTTGGGTGAGCATCCATTTTTTCTTCTCCAGGATGCCAATATTTAGCAAGTAAGTTTTTCTAATATTTATTTATTAAGTTTATTTGGGGGTCATTTTTAGGGGATAACCAATAAGGAAGTTTTGGGAGGGCATTGCAACCATGTTATGAAGCGGTGAGGCTTCTTAAAAAGCCTCTAATGTCAAGAAATAAAATACTATCTATTTTGATTAGTAGAATTTTCTGTATGCTATATATATCCCATGCTATTATGGGAACATTGGTGATTCTATTTGAAAAATAAATGGCTGTAGATTTTATGGGGAAGCAAGTAGGGTTTGAGTAAAACAATTATTTGAAAGGAAACATGGTTTGTGTGGGGGTTCTTGTTTTACTTGTATTTTGATTGGAATTGCTTTAGTTTTCAACCCATGAAGGGTAATTTTCTCCCTCTAGTTATTGTTCCCTATTAAATAATTTTTTTTAGAACTATGGGTCGTATTTATCTATTAGGGCACTTTTATATTGATGGGAATCACATTATGGGTTCATGATGAATTTAGAAGACTTCTTGATGATGTTAAAAATTTATTAAATCAATTATAATATTCTAAAAATTTCTTTATGGCTTCTATTCATTTGATTCATTTTCTCCATATAATTGTTATGGGGAAATAAGGGAAGTTTATGCTTGGGTCAGTCGTGTGGGCAAAACCTTTCTTAATTAGAATTATTCTTTAGAATACATTATGTGGAAATGTTAGTTTGGCTATGCATTGTATTTTTTAAATATTCACTATAATTATAGGGGTCTCCTTAACTCGATCGATTGGTGTTTTGAATTTACTTGGTTGAGTAGAGGGGGAAAATCTAGGTAGTATGTTTTGTTTTTATGTATACATCAATTTTAGATTGGTGTAAAGCCCATTTAGTTGAAATTAGAACTCCCTAAGGGATTTTGAAAATACTTCCACTCTTTATTGTATCCATTTTTGAATTAATTTGGTGTGGGTTTAATTTACATGTAGAATGCATTGTAGTATTTTGGATTTAACCTCTTTAAGGGACAGATTTGATGTCTTATCGATTCAAACCATTTCTAAAATAAACCCTACATTAATATGGGTTATGTTTATTTTGTTATGACTTGATTATTTTGATTAAGAGGATTATTGGGTAATGTATAAAAGTTTATGGGATGAGGGATGCATTTAGTATTTAACTAAAGTGAATAATGAGCTATACCCCTTTTTGGCCATCACTATCAGGAAAGTTGTTGATTGAATTTTTTTAATGGATTGATTTTCATTAGGGGAGGTTGTTTAACCCAATAACCCAATTTGGATTGTTATCATTACTCATTGGGTATCTTTAATGCTTATTTAAATTTGGCATTTAATTTATTAGTGATTGAGAACCTTTCCTTGATGTTATTCTTGGGTTATAAAGCATATGGACTTTCTTGGTGGTTGAACAAAGTTGTTTACTTCTATATTATGTGAAACTAGGAGGATGCTAATCAATTTAGATTCATTATAACCATTCCCTTCCTATTGGAAATAGTCTCTTGGCAGGGTTAAATCACTTGTACTTATTCCTCACATACTACTTCTTAATTGATTGACTTAGTTACTTAACATGTGATAGTGCTTGAAGATAAAAACATAATGTGAAGACCCACATTCTTAGGTTATTTGTATAAACCCTAATGGGTTGTATTGTGAGGTGAATTGCATTGTAAAAATAAACTAGTGTTTTTGAGTTATGAATGAGATTGTACTTGAGTATGCGATTAAGTTGTTGATTTTGGATAAATGACTCTTGATATTGATCTCTAATGGTATCCTCTTGCATGGATTAATGTATTTGTAATGAAGGACTAATTGGTAAATTCATAGGCATAATACAAGTTTGATTGATACTTAACTCCTTGCATTTTTATGAAAATCAAATTTAGTATGAATGAATGTACATGCCCACTATAAAGGCAAATAGAAATTCATGTACTTGGCTCTAATCATAACATTATTTTAAATGGGGCTACTCAAAATTAAGATATCATTTTAAGGGTAAGGTATGGTACAATGACATAAAATAAATACTTAATTTAAGAGTCTTGGTAGGTAGTACCATTCCATTATTTATTGTACTTTTGGTAATTACAAATAGATTTTGGACCAGTTGGGACTCATATGGTAGACCTTGAGAAACATTAGAAATAACATAGTTGTCATATTAATATATGATAGATATTAAATGAATGAATGTTTTCATGTAATTATTAATCTTTCTCATAACTATTAATTGTGAAATCTATTATGTTCTATATTACTAATTTATTATATGAATTGTACACATGGTTTCAAATTATTTAATAGTTAAGGCTTCTTGTTAAAATATTGTGAATTGGTTAGCTATATATTCAAGTTATGGCATATTATTTTCATTTATTTGATTCCTCTTCATTGGAAATTAAATAAAAAAACTCAAAAATCCTCATGGTATACATTTGAGGTGACAACTACCTATAATTAATAACAAGCCTATAGTTGGTGTTACTCTTGTAAATCAGCTAAGAGGTAGATTAGTGTAATGCTGACTCAAATGACTACTTTATCTAATATATATTGGAAAATGTTTATAATCAATGATTTAATAGGGAGACTAGTGGTGCAAGGATATTTAAATGAAGGATGGATAAGACCCCTTTATGGTTAGCACTACCAAATGATCCCCAATGTTCTTTGCATAAATTCATTCTAGTAGCAGTGATTCATTTGGAAAAAAAACTAACATTGGCATGGTGGTTTTCTAATTTAATTCATTAAGGAATTCAAGGCATGAAAGATATATCTTTTAATCATCAAGGTTGTACAAGCATTTTGGGCTTTATGGTGGTTTCTGTATCTTATATATATGAACTACAACAAAATTCAACTTATGTTTTGGTTTAGTTCTCTTTAGCCTATTAATCTAATTGATAATTCATGGATTAACTATTATGATTTGCTTTATTTGTTTCAAGTTTGACTTAGAAAGTGGTGATTGTAATTTTTTGATTAAATATGGGTTGACTCTTAATGCTAATAGTAAAGTCATTGCGGTGCGAGGACTTAAACTAAAGATTAAGATATACAATCTTGGTAGGTAGCACTGGTACAAAGGCTTATGTTACCTCTACTGATCACTTGATTATAAAAAAATCTTTATTCACATACTTAGCAATTAATTCCTTCATTTGGGGTTCATTTTGGATGTGGGTATTAATCATTTTGGTGACATGTATTATATGTTGTTGGTATTGGCAAATTATATAATGGGACTTATACCCATTCTTATTTGCACTTTGTTAAGTAATTTTTGATTTTTTTTTATAGGGGAGGGGGGGGGGTGGTTGTTTCAATTTGATGCACATTGACAAGTGAGGGTTAAGTGACGATATGTTAATTGTGTGAAGTGACATGTGAATAATAAAGCCAATATAAAATAAAATTAAGATAAATATATTGTGTTTAAAATAATAGATATGTAATTTACTCACCATACATTCATATTGGTTTTTGAGATGATAATATCATTTACACATCATATAATAATTATGTAAGTATTAGGTAAATATCATGATAGTATCAAGTATCATCAGTGTATATGTAAAATATGATAACATGCCACATTCCAATCCCTTTTTTAAATTTAAAGAGTGATTTGAAAGTGTTTATTATGATATACAAAATTGACTCTTTTATAATAATATTTTTGATTTCAAAGTAAAATTATAATTTTTTTAATTATTAAACTCAACATTAACCAACCTTTAATCCAATATTAGCCAGTAAATTTAATATTTTTGGTTGAGTGAGGTTATTTAATACATAAATGTAATGTGTAAAATAATAAAATTTAATGAAATAAAAGGCTTAAACCAATTAAAAAAATGAATCTTTTACAAAAAATGTTTGTAATAGGAGGGGCAGTACTCTTATCTTGTTTGTTATGTCATTCATGAGTCTTATAAAGGTACTTGACATGTTAGTCAACTGAAATGGCATGAACAACCACTCATAATTATTCATGTGTTTTTAATATAGTCTTCCATTCATCACCTTACCTAATGTAAATATGGTGATATTTCACTCCACTTAAATAACTAATCAAATCATCCATGTATGGTAATGGAAACATTTACTTGATAGTAATCTTATTAATGTTTTTAGAATTATTGCACATCATTCTCTACCTTTATTTTGTGCCAATACCACTAAAATTGCACATGGGATTAGACTTTATCTTATCAAGCCTTTATCTAATAGCACTACTCACACTTGACTTTACACCTCTACATTCTCATTAAGTGTCAATCTATATGTCACATTATTTGATAAACTAGATTTAGGAATTAGATATATGCAATGAATTATAATCCTCATGAGTTATAACCCCTCTAGTATATCTTTAAAAATTATCTCTAAAAATTCATTTAGTAAGTCTTTCACTTTATACGAAAGTACTTTTTACTAAATTCTAAGATTTAGATCCAAACCCTTACTATTTTGTAGTGTATGAATATCTTGAATACTCTTTTGAAATGTAATATGATCATGCATAATTTATCAAGTGAAAAGCTTATGTGGATTTATTTTTTTCCTTTAATTTTTATCTTACTATGATAACCTTGTGTTACTTCTTGCCCTTGAATTATTTTTATTTAGTTGTGTTCACTTCTATTATTATATGTTGATAACAATATGTTTGTATAGGTAGGAGATCCTCTCATTTTTTACTCTAATGCATCACCATTTTTTTTAGGCATTCTTATAACTTTTTCTCCTCCCAGATTTTCATTTTATATAATTAGAGTAGGTAGATTAGCATTAGGATAGGAAATATAACCAATTATCTCTAGAGGTTGTTCTTAAAGATCATTCCTACACTAAAAGATCATCCCATGTTTTGGTTGATTTATGAGATGCATTCAATCATATTGATCGATATTATTATTGATGGTGGAATATGTGAATATTTAGTTTTTGAATAAATGGTAGAGAAACTAGGTTTGTATTTTGAGAAGCATTCTCATCCTTTCCATAATTCCTAGTTTAAAAGGAGAAATGAAATTACTGTTGATAACAAGTGTCTATCTATGTTTTCCATAGGAAATTAAGGGGATGAAATATGATGTGATTTTTTCGTAATGGATACATGTTATGTGTTGTTGGGAAGTCCATCAAAATGTGATAGGAAAGTAGTCCATGGTGGAGATAACATCACATATATTTTTTGGAATGATGGTTAAATGATAGTTTTATTATCTCCTAAGGAAGAATGGCAAGTATAAAAATTGTGCAAAAATATTTTATTAAGGAGTTGAATATTATAGGGTTTTGTTATGAATTAATGACAAATAAAGAAGAAATAGATGATGAACAAATAATAACAAAGGCATAAAATGTGTTGGAAGACTATGTTGATCTTATACCTAATGTGTTTTTAGATGATTTACCAGTAAAGAAATATATTCAACATCACATTGATTTAATTCCATAATCAAATTTACCTAATCAAGAATATTATAGGATGAACCCAACAAAACATAACAATTTAAACAAGCGAAAGACTAATGTGGTAGGAAAGGGTGTTTTAGATAATGCTTATGAGTTAAATTTGCAATTTTTTCTGATATTTATCCAATGTTAAATATTTATGATTTATATGCATTTCATGGAGAAGATAATGAAGGGGAAGAAGTAGATTGGAGGTAGTTAGTGCCAAGGAAAAAGAAGTAAAAGATAACATAAGTTTTTGACAAGAAGACAACAAATACAAGGTAGGATAGATTAAATAAGAATTTGGTATAGTGGGGATCATTACAAAAGTAAAATAACACTTGGATTTTAGAATAATAATTAAATAAGTTGGTCAAGGATACATGATAAAAAGTTAATTAGAATAACTCATAGGAGATGTGTTCTTTTCAACCAAAGGAGAATGATGTAGGAGAATATCTTAAAGAAACCATACTTTTTATTTGAGAACCCATTTGAGACCTATTTAAAAAAACAAATATCTTGAAGAAATCCATAAAATTTTAAGTCATGCTATCCACTTAGCTCTTTTTAAAACTTTTTTCAGGTCTAAAATTAACCATATAAAGGCTAAAATTACATGTCAGCTGTATTTTTATTATTTTTTGAATTTTTTAGATTTAATATTTTTATAATTAGGGTTTAAATTTTAGTTACAAGTCACCCTAGGGTTTTATTTATATATAGAGAGAATAAAGGATAGTTGGTTAGCCCAAATCAAGCTTCCAAACAAAAGATACTAAAAATACCAAGTTTTAAAAACTACTAAGAATATAAAGTTTAGTTAATTCTAGGATTAGATTTTATTTTATTAGGATTTTATTTTTCCATGAAAAATCTATCTTTGAGTTATGAATTATTAAAATATTGTATATATTATTTTAGAATAAGAATGAAGAATTGATTTTTTTCTATTGAATTTTATTGTCTATAGTTTTACTTTGTGTTTTAAAGTTATTGTACTCTTGGCCCCATAAATGGATGATATGAGTGACTTGATATTCCATTTGAGTTTTCAAATTAAAATCGTACCATTACAACATGAATTTAATAGGTAGCACCACAAATAGGGTCACATTTACATCGATAACTAACTATTTTTAATTTTTTCATAGTGAAACTTTAAGGTATTTTCATCAATTTTAATGGCGTAATGGTGGTGTAAAAGTGAATCAATTAAAATAATTTAATTGCACCATCTTTGTGTGATATTACCACAAACTTTTCACCACCCCTAACCAACACAAAAATGACAAATATAATACAAAATAATTATAAATTATTTAACGTAATTATAAATTATTTAATGTAACTATAAATAATTATATTATATTTATTTTTAAATTATGTATAGATATATTTTATATAATTAACATGTCTTTGTAATTTTTTATTTTATCCTATATAATAATATATATTATATGACCATATATTATATTTTATTATGTAATATATTTAATATTTTAGGTTTAGAATATATAAAAAATTATGATATTATTATTTTTTAAATATCTAAATGTTATAATCGAATAATCAAAGAAGAACATATTTAAATACATTTATTTTAAGAAAATAATGTTTATGAGAGAGTAAAAAAATAGTATCACCCATGATAGGGAACATGGCACCAAACATATTATATCTCATAGTAAAGGCAATGTAATCACAAACAATCATGTAACCACCCATACAATAAATGTAACCATTGAGAAATAAATGTGATTTTAAAATAATCAATGACACTATAAGATGGATAAAGGATCCTCTATGAATAACACTTTACAAGACATGACACAAAACATACAAATGTATAATCATCCACATGAAAGTAATCAAACAATCATAGGGCACACAAGAAAACATACAATGTATCTAAATAATGTATTATGCAAAATCTAAGCTAGAGAAATATTTGTACATACAAAAATATAAAGCTCTATATGATAAATAAAAAGTATAATGGATATAACTTGAGAACCACTAACAATATGGCCCCATGAAAGGCATGCATATAGTGCAAGAATGCCCTCATGTGTTGATGTAATGACACTATTGAGAAATTGTTTCACTAGGCCTAATTATTTATTAAGCATATTTTCCTTGTAGAAAAAGGTCATTTGATCTAAAAGATTAAATATTTATCTAAGGATGTAAGATTTTTATTATTTTATATCTAAATTATATTTAATTAGCGAGTTTAACCCATTGATTTGAATAAAATGCTTATGTATTTTAAAAGTAAACTAAGAAAAAAAGGAAAAACTTTAAGTAGCATAAGAATTAATTAAAATATTTTCTTTCATTAAAGTAAGTTAGGCAAGCTTTAATAAAATATTTTTGAATTTTAGAAGAGTACTCATAAATAGCTAAAAAGGCCAACTAAAATATCTTATTTAAATATCCAAAAGAAAGCTTCACCTTCTTTAATATTTAGAAGCAAACTAGAAGTTAAAAATGAAGATCTTATAACAAAGCAACATGGACATGGAAAATCTATAAAGAATCTATAA